>JARQZK010003052.1:0-77500 GCA_030704885.1 Cynegetis impunctata | reverse complement strand
AGCAGAATGCCATGCCTCGTGAAGTTTTTGTATCTAAAAAACCGTTTGAAACTTCACATCTGGCTACAGCTTTTGATGCGTCAATACGTCCATACCTCATTTCCCGTCAAATATTATCACTTAGTCCTCGAGTATCTTGTTCTACTTCTAAAATTAAATTGGCGCTCATTTTGGTTTTACAAAATTCAACAAAATTATTTGCATTCTTCCCTTGCCCGGAATTTTCAAAATTAATATAGTCTGTCCAGTCTAAGTTGGCGTGTACGTCACAGTCATGCGCAAATAACGACGCAAGGCGCCTACCCAAATAAATAAAATTCGAAATGGTCAAAAATTCATATCTGTCGTAAGTAATTTTCTAAAGAAGTAGTTATATGTTGATCATCCATTTCGACAAATATTCTGTTCTTAACATATCGAATCGTATGTATCTGTCAAGAAGAATTAACATTCCGAGTAATGAAAATAAGTTGAATGTTTGTTAAGTTGTCATATAATTGAAAAATTTGCAATGTTGTCAGACCCTCTCGACCAACACGCCGGTAATCGGCATTTCACGTTTGGCAGTCGCCGAGTAACCTAGAAGATTTTGCAATTAAGTTTGATTTATCGATCGATGAATATGGATTCCATATACATTGATACTTCTGGTAGGGAATAATGGTTAATTTGAATTTACCGCTAAAAATCCCCGCCATGTCAAACATGCAAGATATCTCATTTTGTTGAAAATTGGGTTAGCTATTTAGATTTAAGATTATTTATTACGTCTGGCAACAGTGTTCACGATCGACGTCATATACAATTGGTGACGTACACGCCAACGGTCGCTGGACAGACTATAGTAGGCATTTTTCTTATCAGAACCGCAACGGTGTACTGCCGAATATCAGTCGGTTTTGCCACTTTTTAACGGAGCACCATTTTCAACCTGTTTTTACCTGTTATTTTTATGATTAAGTTTTACTAAATAATGTGAAAAAAAAAACGAGAAAATATTTCATGGATATTTTAGAAGACTTCTTGTGTGTTTCCAACTTCAGAACACATCACGTATTCCAATGATTGGAAATCACTTGAAGTGTTGTACGGTATCATTATTATGTAAGTGACAACACCCGTAGAACGCAGTAGGAAAACCTGTCTGTTAAAGCGTAACGGTGTATTCGTCAAGTTGATTCCAAGCACGAAGAATTGTTACCTGTTGTTTTACCTTGACTCAACTTTAGATGGTACGAACGCGGCGGATGGAAAAGTATGTGCAGGCTTCAGTGCGCTCTTCTTTCACGTCTATGCGCCATTATGATCGTGCGATACCTGTGATTACGATTTTTGCCGTAATTTTCGAAATATTCGCGTGAAAAATTCCAAAAGACACGTTCAAGATGCAGTTCGATATGTTGGTGAATGTTTTCAGGAGTGCCACGGGTAAGAAATACTTTTTAGTTCGATTGTGAAACGTGTGCCTTCAACTGTCATTTGAACTTGACGGTTTCTAATTAGCGTTTATCAATTACATGAGAATTAGATGTACATATGTATCGAAAACATATGTGTTGACAACCACTGTTGAGCTCTGGGTATAGAAATAATTCATTTGGTTGTACGGTTGCAGTGATATCTTATTTTGTAATACCTAAAATATGTAAATTGATCATCACAATCGTTGTCCTGTCGTTATTTTTATAGGTTGGAGATTCTCGATGACAGATGTCAAATTACATCTTTATTGTTGTCAAACAATTCGAAACTTCACTAAAGCGGTTTCTCTTATGGGCGGATAGCAATATGACTAGCATCGTATTCACTTATTCAGGATAATTTTCAAATTATACGATAGGACATGTCACTGTTTATTTGGTATTTAATATTGAATTCTAAACATAATGTGTAGCAATATATCAGAAATTTCTCATATTTTGTAATACTACTTCAGTCTTCCGTGTACGAAAGTGTAAGTTTCTATCATGTCATAACATTCAAATCGTACAAACTTCAGTAACTTAATCGTGTTGAATTTTTCTGGTTTACTGATATTTCCTAGATAATTTTATTGTTCTTATTTATTTACCTTTCTATCTGTAATTTCCGAAAATAAATATGCATTGTGCCTAAGAATCATTGTTCAAACAGGTTAGATCGAGCGTTTGTTTCTGCCAATAAATCTGTCGAAAATATAAAATATTTTATCGAATTTTGTTCTGTTCAACATTGATGATCTCCTTTTTATTACAGAATTCAATAGTTGTATCTGTCTTTGTCTATGAATAGAAATACACAAAGGTGTTTTGGTTACATACATTTTTGATACCTTTACTTATATTTCATTGAATAGAAAACTTGTATTTTTAGAGGTACATATTTTTATATTTCACATTGCGATACATCTTTGTTACCTATCTGTTGATGGATTTTCAAACAATCCACTGTGTTTTTCATATTGAATTATCGTAAATTATAGGTTTCAATTCGCAATCAACACAGTTTTTGTCAGATCAGGCATATAATCAATCATATGCCTACCATCTAAATCAAATGTCTTAATTTTTTCAAACTGTGGACACGGATTGTTACTGGAAAGGTAATTAATGTAAATTTTGACATTATATTCGTTGAACCAAAGTGATCAAGCTATCATAGGTGTACTTCAGTGTGATCGATTAATGTTTGTTATACAGGATGCTCTGGTGAACTAACTAAGCAACGGTTTTGTATGTATTTTAAAGAGGCATTTATGGTTGGTAGTTGATTTTGATTAAGTGTTTATGGTTAGGATAAGTTATTCAAAGATTCTACTTCATGTGAAGCGTGACTATTCATCTTATCTCAGTATTAGGAAATTGTTTGTGAATAGGTACTTGCAAAATATTGCTTTCTGAATAAAACTTCATATAGGCATAAGAATTCGTATAAATCTTCCTGAAGGAGTATAGTCTCATGTTTCATCATCTGCTATTCGAGAAGGTAAATATACTCAAATTATATGAGGTAATATTGGTTTCGGCTGAAAGATATCTTCTTATTACATTCTAATCTATGGATGGTTTTGGACCAGGTTTAGTGTGCGAGTTTCATCACAACTAGTATTACCTCCGATGAATCTTCGCAAATAGTAGACTCAATTATCGATAATATCAAACGGATTTCTTATGTGTTCCAATTTTCTGCTTCTTTTTTATCAGTTTTTGAAAGTACCATTTAACTACGTCATCATGAAGAAAAAAAATTTAATGCAACAGGTATTCATAAAATTTTTCAATTAAATTTTCATTTCCGTAAATAACAGTTAATATTTTTATTTTCATTTAAATTTTATAAGAATAAGACTAAGAGAGCAATAATTGATTGTATATTTTACAAATGCTGCGTTTGTTCGAAAATTTAATTATAATATCACTTGAAATAGTTTTTGTACACTTCGAAGAGTCCAAAAGTTGCAAAATTTAAGAAAAAATCTTGTACGAGTAGAATAACATGATTGAAATTATTGTGTACATCAATTATGTAAACAAGATGGATTCTTTTGGTCTAGACTAGACTGATTATTATATAAGTATATATATATATTTATATACGTATATATATATATATATATACATATATATATATATATATATATATATATATATATATATATATATTATATATATATATATATATATATATATATATTATATATATATATATATATATATATATATATATATATATATGTATATAGGTATACACTAATCTGTCTTTTCTTAACAAGTTGTCGTTTCGCTTCGATTTTCTCAAAACTCTTGAAACAATGAAAATTCAAAATTTTTTACTGCTGTGCCCCTGTTCAGTTTATAATTACGTACTATTCAGTCGAATACCAACAGTCAGGTATGCCAATATTAGATGGACTACAAAAACCCTTACCAACATCATATACAAAATATGTTCTCGTTTATTTGATTGAAGGAGAATTTTTTAAATTCGAAACAATCGAAAAGTCAAAAAAAAGGACTAGGTACTAATCTTTCATTAAATTTCTTGCGGCTGTGTCCGTTTTTAGTCAGGTAAGCTAATATCAGATGATAAGGGATAGCACAGAAACCCTCACACACATTATGTACAAAGCAGACACAGTTATCCGATTAAAGGATTTGTCTTTAACACTACATTACTCGGAATTTCCACTATTACACTATTTACACAGGCAAGACCAATTCAGACAGACACACACACACACACATATATATTTACGATTCGCCACGACATTCGTGGTTTTATCAAAACTTTTTAATAAAATCGAGTTTTTTGAGATTCACCAAGCCTGTTATTGCTAATAATTATCAAAAAGTTAAAAATAGTTCACAGGCAACAACAATTCAAATAAATAAATAAATATATATATATATATATATATATATATATATATATATATATATATATATATATATATATATATATATATATATATATATATATATATATATATATATATATATATATATATATATATATATATATATATATGTATATGTATATGTATGACAGATAAGAAACTAGACTATGTTTTTGGGGCATGTTCTCCAAGGAAAATATTACAATCGTTTTCAATTGCGTGAAAACATTAAGAAGATTTTTTTCAAACCACAATTTTTTTGTGATATAGTTACAATTTTTAATTGAATATTTTCGAGGTACCTATCGCAAAATCTAGAAATTTATAATAAAAAATCTGCGAAATTGTTGGCCCGATTATAAGAAAGGGCATACTTTATGTTTACATAAAATACAAATACCTTGAGCGTTAAATTCACTATATATATATATATATATATATATATATATATATATATATATATATTATATATATATATATATATATATATATATATATATATATATATATATATATATATATTTATATATATATATATATATATATATATATATATATATATATATATATATATATATATATATATATATAGATATATATATATATATATAAATATATATATATATATATATATATATATATATAAATATATATATATATATATATATATATATATATATATATATATATATATATATATATATATATATATATATATTATATATATATATATATATATATATATATATATATATATTATATATATATATATATATATATATATATATATATATATATATATATCGCTACTAGGATAATTCAAAATATAATTGACAGAAATATTAATAATAAAAGGTGATTGGCTATTCGCATAATCGCCAGTCCAATTACCAATATTCTACGTTCCTCTAACATAATATTTGCAATGTCATTAAAGTCGAGCACGAAAACCACATGATTTCTTCATTATTTCTCGGAAAATATCGTTCAGGAAGCAGCAAATATTTTTTTACGTCGAATTCGCCGTTTTACAAATATAATAATATATATTGCTCATTAGACCGTCTCGGACGAAGAACAAATATCTACATAAAAACCAAGGCTACCACCAATGGTTGAATTAAATACCTCCGAATAACTTTCCATCTATTTCAGGGATGCTAAATTCGTTTCGCAACGTACTCGCAACTAAAATTGCAGATAATTTTAATATTTACCTACCTTAACTAACTTTCTTTCTCAACGTAAATATACAGATATATACTTTCAAATTTAACCTACACTAAGTTTCAGTACCCATTTGTACTTCCCACTATCTTCAGTCGTATTTTTCACGAAAATATACTATTTCACTGTATCGAAAAACAATCGAGAGGGGCGAGGCTTTCAGCCTCCTGGACCACGATTTTTGAGTCTCCTAAAAATATGAGCGATAGCTCATTCGATTCGGAATGACGTCTAGAAAATGTATCTCGAGGATTTATTAGCACATAAACAATTGCAATTGTTATTAACAAATTAAGATGAACAAAATATGGCATTTTGTTTTTCGTTAATAACTCATAAACTATTGATATTTAAGAAATTTTGAAAAAAGATCCTTAAAGATGAGGAAATTTTCAATAAAAAAGTTTGGACTCCCGGAACTGTACCTATATTATTTATAATTTTAATTTAATGCCGAAAATAGGGCTCCGCGCGACCGTTGAGCTAATGACGCTTTGCCGCTAAAGCGAGTGCACCACATAAAATAATTTTGTTATAGTAACAAATATTAATTCAAAAATTTGAATAAATTATGGTATCATCCAGATACTTGAACGAAAAAATACAAGTTGGAAAAAAATTTTTAAGTGAATTTTTCTAAAAGTTATACTATTGTTTATTAACAATTTTTTTTCCAATCTCCCTTTTCATGAATAACGACATAAAAGTTTGAATGATTGACCTAAACATTTTTGGCTCCTTGTAGCCTTTGCTATGTATATACTTAACAAGATCAGGCGATAAAATTTCCTTAAAGTTCATTATAATGATTTTTTTAAGTTAACAAAAAATGAAAATTTCTGGAAATGTTGTTAAAAAAATTTTATTCAACAAATAATATATTATTGCCGTTTCTGTATCCAACAATAGAATCGAATGACTTTCTAAAAAAAATTTTCAAATAATTTGTTAAGATATTGTTTATAAACAAATAGACAATTTTAATATTTTTTGAAAAATTTTTTTACCATTTTATTGAGTAAATAATGATTAAAAAAATAAAAAATTTTCCATGAATTTTTTTTTTATTGTTTATAACTAATTTTTTTATATTTCGATTGTTTAAATAATTATCAAAGAACTATTTTCTCTTTAGAAATCTTAGTTGGTATTTATTCATAGGTTGACAAAGAAAATAAATTTTTTTATTAATAATTCCATTGTTTATCAAATTAACAATTTGTAATGAGCAAATTCTATAAACCGTTATATTTTTCTTCTTAAGCTAAAAAAAATTATAAAAACAGTACTAACAGTACTAAAAAATATTTTTTCTATTTTTTAAAATACTTTTAAATATTGGACGACTTCGAAGTTGCACCGGTCATTCGATTTGTCAAGTAACAAATTGATATAATTTATTAACTATTAGAGATACGATAATGGACATTCAGTTGGTTTTTATGAGAGATTAAGTAAACTTTCAAATCACTAAAAGACCAAGTTTATAACTATTGTTTATCAGCTACTATATCTATTTGTTTATAAAAATTTGAGAATTTTCTCGTATCTTTTATGACTTATAACTTGTTAAGTAATAAAAACAAAGCTATGAATCCTTAAACAATTTTGTTCAATGATAAAATATCTACCAATCAAACTGCATATCCTATCCGTATCTCATATAGAAATTGTTTAAGGATTCATAGCTTTGTTTTTATTACTTAACAAGTTATAAGTCATAAAAGATACGAGAAAGACAAGAAATTCTCAAATTTTTATAAACAAATAGATATAGTAGCTGATAAACAATAGTTATAAACTTGGTCTTTTAGTGATTTGAAAGTTCATTAATCTCTCATAAAAACCAACTGAATGTCTATTATCGTATCTCTAATAGTTAATAAATTATATCAATTTGTTACTTGACAAATCGAATGACCGGTGCAACTTCGAAGTCGTGCAATATTTAAAAGTATTTTAGAAAATAGAAAAAATATTTTTTAGTACTTTCATATATATGGCTGTTTTTGTAATTTTTTTTAGCTTAAGAAAAAAAATATAACGGTTTATAGAATTTGTTTATAACAAATTGTTAATTTGATAAACAATGAAATTATTAATAAAAAAATTTATTTTCTTTGTCAACCTATGAATAAATACCAACTAAGATTTTTAAAGAGAAAATAGTTCTTCGATAATTATTTAAACAATCGAAATATAAAAAAATTAGTTATAAACAATAAAAAAAAATTCATGGAAATTTTTTATTTTTTTTAATCATTATTCAGCCAACTCAATAAAATGGTAAAAAAAAAATTTCAAAAAATATTAAAATTGTCTATTTGTTTATAAACAATATCTTAACAAATTATTTTAAAAAAAATTTTCGAAAGTCATTCGATCCTATTGTTGGATACAGAAATGGCAATATATATTATTTGTTGAATAAAATTTTTTTAATAACATTTCCAGAAATTTTCATTTTTTGTTAAATTAAAAAAATCATTATGAACAAAATAATAAACTTCAAGAAAATTTTATCGCATGATCTTGTTAAGTATATACATAGCAAAGGCTCCACGGAGCCAAAAATTTTTAGGTCAATCATTCAAACTTTTATGTCGTTATTCATGAAAAGGGAGATTGGAAAAAAAATTGTTAATAAACAATAGTATAACTTTTAGAACATTTCACTTAAAAATTTTTTTCCAACTTGTATTTCTTCATTCAAGTATGTGGATGATACCATAATTTATTCAAATTTTTGAATTAATATTTGTTACTATAACAAAATTATTTTATGTGATGCACTCGCTTTAGCGGCAAAGCGTCATTAGCTCAACGGTCGCGCGGAGCCCTATTTTCGGCATTAAATTAAAATTATAAATAATTTAGGTACAGTTCCGGGAGTCCGGAATTTTTTATTGAAAATTTCCTCATCTTTGAGGATCTTTATTCAAAATTTCTTAAATATCGATAGTTTATGAGTTATTAACGAAAAACAAAATGCCATATTTTGTTCATCTTAATTTGTTAATAACAATTGCAATTGTTTATGTGCTAATAAATCCTCGAGATACATTTTTCTAGACGTCATTCCGAATCGAATGAGCTATCGCTCATATTTTTAGGAGCTTTACCAAGAATTAACACGTTTTTGAACTTGTTGACTAGACTAATATATTTATAAGTATATGTATATGTATATATATATATATATATATATATATATATATATATATATTTATATATATATATATATATTATTATTTATTCGAATTGTTGTTGCCTGTGATTTATTTTTAATCTCTTGATAATTATTAGCAATAACAGGCTGGTTGAATCTTAAAAAAACTCGATTTAATTAATAAGTTGACGTTTCACTACGACATTCATAGTTATTCAAAACTTTTGAAAAAAAATTGAAAAATTCTTTGACATTTATTGACTTGAAAAAATTGAATAGATAAGAATGATCTGTCTTGTTAAAAATTCTTTCGGATGTGGCTGTTCTTTGTTATTTATTAACGTGCTATTCAGTCTAATATTAACATTCAAAAATTGTTATCATTAGAAGGCAAGGGAAACTACAGAAACCTTTACCTATGTAATGTTCGAAAAATAATAATAATAGGGTACTATTTATTTAATTAGAAAAGAAATTAGTCACGGGAAAAATATTAAAAAAGTAGAGCAGAATTATCGGATATAGAAACGTTTATATGGAAGCAGCCCGTTGACACGTGTTTCGGACTCTTTGGTCCTCATCAGAACGGCGTAAGACTAAGTATTGGATTGAAAAATTTGGAGATGAAAATAGTTTAATAAATAAAAATCCTCTGTTATGGAAGAAAATCACTTATTTGTGGTTTATTGTTTGAACTCTCCGGTATGGGAGATTTGGTCAAAACTTTGCCACGGAGGCGATTAATTCCATCCGAGAGATCTCAGAAAGAGTAAATTAAATATTAAAAAAGAAAATTAGTTTTGCGGAAATATTAAACAAGTGAAGCAAAAATTATCGGTTAAGTTCGTTTATATGGAAGTAGCCGTTTTTAATGAAATTTTTATAAATAAAAATCCTCTGTTATGGAAGAAAATCACTTATTTGTGGTTCATTGTTTGAACTCTCCGGTATGGGAGATTTGGTCAAAACTTTGCCACGGAGGCGATTAATTCCATCCGAGAGATCTCAGAAGAGTAAATTAACATTAAAAAAGAAAATTAGTTTGGGAAATATTAAACAAGTAAAGCAAAAATTATTCGGTATAGTTCGTTTATATGGAAGTAGCCGTTTTTAATGAAATTTTTATTTAGAATTTCAAAATTTTTTTAAATGAAAAAAGGTACTTACACAATATAAAACAATGTAGTTTGGGATCATTGCCATATTTTCAGCTTGCAATATTTAATTATTATTCGAATTGTTGTTGGCCTGTGATTTATTTTTAATCTCTTGATAATTATTAGCATAACAGGCTGGTTGAATCTTAAAAAAACTCCATTTAATTAATAAGTTGACGTTTCACTACGAACATTCATAGTTATTCAAAACTTTTGAAAAAAATTGAAAATTCTTTGACATTTATTGACTTGAAAAAATTGAATAGATAAGATTGATCTGTCTTGTTAAAAATTCTTTCGGATGTGGCTGTTCTTTGTTATTTATTACGTGCTATTCAGTCTAATATTAACATTCAAAATTGTTATCATTAGAAGGCAAGGGAAACTACAGAAACCTTTACCTATGTAATGTTCGAAAATAATAATAATAGGGTACTATTTATTTAATAGAAAAGAAATTAGTCACGGGAAAATATTAAAAAAGTAGAGCAGAATTATCGGTATAGAACGTTTATATGGAAGCAGCCGTTGACACGTGTTTCGGACTCTTTGGTCCTCATCAGAACGGCGTAGCTAAGTATTGGATGGAAAATTTGGAGATCAAAATAGTTTAATAAATAAAATCCTCTGTTATGGAAGAAAAAGTTTTGAATAACTATGAATGTCGTAGTGAAACGTCAACTTATTAATTAAATCGAGTTTTTTGAGATTCAACCAGCCTGTTATTGCTAATAATTATCAAGAGATTATATATTTATATGTATATGTATATATATATATATATATATATATATATATATATATATATATATATATATATATATAAATATATATATATATATATATATCTATCGAGGTTGAACACTGTTATCTCCAAATTTTGGAGTAGTTATAGTGGCAGGGAGATGCATGAGCAAAATATGTGGTAATTTTGGTTGGCGTATGGAAATAAAAAAACCTGTTTTGAAAAAGTTTTTCACTCCCAAACCAAGCTAGTTAGTCGAGTACTTAGCGTACGCTGGCTAGTATTTGGGAGGTCTCGGGTTCAAACCCCGGGGCCGACTGGTCTGCCATGAGTTTTTTTCAGAGGTTTCCTCATGGTAATGTAAGTCACTGCTTACAAACTTATAAGGCGATAGCTGGGCCCGTATTAATCCTCTGAACCCTACCCACACTTCCTATGTTCCATAAATATCCCGTCTCACCTATCCTTAATGCAATAGTACGTACAAGGGTATCCTCTGATCTGGCTGAAGAAGTTCATCCCAAACTCAATCTGCCCGCCTCCCTGACACATACTTCAGGGAGGAATGAAGCACGTGTGTTTCCTTTCCTTTTTCCACTCCCTAACCTCCTTCAATTTGAGTTAGAGATTTTACTTTAAAAATTTCATTTTTTTTTCATTTTCAAAGTTTAACTCACCGTCGTAGCCCTTCTATATTGACTTAGAGGGTTAAGAATTTGTATGTGGAAAGATGATATTACGACCTTAGTGACAGAGCTTTATAGTTTTTGCTGATATTTTCCCATAAAATACATACCATTGCAATTTATCGAAGGAAAGCAGTCAGATGCGGGAGTATCCGTTTGAGACTAAGATTTTCGAAAAAATTTTCATTTCTTGAACCGCCGGTATGTTTACTTAGATATTTCTTATTTTCATGTAAATATCCTTCCCGGTACATATTGCTATCTCCAGCGGTTCGCATCACACCAAATGAGCTGAAATTTGGTATCTGAAGTGGTTTCCGAGTTCCAAATGAAACTATTAATATTTGGTTAAATTTGTCCATCCGCCGCCTTTTTTACTCAGATATTTCATGTTTTTTTTCGTGGTTTTTGAAAATTCTCCAAACTCCACATCAGCTTCTGCAGAGTGAGTTAGACGGTTTAAACTTATTACGTAGATTGAGTTAATGTTGAGGAAATGCCTTTTGGTAGTTTCAATCATTTTCCTCACTCCCTCTGCACCGCGCGTTGACTATTCCGTTCAGATCGTATTTCGACCTGCTTAGCTATCAGTAATAGGTACACGATGCAATCTGCAAATTCTTTTTTTACAATAGAGGATTGAAATTTGGGAAGTGGATTGAGTTGATGTTGAGGTTGAGGTAGGTTCCTTCGTTGTTTTCTACTTTTATCATCGATCACGATTAACGTCGTGATTTTTGCTGTTGAAGAAAATGAATTATTTTTTACTTTTCAATTAGACTTGCTATTTAAGCGTGAATTTTTAATAGTTCTTTATGTACCAAGTGCCTCATATAGATCGGGCAACATTCATCCCACTGGCCAAAGGCCCTCGGGCCGAATGTTACCCTCCGGGCGTTAGGATCTAGTAACGCACGTGGTGCATACAAGATTTTATTTTTCACGAAAAAATTATTTTATTATAATGAAAAATCGATTTCAAAATAGGTTCATTGCTCCTGCACTTTCCATTTTCCTTCTCATAGTAGGCATGTCATTTGTTGATATTTTGACGTTTGTGAATATTTTTGTCATCATATTTAGTGAATGTCATTGCTGCTTTCTTTGTGTAGTCTTATAGAAATAATGGAAATGAATATGAATTCACCCAAGAATATCATAGAAAATAAAGCCAAAGCTGCGAATAATTCATTGCTGGAGACATCCAGAGTCGTATACGACAAGTATTATGAAGTATTTGATCAATGGAAGTTGCTTCATTTCTCCTCGTACAAAGAGCGGGCGTTATGATCCATAATGACCGCTCATAACGCCCTAGGGCATAATGAGTGTGTTTATAGCAACCGTATCTAAGGTAAAATCAACAAATAATATACAAGTGAAAAATAAAATATAATTCAATCCCTGCATTTCGCGCGAAAAATACAACCTTAGTGATGGAGCTCTGTTCAACACGAGTTTTTTTTAGTGTTGTGTAATATAATGTAATAATTGGTTTTTCAAAGATTATTCATTTGAATAATCACATTTTAGAAGGTCCACCTAGGTGAATGTCTGATCAGAAAAGGTTTTTGAATTCATAATGGTTTTAATTCACTTGAGTGATATCATAACTTGAAATATCGCTGATTTTCAAACATGATTTATTTCGAATTTTACAGAGAAAGATCTTAACACTTGACACAAAAAAAAACGAAATTATTCAAACTTCATTAAGAACCAATCTAAGTACTTTTCTAAATGATGTAGTTTCGATATTATTTACAAATGTAATTAAACTTGATTTTGACTGGACCTATCGATAAAATCTTATCTCAGCATATAAAACGCCATAAAATTGTATCTATTAAACATTATATCCTGTGAGATATTCATACTCACTTCATCTTTCGTTGTTAGAGTAAAATCACTTTTAGTTCAAAAAATTTTTGATTTTTGGCGACAAATTTTAATGCGATGTTGATAAATCTGGAAAATACGGCGGATGTTCAAACAATTCAAAGGCAATTTCATACGATTAAGTTCTTAATTATTTCATGTTCTCATAATAATTAATAATGAAATGTTTTTATAACGTTTGAAAAAAATTATTTATTCAATGACCATTCCCTTCATTTATTCATTTTATTTTCCTTGAATTACTCTTAGACGTTAATTTAAAACAACGAAGTCAATACATTGTTGCAATTAACAGAGTTGGCGATTTATCGAAACGTTTGTCGTTAAGTACGTACATATTGATGAATTATTTCATTGAATGATATTGAGTTTATTGATTCAGATTTTAATTGGAAACAATAATACCTACTTATAAATTTTGATTCTAACTTTGTCTCTAAGTTATCGTTTTTATATAATTATAATTTTATGAATTCAAAGAAATTATTCATAATGAGGACAATGTACAACTTGATAGTTCCATGAATTATGATTATTATTAAATATACTTATTATATATATATATAGATATATATATATATATATATATATATATATATATATATATATATATATATATATATATATATATATATATATATATATATATATATATATATATATATATATATATGAAAAACTTGGTTCTCGGGATGAACCGCGTAAAAGATTTGAAAAATCGTATTATTTCCGATTCCTCCTAATTCGATTCGTGGAGTAGGCAGATTGAGGCCACGTATCTGAATTATTTTCCCTTCTAATTCTCCTGAAGATGGCTTCGCAAAAGGAGCCGAAACGTCGAGATTTTTCAAATCTTTTACGCGGTTCATCCCGAGAACCAAGTTTTTCAAATACTTCCGACCGCGGAAATCTTTCTGAACATTATATATATATATATATATATATATATATATATATATATATATATATATATATATATATATATATATATATATATATATATATATATATATATATATATATATATATATATATATATATATATATATATATATATAAATAACTATAAATGAACCTATTTCGAAAATTACGTGGGTAAAGGTTTCTGTGGTTTCCCTTACCATCTAATAATAACAGATTTGAATGTTAATATTGGACTGAATAGCACGTAATAAATAACAGAGAACGGTCACAGCCGTTGATGAAACATAGTAGTCTTTTTCAACTATTCAAATTTTATCAAATCAATAAAATGTCAAAGAAATTTCAATTTTTCGAAAGTTTTGAAAAAGCCACGAATGTCGTGGCGAAACGTCAACTTTTTAATAAAATCGAGTTATTTGTAATTCACCAAGCCTGTTATTGCTAATAATTATCAAAAAGTTAAAAATAGTTCACAGGCAGCAACAATTCAAATATATATATATATATATATATATATATATATATATATATACAGGGTGTTCTACAAGCTCTATGACAAACTTTGACAGAAGGTAGTTTGCTTGATTTTGAACATATTTTTTCTAATAAATATGTGTCCGATTCGTTTTTGTTTAGAAGTTCAAAAAGCATTCAAACTTTATCAACAATTAATAATAGAAATTCAAATTAAATGATAATCACAAAACTAAAGACTATAAAAAATGTCCACCCTCAGCTTGAATGCAAGCCTCACATCGACGAACTGAAGATTCGGTCATTCGAAGAATGAGATTTGGATCATTTCTTATTTGGCTGCATACCCATATACAAACACAATATCTGCATATTCCTCAGTGGAGAATGAATGCCTACGTTTTTTTATTGAAGCAGGTGTATATTTTATAAGTGTGCATTGTTTAACATGCTAAGTGACTTTCTGTCACTTCCTGGTTGACTGAAAAAATGACGATTCTTCAAATGCTTGTAACTTCTAAACAAAAACGAATCGGACCCATGTTTATTAGAAAAAAAATGTTTAAAATCAAGTGGCCTACCATCTGTCAAAGTTTGTCATAGAGCTTGTAGAACACCCTGTATATGTAAGTTTGGAGTTTCGTCCAACCTAACGATGCGCTCAGTGCAGTCGACTGAGTGGATCAGGGTTGCGAGGTTTCTCAAAGATTTATCAGGTCATCATATCCAGATACCTTGACTACTGTTCATTTTCAATTGTATAAATTTGACACTGTCATAAATTGTATATTTGTTGAAAACAAACATATTCATTTGTGAATTAATGTACTTGTTTGTTGATTCAGGTAATGTTATAATGTATTGAATAGGTTTAATGTATGTAATTATGTGTTTTAATGTTTAACAGCCGTACTTAAATACATCATAAGTCTTGATAGCAGACTTAGAAATCAACAAACATACAAAGCATGACTTCACCACGTTCGAAATTTCATTTCGTATCTGATTTTCTGAATGCAAAAACGATTGTGAAGGTGGTCACAATACAGCTCGAATATGAGAATACAATTTTTCAATTCCCAAGGGAGTATCAACTTAAGGAGTACCACCAGAAATTATTCGACACAAGCGTTGTGAAAAATGTAACATATGTTTTAATGGTCTTTATTTGGACGAGGCACGGGCTCTCACCGATCCCATCCCCATCTCATCTCATATTTCTAAAATTGAATCGGTCGAAAACAAATCCTTGAGTTTAGTTGTAAAATATATGATTCTGGATAAATTTTCGGGAAAAAATCAAAATGCGAAAATATTTTTAGACCTTTTTGTTCAGGAATATAATCGTTTAAAAATAGGTAGCCTGCATTATCATGAAGTGTTGAAAATTTTTTTAGACGGACCGGCTCTTGATTGGTTTCTTGCTTTTCTAAAAACACACACCATCTCGCATCCATGGGAATTTTGGCAAAACCCTTTTCTGGACACTTTTTCAGAAATAGGTTGGGTTGAAATAAATTATGCTTACTTTTTTCGATACATTAATGGGTCAATGTTAGATTATGCACTTAAAAAAATTAACTTACTTATAGATGCTGATCCTGAATCAACTACGAATAGCCAAATAAATTTGATTGTATTGGGTTTGCCATCTGGTATAAGGTCACAGATTACCAAAAGGGATTTGAACTCAATAGATAAATTGATGTCGAGTATTCGACAATTAGAAAGTTTGGTTATTAACAAAAATAAAAATATCTCCATAATTGAAAATAAAACGCAAATTAAATTCTCGAATAAATCGGAATTGAAACCATGCTCCTATTGCAAAGATAGGGGTTTCCCAAATAGATATCATCCAGAAAATCCAGAAACCTTATGTCGTAATAAAATCACACAACATAAGGAAAATATTAAAAATGATAAAATTAAAATGGTTAATAACTTGGAAATCCAAGAAAGTATTTCATCATCTGATGAATCAAAAAACGAATAGCTACCCCACTTATTAAATTGAATGTTCTAGTTAATAACTATCCGGCAATCGCACTTTATGATTCTGGAGCCAATATATCGGTGATAAATTATAACACTGTGAAAAGACTAAAATTAAATGAAAATATAAGTGGGGTGAAAAAAATAAGTACGGTTTCATGGTTCCACTGAAACATTAGGTTCAATTATAGTAAATTTAAAAATATTTAATATTTCAAAAGAATGGCCTCTTTTTTTTTCAAGATGATATTCTTCTGGGATTAGATGTTATTAAAACATTTAGGCTATGTCAGAATGAAAAATTAGAAATTTACCAAAAACATGAAGAAAAAAGATCTAATTCACTTAAGGAAATCCAAACAAATACTGCAATAAAAATTGTAGACAATAACGAAGAGTCTTTGAAATGTCTATTAGACAAATATAAAAAAAATTTCGCTGAAAACAAGTACGATGTCGGCGCTGTAACAAACTACGAGGCAACAATAAAATTTACGAAAAACAAATACATTGCAAGAAAACCATATAAATGCTCGTTGCAGGATAAAGAAGAAATAAATACACAAATAAAATCTCTTCTAGAAGCAGGTCTCATAGAATATTCTTCAAGTCCTTATGCATCTCCTGTAACTCTTGTTTTTAAGAAGGAGGAAGGAAGAAAATCACGTCTGTGTATTGACTATAGGGAACTAAATAAAATAATCGTTCCAGAATGCCATCCATTTCCCATAATAGATGACCTATTACTTTTAGGGCGCGATTGCTTATATTTTACAAAACTCGACATAAATTCGGCGTTTTGGTCGATTCCGATAAGAGAAAAGGATAAACACATAACGGACACTGGCAATGGTCATGTTTACCATTTGGGTTAAAATCGGCTTCGTCAATTTTTCAGAGAACACTGAGTGAAAGAATAATCTTAATACATTTGCAATAAATTATATAGATGATATTCTAATTTTTTCAAAAGATAGCTCAGAACACCTAATTCATATTGATAAAACCCTGATGGCTATTAAAAATGCGGGTTTCAAATTGAACAAAAAGAAATGCTTTTTTGCTAAAGTTCAGTTGTGTATCTGGGTCATGAAATAGAAGGAAATATAATAAGACCCATAAATAACAATTTGATTGCAATAAAAAAATTTCCAATACCTAGGAATCAAAAAAATATCAGACAACTATTAGGAAAAATTAATTTTTATTTAAAATACATTCCAAATGCAACAATAATACTAGAGCCTTTTCACAATTTACTTAGAAAAAACGTAAAATTTGAGTGGTCACGGAAATGCGAAGAAAGTTTTAATAAAATAAAAAATTATCTAAGCTCAGAACCAATACTTGCGATCTTCGATCCAAAACTTCCAATATACATTTTTACAGATGCGTCAAAAGAAGGAGTAGAAGCGATCCTTAAACAACCTCAAAAAGATAATTTACTGAAACCAGTATTTTTCTTTTCAAAAAAATTAACTCAATCACAAAAAAATAAACGTGCAATATTCCTGGAATGTCTGGCAATGAAAGAATCGATATTATATTGGCAGTACTACTTAATGGGTCATAAATTTACTATCTTTTCTGATCTCTTGATAATTATTAGCAATAACAGGCTTGTTGAATCTTAAAAAACTCGATTTTATTAAAAAGTTGACGTTTCGCCACGACATTCATGGCTTTATCAAAACTTTTGAAAAAATTGAAATTTCTTTGACATTTATTGATTTGAAAAAATTTGTATAGAAAAAGACTACTATGTTTCACTAAAATTTTTCGGCTGTTGCCGTTCTCTGTTATTTATTACGTGCTATTCAGTCCAATATTAACATTCAAATCTATTATTATTAGATGGTAAGGGAAACCACAGAAACCTTTACCCACGTAATGTTCGAAATAGGTTCAAATTATTTTGATTTTGAAAAGTCAAAGTGCGTAGGTGGCTGTGATTTCAAATTTGAATTTTATTTCAAATTCAAACAACTTGTTGTTTACTTTGTGTTTTCTATCCTCGATAAGACCTAAGAAGAATAAAAATAAAAAAAAATAAAAAAATTGTTGGCTGATGATACAAATTTTAAGACCATTCAGGCAATCTGCCTATTGATTAAAAACAAAAAACTTTTTCCATAATGTCGAAAATAAGAGTAGTGTACTCTTGATCTATATTTCTATTTTTCCTTCTCTCCTGTACACCGTTCAGAATATAAGCAGTTCAACATCTCAAGTTTCCCGCAATGCACCAATTTTTATCAAAAATAAATTTTTCTGACAAATGGATAATAAAAAAGTTGCCAATATGGTGCAAACTTTTCGAAACTCACTTTATATATTATTATATATGTATACATATGTGTGTGTGTGTGTGTGTATATATATATATATATATATATATATATATATATATATATATATATATATATATAATTATATATATATAAATATATATATATATATATATATATATATATATATATATATATAAATATATATAAAATTTACTCCCATTGTGTCGTCATAATTTTACAAATTATCAATGTTTATTTCTGTTGATGTAATTTTACTTATCGTTAGTGTATTTTATTCTGCGAAACAAGTGCAAAAACACTTATCGCCAAGTCAACTTTATTCACATTGTATACTGTTTGTAAACTCATTTAATTATATATATATATATATATATATATATATATATATATATATATATATATATATATATATATATATATATATATATATATACTATGTATGTATATATAGTGTTTTTTTTTTTGACAAATAATTGCTAATATTATATTATTATAGGAGTTCTAAGGGTTGTAGGCAAAGGTATAGGAAGGATGTTCTGAGCAAAAAATCTATAGTTGGGAATTAATTCATACCATCGTCAGGGTCTAAAATACCTAATCAAAACATCATCAGTGACAGGTGCACATGAAAAATGTACAGTATAACATGCAGCTGCATGATCAAATTATTCTAAGCATAACATAAACGCAGCGATCAAATTTAATTTTGTATCTTCGTAATCTACTTTTCTTTTTAACAAGATGTTTCAGACTGGAAAGGATTTGCAGTATTTGATAAAAAGAAAAGTGGAATATGTTATGCTTAGAATATGTTGGTCATGCAGCTGTAAGTTATACTGTATTTTTTGAGGCGTACCTCTCACTGAGGATGTCCGTTGACTTTCGAGAGTGCAATAGAAAATGTGACTATAAATGAATGTCGTACTTGAACTCAAATTTAAACTTTCATACATATTGTTTTCAAAAAATTTTAACACGACTGAAGTTGTCGATGACAAACTCCTACATATGTTTGAAGCATCGTAGTTATTTGAAATTCACAACATATTGAAAGAATGCATGAAAACTCATAATAATGTATTTAGGCGATTGATGTTTTTTCCAAACAATTTTAAATTGATTAGCCACCTTGAGATGAACCTTGTACCGGGCTTCGAAATTATATTCAATTATTTGATATACATATATTACTTTTAATGTGTTCAATGACTTGATATACGGAAACGAAAATTCTGAATGATTTGACTCCATATCTTGAAGAGAAGTCCGAATTGTTATTAATAGCTATTTTTAATTTTGCCATAGCTTCCACATTTCAACGTTATGTTTTTGCAAAAAAAAATTATTTTGTGTTGAATACAATGAATAATTTAAAATACTTTTAATATTCGGGATTTTTTTCATCACGAAACTGATTACGTTTGTACTTCTTATTACGTGACTGTAATTTAAGTCTAGGTAATAGCTTTCTTACTGCAAATGTAAACTTTGAAGATGTGACTTAAAAATAGAATTTTTATCGGCAGCTCATGCCATGTATAGAAAATGTGTTTTTTTGAAATAATTTGATTTTGGCGAAATATTCAGAATTGTTATCAGCACATTAAAAATATGCGAATGTCCAAGTAATACAGAATATACATGAGTTGCAATCGTTAGTATAGAGGTTATCTACAAAGTGCTAAGAATAAATTGGGAAAACGAATAATAAGCATGGTATTTCGACAAAACTATGTAATTTCTTAGTGAAATACAGATTCTAACCAATAATTTTCATCAAGATATTATCTATTGGCCGAATTAATTGAAGAATGCAACCACTGAATCATTAACAGTGCCTACTAGATTGTTAAGACTATTTAAATTAGAAAATTATCTAGAATTATGTCATAGATGAGGAAAGTTAAACAACATGCTAGGGAATTACATAAAAGTATTATTTTATAAATCTCGAATAAATTCGATAGAAAATAGATTCTTGTTTCATATAATAGTTCCAACAGTTTGTATACCAGGATAAAAACCTAATCTATAATTGATTTCTGTTCGGGAGGGGCCAATCTTATTTAAATCGGAGAGTTCATGCGTTAAATTAGCGGTAAGTTACTAAGTCGCTTTTATTCTCATTATTCAAAATCGAGCTTACGTCTTCGAAAAGTTGAATAATCTTCAATAAGGAGGAAACAGGTCATCATGACAACAATGTCAACGAAGCGTAACAAAATATTTATAGAAAAACATTATTTAAGTAATCCCGAAATTTAAATGAACAATATTTTTTGCACGAAACAACGAAAAAGTATCATTGTTCAAACTAGATTTACGTTTTCTTATAAATTAGTGAATAAGTTAATGTAAAAATTAATGACATTATTACTCTGGATGGTATGGTGTTTTTTTAATTACTGAAGTATGAATAAATATAGAACATATTAAGGTGTTCATGCAAATAAGATAAATTGCTTTATTCCTCAACTTACCTAATTGTTTATATATATATATATATATATATATATATATATATATATATATATATATATATATATATATATATATATATATATATATATATATATATATATATATATATATATATATATATATATATACATATGTGTGTGTGTGTGCGCGTGTGTGTGTGTGTGTATGTGTATATGTGTATAGGTGTGTAGGTGTATATGTGTATATTTGTATATATGCATATATAGGAAAATCTACCTGTTCTATTAATTTTCTTGCGGCTGTGGTCTGTCTAATGAAAATACGTGCTCTTTAGTCTAATATCAGTGGTCAGGTCTATTAGATGTAAGGGAAACTACAGAAACGTAGATACGTATGTACCTATATACATATATGCATATATGCATATACGTATATACGTTTCTGTAGTTTCCCTTACATCTAATAGACCTGACCACTGATATTAGACTGAAGAGCACGTATTTTCGTTAGACAGACCACAGCCGCAAGAAAATTAATGAAACAGGTAGATTTTCCTTTTTAAATTTTTCGAAATTCCATTTCGAAGATTATGTGGGTACGGGTTTCTGAGATTTCCCCTTCCAACAAATAGTAGCAGGCCTAACTGCTTATATTGGACTAAATAACACGTAATTAGTAACTGACAACGGCCACAACCGAAAAAAATTTCATATATAGAAGAGATTTCTAGCAGTTGATAGCGATAATTTTTTTTAAAACGAATGCTTCAAACACTAAATCGGATGAATGTAGAACAACGACTATATTATAAGAATATGGATTTTATATTCAAAATAAAAAATCAAATGTTACCAACTTATTTAAGTGAAAAAATACAGTATCTCAGTGCACGAATATGAGCCAAGGCATCCAGATGATATATTTATTGATGCATATAACACCACATTAATGCATAAATCCACATTAAGTAATGGAGTTAAGTTGTTTAGTGATTTACCAACAACTTTAAAATATTGTAAATGCTATAATGAATTTAAAAAAAAATTGTACAATTATATATATGACAATGATGGATTAATTTAAGTGGATAAAAAAAAATTGTAGGATTAATGTAATAGTTTTTGGACTAAATAAACGGATATTATTATTTTCTTGAAGAGTTAAATCTGACAAATTCATTCACGTCTAGGCCTAATGCTACAGTACTATATCGTACCTGCCAAAAAGTCTGCTAAATTGTATTCGTATCGAGAGCAAACCCTTCTATTCTTTTTTTATTTATAGGTACCCAATCAAGTCCAATCATGCCGGGCGGGGCTAATCCGAGCACACCCAACCCCAGACAAAGAAGTAAAATTGTGACTAGGCAGAAAGTGGTGGTAGCTTTGTATAATTATGAGGCTAGTGAGAGTGGAGATTTATCTCTTGAAAAAAATCAGGAATACGAAGTGATCGACGATTCCCAAGAACATTGGTGGAAAGTCAAAGATGCCAAAGGGTGAGAGCATTTTTCATTCAGAATATATATATATATATATATATATATATATATATATATATATATATATATATATATATATATATATATATATATTTATATATATATATATATATAAAAATATATATATTATTATTTCTATATATATATATATATATATATATATATATATATATATATATATATATATATATATATATATATATATATATATATATATAAATATATATATATATATATATATATATATATATATATATATATTTATATTTTATTAATAATAACAGGCTATTGATGTTTGAAAACAAATTTTTTTTGTCACGAAATTCGAAAACCGCCTTTATGAAACACTTGAAGATTCGTATTTCATGACGAAGCGTTAAATATTAAATAAAGTCTGTTTTCTAATATAGGTATATATATAAAATATATATATATATATATATATATATATATATATATATATATATATATATATATATATATATATATATATATATATATATATATATATTATATATATATATATATATATTATATATATATATATATATATATATATATATATATATATATATATATATATATATAGGTATATACCGTAAACAGGGGTGGCTTTGATCAAATTAAAAATAGTTTAGTAAATATTTTCAAAACTAAAACATTTAAAAAAACTGTGCTTTTCCAGTTCGTATGTCAAAGCTTTCTTAATCGATTTGCATAATAAAATATAGCGTAAAACGTTCAATATTAAACCATATTTAATAAAAAGTGGTGGTCAATGCCACCTGGTTGACTGGGGTGTCTTTGATCATGGGCTAGAAATTGCATAGATCAATATATGTGATCAAAGTCACTCCGGTGAAAATCGGTCAACGTGTTTTCAAACAACGTATATCGGGGTGACTTTGATCATTTTTAATCTGGTGCAAATATGACTATACAATGTTCTTTTTAATATATTTAAATTTAAAAAAATGTTTTTTTCAAAGAGCTTTATTAGAACAGAATTGGAAAAAAGAAATTACAAATTTTCATCAAGAATTAATCAGTATTCATTAACTTCAATGAAATTTGGAAAAATAAATTCAGGTCGATGGATGCTGCCTTCTTTCTTCGGTTTTGGTAAATTGGAAATTATATCTAATTTTGAAACCAAAGAGAAATCATTTTCAACAGGCCTGAATTTTTGTCTATTCCATTTTACAAAAGATCTGAATCCCTGAACTTCCATTTCGTCTCCTGATATAATTTTGGTTATACAACACACATAAATGTATGTAGATCCGGCTGACTTCTCACCAGTAAATTTTACTAGGACGTAACTTCCTTCTACTAGCAATCCATGCTCTTCCAATAATTCCGTTGCGGTTTCATTTTCTTCATCAGAACGGTTCGACTGTATTTCTTGCTGAGCATCCGCATCCTCTAGTGGGCTGGAAATGTCTTGCTCTGCATCACTCTCTTCGGATTCTGTCATTTCAATAGGAGTCTCATCTTCAGATGAACTTTGGGCAGTGATGCTCTTTCCTGGTTTTACTTGCAATCTCTTTCTTTTTTGTCTCGGTCTCGAATTTGTTGATCCAGCTTCTCGTTGTGATCGTAGAAGGTCAGTTAGTGTGTCGTTCACAAACTGTTCAGCTTCTACAGGATTTCCGTTGGGCAATTTTCTCAAAACTCTTTCAGCATTCAAAGGATATAAACCAGTGGCATCAAATCCATTGACTAAAATTCTTTTAATGGCACTACCATTTTCTTGGTTTCGTTGCTTGGATGGGACGGAGTCCATTTTTTCTAAAGTTGCTTTTAATAAAGAGGGAAATTGTTCCTTCTGAATTACATTATTTCGCGGATTACTCAACTTCCAAACGGTTAAAATAGCACGCCAGGCTGTTTTGAATGGTCTAAAGAATGCTACGTCTAGAGGCTGCAACAAGTGTGTGCTATTAGGAGGGAGGCAAATAAACAAAATATTATTCTCTTCACATTTTTTTATAACGTCAATGTTTATATGGGAAGCGAGATTATCTCCGAGCAACACCTTTTTTCCATTAAGTCTCCGTGCATGGGGAAGGAAACACGTCTCAAACCAGTCAGTGAAGGTTTCGGAATCAATCCAACCATGTTTGGTTCTAGCAAACCGAGTTCCAGCACTGCAACAAGGTTCTGAACAACAAGGGGCACCCTTCGGGCCACCAACCTTCCATGTATTCCAGAGATGTTCTCCTTTATATATTACGTAGGGTGGCAAAAGCACACCACTTGCCAAGCCACACATCATCACCGTGGTTGACGATTTTGAATGGTTTATAACCCGTATTCTGGATATTTGACCCCTCTTCTAAACAAAGCTTTTTACTTTTCCGGGGTCATCAGAAACATTTGTTTCGGTCATAGTTGAACATGTTTTGAGGCTCCACATTTAGCAGCGGTTTTCTTGTAGATTGTTAAAATAATCCTGAATAGTTTTCCCTGGTTACCGCAGCTCTTGCCTTCTTTAATGTTAGCAGCCCATCTTTGACCCAGGGTCGTTATTGTGTCGTTTTAAAAAATAATTTCACCCAATCATCTCCAGGTGTATTGTTGACGAAACGTGGCTCCTGAATCCCTCTGCTATTCAAATAGTTTTTAACAGGATCTTAACATCTCGCTCACCTAGAGGGAAGCCCCAATCGGAGCACTTTTGAATGCCTTTGATAAATGCTTTCTCTTCTTCTGTACTGAAAAACGGGTTTACCTCCAGGTTTAAGGACATGTCTTCCATGAAATTTATTGCTCAGGGTACCATAAGGGTATTTAAATTCCCCGTGAAGCTCCCCTTATGCTTAACCTTCCATCGGCAACCGGCTGTTAATGCCTGTTCACTTTATCATCATTGTAGTTGCGATATGCCTGGCCCTAATTTTTCGTTTGTGAGTTCGAGGCATCTGTAAACAAACAAATAAAATTAAAAAGACTACGTTTCGATCAAATCTAGAAGAAACAACAAAAACAGATATTTAAAGAGGGGTGTCATTGATCACTTCTTGTTCAGTGATCAATGACACCCCGAAATAGAAAATTCTAACCTACACAAACGGAATTGGACAAAAAATGTTTTCTTCACAAACATCTGTTTCTAAACATGAATTAACAGAATAGCTATTGTATATATACAATAATTAACAAATAAGACTTAGTACTTACATTTTTGTGACTGTAATAATAACACGACTATTTCTACAAAACGTTATCAAACTAATCACGTATGTGTAAGAACACAACTGAATCTATGTTCGCGAAATGGCGGGATAAGGCTCTAGACAGTGTTCCCCCCAAACCCCACAAAAATTGGAGGGTCGTCTAAGAAATAAACGCTAGAGAGCCACATATCTGGTAATTTCATGATTTGATCAAATGACACCCCTTATGTTCAACAGTCACCCCGGTTTACGGTATATATATATATATATATATATATATACTATATAATATATATATATATATATATATATTATATATATATATATATATATATACTATATATAATATATATATAGGTATATATATATATATAGGTATAATAATATATATATAAATATATATCTATATATATATATAATATATATATATATATATATATATATATATATATATAGACAGGGTGGACCACGACGAACAGCATCGATCGATATCTCAGAAACTGAATGTAGGAAAAATTTGAAATTTTGGGAACTTGCTATATGTCTTGGGGCTTATACAGCTATTTTCATCTATTGGGCACTTCCGGTTGTACCGGAAATAGAGCCTAAGTCGCTTATTTTGAATGGGATACCCTATATATTATTACATTTTTGGATTTTAATTGATATTCTAGGCAGATTCTATGTATCATGTCCTATACCTAAGTCTAAGCGTTTTGGACATATTTAGGTTTTTATGTCAAAAACGACGTTTGCAGGCCCTAATATAATTATCAATTGTTCCTATAAGGAAGCCTTTTTTACTTACTTTGGGTTAGATTCCTTGTTGAAAAGGACCTACTTTAATAGATTTTGTATAATATTTGGATAACTAATCATACATTGTTCAAAAAATAAGATCTAAAATGAGATTGAGAAACTGACAAAAATCAATTTTTTTCAAATGGAAACCCCCCATTTTTCTTGTTTTGTTCTATTTAGCATTTAAAAAGAAGGTAACTTTGTATCTATACCTAAAATTTGAAGATTTCGAAATATTGTCAATTTAATATTTTTATATGGCGATTTTGCATTTAATCGTTAAACAATTTGATCTACGATAACCATTATCGCATTTGACATGTCAAATCATCGTAATGCACCCCGGTTAAATTATACAAACGAAGATTATTAAAACTTATTTATTATTCATGGACATGGACATGTGATACATTTGCGACCCGAAATCCTCATAAAGAAAGACCATCAGCAAATACTGTTAAACGAATCATAGAAAACTTCAAGAACTTTTGATCCGTAAAGGCAAAAGTGTAGAAAAAGAAACCAGTTGTTAATAATGAAAATATTGAAATAACAATTTTGGGATATTTTGAAGCATATACAACAAAATCTTTTAAGGCAGGGAGCATTAGAATCAGTCTTATCTAAATCGTCAGTTCTAAGAATTTTACGGAAACACAAACATCATCCCGATGCTATCCATATTTTCATTAGTGCAGCATTTGATCAATCCAGCTTCGGATAAACTGATTTTCCAAGAAGAATGGAATTCTTTGAATTCATACTACTTCGGTCACAAGAAAATCAGTTTCATTTAAATGCTGCACGAATGAAAATGCATAGGGATGATATTTGTGTTTCCGTATTCAAATTCAAATTTTTCCTACATTCAGTTTCTGAGATATCGATCGATGCAGTTCGTCGTGGTCCACCCTGTGTATATATATATATATATATATATATATATATATATATATATATATATATATATATATATATATATATATATATATAATGATATATAAGTGAAATCTTGATTTGTATCAGTTTCTTTAGAGCTCTTTTTATGCGTCATAGTACATAAAATCTTTAATAACTCGCGGACTCGTAAATGTCTAGAGTAGTTTCTGAAATAATACCAACATTTTCTGAACCGTATTCCGAAAGTTGAATTTAAATTACTTCAGTTCAAGTGAGAATGTATGAGACATAAATCATGTTTCTTCATTATATATGATTTACAACTTTCAACTATTCTTTGTTGGTTTGATTTTCTAACTATCCTCGTTGAACGTACTTCATTAAAATTCAAACCTCTGAGTTCGAACAGAACAGGAACCGTGAACAAATTAAACCCAATGAAGATTCAGTGATAATATTTATAAGGTAACTCCTTGCTATGAGCTTGAATATAATCATTTGTGATACCTTAGTTCAATAACCATGCGTGATATGAATTTCTCATATATCGTTATGGTGATATGGTATGTCAACCTCAATGACACGCATTCGCTATGCATTGATGGTAACACCTATTCAATTATTTATAGTCATAACAAATTTTGGCTGAAATAAATGAGAAGAATATAACTTGATGGTAGCATATCGGTTTTCAAACTTTCTTGATCAACATATAAACCGTTGGTATCAATCAAATGAGCAAGGAGAATCCTTCAATGATTCAAAAATTATCAAATAATCTTTCAATGTTCTCTCTTGACGGAATTCTGCATTTTCGATCTAAAACGAGAATTTTTGGGGCACAATAAGAAATATGTCAATTCACTCCGAGTCAAGTAACCTGTACTGAAGAGAACTAATAAGATCGAAACAGCTGTATGCGGATTATGATTCGGGGTGACTTGAAGTTTTCTATGATTCACTGTTGCATTGTGAATGCAGATTTCGCCTTGCGGAATACATTTAACCAGCTCCCTTGCAAGATTGTTTGATAATTTTCAAATTATTGAAGGATCTTCCTTGTTTTTTTATGTGATATATAAAATTGACTATGGTCAACTAGTATATTTTTCATGAACTGATCGTTGTTATTTACTTGTCAGGTAAATGATTATTATATACCGGCCAGTTTCATAGAAATTTTTGAAATATTTCTATCTGATCAAAATTCTGTACACTTCGAAATGCCTCCGTGAACTTGATGTTATCAGCCCAAAATCTTCCGTCGCGTACCTATATCAAATAGCGATTAATATCAGGTATTTGTCACGTTATCATCCGACCTTGTCTGCATCATTTTAATTGTAGATATATTTTCTTTAAAAATATATGTCATATCTGGTTCACCTCAAAAATAACTGATTGTGTATTTTATGTGCTATTTGTTTTTTTCACATAAAAGTACTTCCGTTAGTTTTGTGTGACATTGAAGTGTTTACCGAGTGAAAGTAAATAGGATTTCGTACAGTCTTTCTTTGTGTTTATTTTATATGCGCCTCCTTTCAATTATCAATACTGTAATTAATTGATTGTCATATCTTAACTCAATACAGATTTAATGTCGTGTGGGGGCGTATAAGGTTATTTCGACAAATTATTTTCGTTTGCTAATTATCTTTACTCCTGTAGTTACAGATTGTTATGAGGATCTCGAATGATTACGTGGAAAAGAGAGAAATATAATAGTATATAGAAGTAATATTATATATAGATGATATTGAACAGTAAATTTGAGCCTATATATAAATAATACAAAAGTCACTGAAAATTAAGACTTATTCTTATATTTGAAAATATTGCAGTATAAGAATACCAAAAAAAATTGTTAGTATTTTCAAATAGTATATAGAAGTAAAAGTATATATACATGATATTGCACAATAAATAAGAGCCTAATATATAATAAATACAAAAGCAATTTTCTACTCATACTTGAAAATATTATAGTCCCAAAAATACGAATATCAAAAAATCTAGTACCTTCGTTATTTCCTTTCAAGAACTCATGTCTTTTCGGAGGGCAAAATGATAGCTGCGAAATTGGCTATAATAATTTATTTATCGAATTATAATTACCCCGTAGATTATAATAATTAATAGTCATCGGTGGAATCATGAATGGCACCTGTGTAATTCATATGTGCTCAGCCTTGACATTTGATGTAAGAGTTTACTTCATTTAGATACCGCCTAGTCTGTAGGTAATTTGCGTTTACCTCTACTTTATTTACATTTTTAGTGATTTGCTAATATATTTTGTAATGTTTCAGAAATACTGGATTCATTCCTAGCAACTATGTGAAGGAGAAGAAGCTTTTAGGATTGCAGCAATATGAGTGAGTATATCCATAACTGTTTTCATTTATTCACATATAGTTCCTGAAGACACAGTGTTGGGTGATCAATATTTTACTATGCTATGTTCCGTAATAAATGTTCGTCGGAGAGAGAGAGAGAGAAACAGCTTTATAGTCCTATAAAATTACAAAATTTTGTCGACAAAGCACATACCTATAAAAAATTGAAAATAAAATTTAACAATGATAACTAATTAAACAAAACACACTTTCAATCGTTGAACAAAACAAGAATCTATTAAATAGAAGAACAAAATAGAAAAACATTTATCAGTCAATTATGTATATACATATGTTAAGAATCAACATATTTGTCAAATAAACTTATTATACAGATATAAAATTTTGTATATTACAAAAAAAACAAAACATTAATATATGTTACTACTAAATGTGGATCTCAAGGGTCTATGTTACATTGTGAAATTCAGTTACAGAATAAAATTCTGTCACTGAGTAAAATGGTCTCTCCAAAAGAAAAGCCTTAGTTGAACTTACCAATAAAAAATTGAAAATAAAATTTAACAATGATAACTAATTAAACAAAACAAACTTTCAATCGTTGAACAAAACAAGAATCTATTAAATAGAAGAACAAAATAGAAAAACATTTATCAGTCAATTATGTATAAACATATGTTAAGAATCAACATATTTGTCAAATAAACTTATTATACAGATATAAAATTTTGTATATTACAAAAAAAAACAAAACAATATATGTTGCTACTAAATGTGGATCTCAAGGGTCTATGTTACATTGTGAAATTCAGTTACAGAATAAAATTCTGCCACTGAGTAAAATGGTCTCTCCAAAAGAAAAGCCTTAGTTGAACTTCGGAACTTTTTGTACGTACTCAAGGATTTTAGCTCCAATGGTAGATGATTGTATAACTTTCCGGCATTGTAGGTAAAGGAGTTTTTTGTTAAGACGGAGGTGGGCGTTATTAAATAAATATCGGTATCTGAATTTCTTGTGGGATATCTATGATTTGGTCTTTCTGAAAAGTTATGAATGTGTTTGCGAACCAAACAGACGGATTCGAATATGAATAGTGAAGGTAGAGTTAGAATTTTGAATTTTTTAAAGTAGAATTCGCAATGTGTCCTTCTGCTCAGATCAAACATATAACGAACTGCTCTCTTTTGCAATCTGAAAATTATGAAATTCATGAATATTATACCAGAAGGCAGAAATGTCGATTAATTAGCTACTTGAAGTTATTACGAAGTTGATGTTGAAAAAGCTGTTAATATAATAAGGTTCATAGGAAGATACCACAGCTCCCAGACATTACTTATTTTGTCAGCTATAATATGTGTGGGATAAAGTAGTGTTCGAATCTACTTTCAATAGCTTGTCCGACGGCCAATTTCAAGGTACGAGGTGCTAAATGGAAAAAAAACTTACTTTTCTTAAATTGTCAGGGCTGATTTTCATATATGCTACAAAGAATACATATTGTAAAAAGTTAATAATTATTACTGACAGACACTTCCCGTCAGCGGAATCTTTCGCCAGAAGCTTCAAAGCTGCCAAAAAACTAATGGAATTTTACTTATATTCGGTCTAGATTTTTATATATAATACTAAGGGTACTATTTCAATACCCTCTGTAAGCAGCCATACGGATTGTAAGGGCCAAATATCCCACCAGAGAAGCATTCAGTGCCCCTATAAGTATGAGCGCAAGGACATGATTCGTCCGTTTAAGCGCGACAGTAAGTATCTATGCACGTCGATCTCCTTTCTATATTTAGTGTCTACTTCAGCCTGCTCTATGTTTGAGTATACGTACTTTTGTGCAGTATATGGTATTTTATCGAGTCTGTTCAAAGCAGAGTGCAACGTGTTCTTGTAAAATAAAAATACTTATGTTTTGAAAAATATCGTGTCACAGCTAACTGTTTTTTTTTTGTGAAAAATCTGATGTAGATTTTATATTGTTTAAGGAAGAGATGTTTGGCCCTTACGATCGGTCTGGCTGCATACAGAAGGTATTGAAATAGTACTCTGAGTATCATATATAAGAATTTAGACTGAAAATATAAGTAAAATTCCATCATTTTTGTGGGACCTTCAAAGCCCCTGGCAAAGCCTTCCGCCGACGGTAAGTGCCTGAAAGTAATAATTATTGATTTTTACAGTATACTTTGAAGCATATATAAAAATCACTCTTAGAGTTTATGCAAAATGAGTTGAGTTTTTCCAACTTTAGCACCTGGTACCTGGAAATTGGCCGTCGGCCCAAGGTAGCAGGTATGCATACACTGAAAGTAGATACGAGCACTACTTTATTCCACACTAAGTATAGAAGGGAGATCGACGCGCATAGATACTTAGGGCTCGTTCAGACAAGGCGGGAACCGCACGATTTTAGAATCGCGCGACTCAACCGCCAGAAAGTAGAATCGTGCGGTGCCCGCGCGATTCTGTTACTATGGAGCCTCTCCTCAGCGTTCAGTTGCGTTGTTGGAACCGCACGATTTGTACGCCACAACAAGAACACGCGCGACATCGCTATGGATTGTTTCGACATTGAAATATCTCCTTTGATCAATTCAATCAGTTCATCAGAAGATTTTATTGACATTCTCAAATAGTCAAAAAACTTTTCCTCGACCATTCTTAATATGGGATATAATTTTACGAATTGGCCATGTATGAGTCGGTCACTTAATACTGGATGCACCCAATACTGCCTTCTTCTTTTCTTTTTTTCTATGAGCAACCACATTAAACATAGTATTTCTTCGTCAACTTCCATTTTCAAACTAACGCTATCCGCTCGCGCCAATCGCGTACTAACCGCTCTGTCTGAATACATAACACAATTTTGCGATTCCAAACCGCACGATTCTAAAATCGCGCGGTTCCCGCGTGTCTGAACGAGCCCTTAAACGGACGAATCATGTCCTTGCGCTCATACTTATACGGACACTGAATGCTTGTCTGGTAGGATGTTTGGCCCTTACAATCCGTCTGACTGCTTACAGAAGGTATTGAAATAGTACCCTTAGTATCATATATACAAATCTAGACAGAATATAAGGAAAATAAGTTTTTTCCATTTAGCACCTCGTACCTTGAAATCAGCCGTCGGCTCAAGCTAGTGAAAGTAGATACGAACACTACTTTATCTCACATATATTATTGCTGAGAACATTAGTAATGTCTGGGGGCTCTAGGATCTAGGACCACTTTTCATTCAAGATGAAATTAGCGATTACGGATTCTATAACCTGGTCCGAAATATGAAGCTATCAAGTTGATATTTACGTACTAATGTCATTATGTGAATGTTGTATATCACTCTGAAATTTTCTGAATATTGCAAACATTGACCTACACAGTTTATATTGGTGTATGGTTCGAATGAATCTGTACCCAGGAGTCAACTGGTCTACCCTGGGATTATAGAGTATTCATCTTCTGAACTCCACTTCGCCTCCTCTCTTCCATAAATCATACGATATCACCCATCCTTAATAAATACAAGTGTTTCCTAAGAAGTGGCACTCCATAACTCGAGCAGCTCGCGTTCCAAATATAAAGACTTGAGGAAGAAATAAAACACGTTGCCTTCCGTCCTTTTACTTGGCACACTTGTTTGAAAGGCAATAGTGTTGGTGATCACCAAGGCCAAAACTGGTGTCGTTTGTTTCAATCGTCAGTTGGTGAACGTCTTGATATCTGCAACATCCGGAACGGGCTAGACAGCTTCCCCTGGGAATTTGATCAATTTCGATTTTTCAATTAATTTTCAGATTGTTTTTTTGAATACTCAGATAATATGCTGGTATCATAAGGGTATATATTTCTTATTTTATTTACTCATATATTAATGTGTATGACGTTTTTATAATTTCCGTTTCAGGTGGTACGTGGGTGATATGTCTCGACATAGATCGGAGTCACTGCTGAAACAAGAAGATAAAGAAGGTTGCTTTGTAGTCAGGAATTCATCAACCAAAGGACTGTATACTTTGTCTCTGTATACCAAAATGTAAGTTCGCTACATGCATGGAATAATAGCTTTATTCGCGGTGAGGATTCTGAACCGATTCCGAACTGATCGCATGCGCAGTTTGATTAACGTCGTACGCTGATCACAAAATTCTGAATTTTTAATTCCAATTCTGCGTTCGCGGATAAACTCGAACCGATTCTGAATCAATTCAGAACTGACTAAAGCAGTCCTTGTGATTAAGCTGGGATTGTTAGTTCGAGACTTGCATTCATGATTATTTGATAATTTAACCAAACAATCGTGGGTGCGCAAGTCACATTACCAAACAATCGTGGGTGCGCAAGTCGTATTTGATGAATAACTACCTTAACTTGACATTTCTTTTAAACTAGTTTTGAAATCGTTCGCGGATCAAAATAATTGGGAACCGGTTCAGAACCGATCATGTGAGGCGTTTAGCGCAAAAGTGGCCCAAGTCAAAAATAATTATTATGGAGAAACAAGCAAAAGAAAATTATGAAGATTTTTGAGAATCAATCAAGAAATTATTAAAGACGATGTTAAGAGTTCCTCAACTTATTTGAATTCAGGCAAATGTAAGGATGTTATACTACCTATTTGGATCATTTTTGTTGAAAAATAAGATTTTGAATGTGGCTTGGGCCACTTTTGCATAACTTATTTTTTTGTTGACTTTGAAATGAAAAATGATTTTGATGCAAAATAATTTACTTAAAGTGTTTTTATTCATTTTCTTCCACGCCGTGTCCTTCAAAAACATCTTAGTCTTCATCATCCTGTTCATTTTGGACCAGTTGACGATAATATTCATGGTATATTGGTGAGCAGGGATAATGAGTCTTGGTGTTTTTCTCTTGTATGGGTTTGAGTCCTCCAAACAGCAGAAGAAGTTTTGTCATTTCCCGGAATGTTTGCTTGTCCCGTTTTTTCACATTAACTTTGTTAAATAAAACATCTTCGTTATTCGAATACTTATACTGGACAATTCCAGGTTTTTCTTCATCATACCGAAGCCACTGTATACGTAGCCACTGTACATTTTCATCAGATTCTGTTTTTTTACGATTTTTTAATGCTTTCTCTAGTTCTTTTGTTGAGAAAAAGTCGGTGGATGTCATAACAACTACTCTGAACGGATTTTTTTCTTGGTATCAAGAACCACCTGCACCTAATCATTGGGAACATAAATATTTTCATAGTGGTTTTTGTTTTTTTTTCAACCAGTCCAAAGTCTTGATCGTTTGGAAGGTAAGAGTGTCCCGATATACTAAAAATTTATGGTCAATTTTGTCCAACTTTGTGGTCGCAGGATGAGGTAATTTAAGCAAAAGGGCCACCATTTTAAAATTTCTATTTTGACCACAGCACTGATCTCTGTATATTATTAACTTTCTTGTGGTGACAAAGTTTTTTATGTTGTGTGCAATACAAGAACCAATTTCTTGGGGACCCCGGGATGCTATAATCTCGTCCCACATGAACATGTGTACCTTGCTAGTTTGATGACCATGAATCCCGAAACAAAACGTCTTTGTCTTTTGTAGTACGCAACTCTTATTGAAATGATGGCATATTATTGCACTCATTCTCAAAATAAACTTCAATTTAAAGGACAAAAGGTACGCCATGAAAGTAATAACAAACGCACGCAGTGGAATATGCATCGCAATTGAATGCAAAAGCGGCCCAGAAGTGGGTTGGGTCAGTCTTGCTTTCGAAAATTTCAACTAACTGTGAGCGCAAACGTGAATTTATGTGGTATCTTGTGGTGAATGGTCGAAATAGGCTTGGGCCGGTATAGCACGATTGAAATTTGATTTATTTGTAGGCCATTTTTGCTCTTAACTCAATTTTCAACACATTGTGGCTTGGGCCACTTTTGCTCTAAACGCCTCATGTGTACTATGCCCATCCCGAATTAGTTCGGAATCGGTTCAGGATCCTTACCTGGAACGAAGCTAATATCTGAATAATTCTGGAAATGTGGTTTTAGACATCAACTGTAAATAATCTCTAGAAAATAATTGACGAAGCATTCTATCTTCCTGAAAAGTTTAAAATTAATGGCAATGAAATGTGTTTGACATGCATAAGATAGCATTTCATATACAAATTGAAAGCTGAGTTGAAAGAATTAGTTAGAACCACAATAATTGTGTTCTTTCTTCTATAGCTTTCTTAATTGATGATCAAAGAGCAATAAAATTCATTAATTGAAGTCAATTCCTTACATTGGCCATAGCAGGCATTGGATAAGATTAGCGTTCATTGTGATAAAGTAAAACACTAACAAACATTCTATATTAACAAGGTTTTTTGAAATAAGTGAATAATTCCTTCAAATTTTGTGATAAATGAAATATGAGTGAAGATGAACCATTTGATAAGAAAACCATTCGGAGTAAAAATCCTTTGAAAATATTCACGTTATTTCGTGGTGCTAATGATAATTCCGAGTTGTGTTGAAAACTAAGAAGCAATTATAAATGGTTTATATTTCTGACAGACCTCATCCTCATGTGAAGCACTACCACATAAAGAAAAACGAGAGATCGGAATTCTTCTTATCTGAAAAACATTGTTGTAACTCCATTCCTGATTTGATCAACTACCACAAACACAATAGCGGTGGACTAGCTTCCAGATTGAAGACCAGTCCTTGTGATAGACCCGCACCAGCAACAGCTGGACTGAGTCATGGTAAGCAAATCTATATATTTTATATATATATATATATATATATATATATATATATATATATATATATATATATATATATATATATATATATGTATATATATATATATATATATATATATATATATATATATATATATATATATAATCTTTTGATAATTATTAGCAATAACAGGCTGGTTGAATCTTAAAAAACTCGATTTTATTAAAAAATTGACGTTTCACTATGATATTCGTAATTGAAATTTCTTTGACATTTATTGATGTGAAAAATTTGAAAAGATAAGGCTGCTTTGTCTTGCTAATTATTTATTATATGCTATTCAGTCTAATATTAACATTCAAAAATGTTATCATTAGATGGTAAGGGAAACCAAAGAAACCTTTACCTACGTAATGTTGGAAAATAAAAATAATAGGGTACTATTTATCTAACAACAAAGAAATCAGTCATCGGAAAACATTAAAGATGTGGAGCAAAATTATCGGTATAGCACGTTTATATGGAAGCAGCCGTTGACACGTGTTTCGGACTCTTTGGTCCTCATCAGAACGGCGTAGCAAAGCATTGGATTGAAAATTTGAAGATGAAAATAGTACAGCAAACAAAATCCTCTGATACGGAAGACAATCACCCTCATTGTGGTTTATTGTTTGAACTCTCCGGTATGGGAGATAGATCACAGGCAACAACAATTCGAATAAATATATATATATATATATATATATATATATATATATATATATATGTGTATATATATATATATATATATATATATATATATATATATATATATATATATATATATATATATATATATACAGGGTGACCCAGAGCTATGTAATCGGTCCATAACTTTTTTGTCATTGAAGATATCGATATGAAATTCTCAGAGCAAATATGGTCCGACTAAGTCTATTTTCCAAAATTATTTTGAAGAAAATTTCACTTCCGGTTTTTCCGGAAGTGATATCAACTTTGTTATTTCAGATGCATATATACCCTGTATATTTTTTGATTTTCGAATTTCTTATGTAATTGATAAAATTGTCATAACATTCTCTATACCTAAAATAAACAGTTTTCGAGTTATTAATTTTTTTTCGTAAAATTTTGACAGTTGCGTCTTCAACAAAAATAGGCTATAACTTCTTTGTTAGTAGGTCTATTGGTATGTGGTTTAGATTTTTGTAACCTTGAGACATTTTTTTATTTATTTCATGTCAATTCCATATTTCTAACTAATTAGGTACTTGATAAAATCTAGAGTGAAGTTGGCAAATTTCAAACGTTAATAACTTTCTTATTTCTAATGAAATGCTATCTATATTTTTGCATTATTAAATTTGCTATTCAATTACCTTTCGATTTGTATAACCATTCCCTATACCTAAAGTTGATAATAAAAAAGATATTCCACAATATTTATATATATATATATATATATATATATATATATATATATATATATATATATATATATATATATATTTATATATATATATATATATATATATATATATATATATATATATATATATATATATATATATATATATATATATATATATATATATATATATATATATATATATATATATATATATATATATATATATATATATATATATATATATATATATATATATATATGTTCAGAAAGATTTCCGCGGTCGGAAGTATTTGAAAAACTTGGTTCTCGGAATGTTGACTCTGAAGAGTAGGCAGGTTGAGACTTCAGAGTTGACAGGAAGCAGTACGGTTGGTGGAGTAGGCAGGTTGAGACCACGCAATCGTATTATTTCCGATTCCTCCTAATTCGATTCGTGGGGTAGGCAGATTGAGGCCACGTATCTGAATTATTTCCCTTCTAATTCTCCTGAAGATGGCTTCGCAAAAGGAGCCGAAACGTCGAGATTTTTCAAATCTTTTACGCGGTTCATTCCGAAAACCAAGTTTTTCATATATATATATATATATATATATATATATATATATATATATATATATATATATACACAACGGCAAATTTAAAGGAACGGAGATACTTTCGTAAATGAAAGGTATTTTTGCTTTATTCGGTTTTTGTGCTGCCTAGGTCTAGAAGCCATGTCTTTTTTATACAATTGTCATTCATTATGCACATTTTTATCAAGTCAGCGTCAAAACCAAATCAAAACGAAAATATCTGTCGATTGATACATTACATTTAAAACGCGTATTTTCTCCAAGTAGAATTTCCTAGTTTTTTCGTAAGTAATTGTTTGAGTTTAGTTGGTTTTTGTTTACTATCATCACTTCGATTGTGAAACTGTAAATAATGAGTGATTTAGCACCCACTGAAATCGCTAGGGCAGTAGCAATGATAGAAAATGGTCGATCTTAGAATTATGTTGCCAACATGTTTGGGAAATCAAAATCGACGATCCATCGTAGTGTTATGCGATGGATGCAAACTGGAGAGTATGTGAGGAGACGAGGTCAAGGCAGAAAACGCTCAACCACGGCCATAGACGACCGATTTATCACATTGCAAATACGTCGCAATAGGCGTCGAACCGCTGTTCAAACAAGAAGCAAATTGGAGGAAGTTCGTGGAACCTTCATAAGTGAGCGTACAGTGAAGAGAAGACTCAAAGAAGTTGGTTTGAAGGCGTATAGGTCAAAAAAAGCACCACAACTCCAGAGACGTCACCGAGTAGCGCGACTAGCTTTTGCTCGAGAACACCAAAATTGGAACGATCAATGGGGTAATGTTTTGTTCACGGATCAGAGCCGTTTCTGTGTAAATTCAATAGATGGGAGGGAAAGAGTGTATCGTCGTCCAGGAGAACAAAAAGAACAATTTAATTTTACTCCTACTGTCTCTTTCGGTGGAGGCTCAATTATGGTGTGGGGTGGCATATGTTTAGGGGCACGCACAGAGTTGGTGGTTATTGATGGCGGCGCTTTAATGGCAGATAGGTACATGAGGGATATTCTGCAAGATCATGTAATACCTTTTGCCCCATTTATCGGGGCAGATTTCTCTTGATGCAAGACAATGCTCGCCCGCACGTTGCTCGTTGTGTAACTGAATATTTAAATCAAGTTCAAATACCGACAAAGAATTGGCCTGCATGTTCTCCAGACATGAATCCAATTGAACATGTCTGGGACATGCTAGGCAGACGACTCAGGTCAAGAATTCCTGCTGTTCGAAATTTGGAAGAAGCAAGAACTGCTTTGATGGAAATATGGGAGAATTTGCCTCAAGAAATGATCAACAACGTCATCAGAAGTATAGTAACACGAATGGTTGCAGTTATAAGGGCTCGTGGAGGAAACACACGTTATTGAAAAAAATGTTCCTTGTGATTTTGCGTTACCATTAAACGTTTAAGACGACAATAAGTATACAAATGTTAAATGATTCTTCTCAAATGTGCCGCAAAAAATAATTATGAGGAAAAATAATACAATTCATCTCCGTTCCTTTAAATTTGCCGGTATATATATATATATATATATATATATATATATATATATATATATATATATATATATATATATATATATATATATATATATATATATATATATATATATATATATATATATATATATATATATATATATATATATGTTCAAGTTTACAACTTAAGAATTTTTTTCGAATATTTTCCAGATAAATGGGAAATTGACCATAATGAGCTAATGCTTTTGGAAGAATTAGGCTCAGGACAATTTGGGGTAGTGAGAAGAGGAAAATGGAGAGGATCTATAGATGTAGCTGTTAAAATGATGAAAGAGGGTACGATGTCAGAAGATGATTTCATTGAAGAGGCCAAAGTAATGACGTAAGTCAGTTTTCTGTAATTTGACTTCATTTTGCATTATAGGTACCTACGTTCACCGAATTTTCAATTTCACAGAAAATTGCAGCATACTAATCTTGTACAACTGTATGGAGTTTGTAGCAAGAGTCGACCAATATTCATCGTAACTGAATACATGAGATACGGTTCCCTCTTGAAACATTTGCAATGGCTTGAAAAAACTCAGTCAAGCAGTCAGGGTTTACTTTTGGATATGTGCATACAGGTGAGAAAAATCTAGATTATGGTAATAGGAAATCTACATCTAATGGTAGTTTCATTATTTTAACACAATCTCTATATTAATGAATCATATTTTTTCACATCATACGTTGTTATCATTTAATTAGAAGTCTTAGGCATTTATGTTTTGATAGAATTTTTTGAAATTTTTTATTCATATATTCTCAGTATCATAATCCTGAATTTTCAGTGCTAAATCAGTCTCTTCTGTTTTTTTCCATCTGTGTTCAATATTATTTGAGATAAATCTTAATGGTACAATTACAAATTCTTTGATTATTCCTTTTCTAATCTCTTGTAAAAGGTGTTTTCACAATTGAAAACTTGAAAATGATTTATTTTCATGAAGTATATTGGCTTACATATTGTGCCAATTCTAATATATAGTAAATGATTCAGGATATCATGAGTATATGAAATAACATAAATATGACATCTATTATTCGAAAATTAGAACTGTCTTCAGAATTATACAAAAGAAGCAACAACAATTTTAAATCTGTTCAATCGGAACATGATTTCTGAAAACTACAATGATTGGACACCAGAGAGTAAGAGCAACTCAGTGTGCAATGAACTTCCTCTATGTACAATAACTTACCAGAAGTCCTTTTCCAGTTAAAGCAACTATTACGAATGAGGTTTATCCAAACGGCAAAAGAAAAAATTACGTAAGAAACGTATAGTGTGTAATATTGATTAGTTGCAATGATAATTTATTACAATAACGTGTTACATTTTTGTGTTTATCAGTATGTGCTTCCCTATAATAATGTTGGATATGTTTTCTTAATTTAATGAAAACTGCTTATACTATTAATTTCACTGTCAAATTAAACTGAACAGCGGAATAATAATAACTCACAAGTAGTGGTTGTTGTTCTTTGAAGATATATATATATCTATATATATATATATATATATATATATATATATATATATATATATATATATATATATATATATATATATATATAATCACTTGATAATTATTAGCAATAACAGGCTGGTTGAATCTTAAAAAACTCGATTTTATTAAAAAGTTGACATTTCGCCACGACATTCGTGGCTTTATCGAAACTTTTGAAAAGTTTTGATAAAGCCACGAATGTCGTGGCGAAACGTCAACTTTTTAATAAAATCGAGTTTTTTAAGATTCAACCAGCCTATTATTGCTAATAATTATCAAGAGATTAGAAATAGATCACAGGCATTAGTTTTATCTATCTATCCTTCTATCTATCTATATATCTATCTAATTATGTATCTATCATTCTATCTATCTATCTAAATATCTATCAATCTATTTGACCTGGCAAACGTTGTTCTGCCTTATAAATTATTTCTATCTATTAATCTATCTGCCGATGTATCTCTATCTATTTAACTATTTATCTATCTATCTAGATACTTATCTATCTTTCTATCTATCTACCTATTTAACAATCTATCTATCTATTCATCTATCTGACCCGGCAAACGTTGTTTAAATTATTAAAATGGCTATTGTTGATAAAAGGGTGAAAATTTAGAGTTGTATGTATTTTTTAATGCAACATCATAAAAAAATTTAAAAAAATTTGTCCAAAACATTTATAAAAGTGTTTGTGGTGAACCACCCTAATCACTTAGGGGTATAAAATAGTTATTTATGTACCAAGTGCGTTATATAGATCCTATAAGGGTATAAGGATCTAGTAACGCACGCGGTGCATACAAGATTTTATTTTTCACGAAAAAATTATTATATTATGATGAAAAAGCGATTTTAAAATCGTTTCATTGTTCCTATCCATTTTCCTTCTCATAGTAGGCATGTCATTTGTTGATAGTTTGACGTTTGTGAATATTTTTGTCATCAAATTTAGTGAATGTCATTCCTGCTTTCTTTGTGTAGTCTTATAGAAATAATGGTAATGAAAATGAATTTACCCAAGAATATCATAGAAAATGCAGCCAAAGCTGCGAATAATTCATTGCCGGAGAAATCCAGTGTCTTATACGACAAGGATTATGAAGTATTTAATCAATGAAATTTGCTTCATTTCTCCTAGTACAATAAGCGGACGTTTTTAATCCATTATGCCCGCATTTGCGGCATAATGAGTGTGTTTATAGCAACCGTATCCAAGGTGAAATAAACGTATAATATACAAGTGAATAATAAAGTATATTACGACCTTTTCGCAGACCGACTATTGTTATTTTCGAATGCCATCTTGCAAACCTATTGCGGATCTGTGGATAAAATAAAAAAATTATAATTGCGAAAGTCATGACAAAATGAAAATCTTGCCAAAAAAATAAAATAAAAGTTTATAATCAACAAATGAAAATAGGGGTTAATCGTTGAGGGGTGGAAATCAAAGGTTGTATGTATTTTTGAATGCTGTATCATAAAAAAAATTGAACAAAAAATTTTGTCTGAAAAATAAAAATTGAGTGGGATGAAAAATAGATTTCATACGATACTCAGACCTAACCGATATGCACACAAAATTTCATGAGAATCGGTTGATCCATATCGGAGTAACTTCTAAGACCGTGACAACGAGAATTTTATATATTAGATATACATATATATATATATATATATATATATATATATATATTTATTTATTTATTTATTTATAAATATTGCATTCACATTTTTCAGGTGTGCAAAGGCATGTCCTATCTCGAAAAACACAACTACATCCACAGAGATCTAGCGGCTCGCAACTGTCTAGTAGGCACTGAAAATATTGTTAAAGTGGCAGATTTCGGTTTGGCTCGGTATGTTTTGGACGACCAATACACATCTTCAGGCGGATCCAAGTTCCCGATTAAATGGGCTCCTCCTGAGGTCTTAAACTTCACTAGGTTTTCGTCCAAGTCAGACGTCTGGGCATTTGGAGTCCTAATGTGGGAAGTGTTCACTTGCGGAAAGATGCCGTATGGTAAGCTGAAAAATACGGAAGTGGTGGAAAGGGTGCAGAAAGGATTGATATTAGAAAAACCAAATCAATGTTGCAAAGAAGTTTATGACGTAAGTATTTTGAAAAAACAACAAAGTTGTTAATATTTAGTTCAATTAAATGTTGGAATGTTTAATGAATTAATAATCAAAATTTTCACTCATTCAAGACCATAATCTAAATGAATGAATAAATCATAATAGACAGTTATGTCCATTGGAATTATTTGAAATATTACTATCTTCGAAAAATGAATTATTAATTTCAAGTGAGATTCATGCTTCACTGATGACATTTTAGAAATGTTACTTCTTGAAATATTGTTTCAATATTTTGTTGAGGTTGATTTAAAAAAAAGTGTTAGCACAGTTGCATGTTATCTAAGTTTGAAAATAAGATTTTATAGAAGAGAATTAAATGGTTTTCAACCAAATGACAGAACATTTTTCACAATAAAATATTTACAGGATTAAAACACTAATTAATCGGAAGTTATTATATAGCCATAGAAATATGAGTTTCGGATGTTTTTTCCAAGCCTCAAAATTCTATTACTACCTACGAAAACTGAATAAGGGAACAATTAATAAAAAAATCGATCGTGAAAATGATAAAATTTCGCAATTTCAGTGAAAAAGCACCGCTACTAACATAGAAATTGCTTCAATATATCTCATGTAATAGAAATCTATATCTATAGCACCATGTTCTCCCAATAGGATAAGCGCTTTGGAACTAAATTTTTTGTAATTTGTTCTTCATTCAAACAAGTGTAATGAATCTGAAGAACTACTATGGTATTATAGAGTTCATGATAATATCTTTAACACTCCTTTAATTTTAAATAAATTTATCTAGTGTATATAGTTGTGTAGTGTTTAACAGATTTATTATCTCGTTTAGGTATGCTTCTATAGTTTGGGTTGATTCTTTGAAAAAAAAGGGTTAGAACAGGCGCATGTTGTCTAAGTTTGAAGATTATATAGAAGAGAATTAAATGGGATTTCAACCTAATGACAAAAATTTTTCAACATAAAATATTTGTTGATTTGGACTTTTTTTTTTTAATTCATATTTATGGCCTTGTATAAACACATTAGCCAAATACGAAAGTTTAAAACACTCATTAATAATCGGAAGTTGCTATAGAGCAATAGAAATATGAAATTCAGATGTTTTTTCCCTGCCTCGTAATTTTATTACTACCTACGAAAACGAAATAAAGGAACAACTAATGAAAAAATCGATCTTGACATTAATAAAATTGAATAATTTTAATGAAAAAAGGCATAGAAATTGCATCAATATATTTCCCTCTCATATAATAGAAATCTACATCGATATCTCCCGGTGGGGCAAGCGCTTGGGAAATAAATTTTTTGTAATTTGTTTTTCAGTTTCAAGCAAGTGAAATCATAGAGTTCATGATAATATCTTTAACACTGCTTCAATTTTAAATAAATTTATCTGAAGAAATCACTCGAATGTAGTATTTAACAAATTTATTGTCACTCCAGATGAAACACATTACCAAATACTTTGATGGTGCAAACTACAATGGGTTTTTTTGGTTATAGACCGGGCGCTGGGAAACATTCCGTTTGCAAAAATCGATGACCTCATTTTGATTGATGATTTGCGTTAAGAAAGACCTAATAAATGATATTGTGGAGGTTGCCGGGCGGAATTATGGTCCAATTTTTTTTTGCGGCCCTATAATAGGACCTTTCTATTCCATCGCTGTAGATTTGGGAAAAACGTTGTTCTTAGCTATTAAAATGTTGTTTGGGTAAGGAAAGAAATAAAAAACGGCATGATCATAATACAATACAAGTTTAATTATATTAATAAGTATTGAAAAATAACAAACAAAACATTGCTAATATGCAGGTAAGTTTTGACAATTATTGCCGATGCACTTGCAAAGGTAGATACAACTAATTCCACTTTTTTTGCAACTGCAGGATATTGTCCTGCAATCAGCATTACATTTGCAAGGTCAGATAAGAGAATTTGGCAAAGGCGGTTTTGCCATTTGCACCTGGTATAACTTTTCATCTCGTCTTTCATAACCAAATTGAGGAAAGTTCAGTGGCTCATGTATTGGTTCTGAGGAATTTTTCCACTGATATGTTTGTGCTGCAGCCCTCAAGCAATGTAAATACAAAGCGTCAGAAGTGCAAATAACTTTAGATACATTTAAATTGAACCCGATATTACGATTTATCAGCTTGAAACGCAGTTCATCTACTGTAGATTTTTGTTTAGTAAATAAATAAGTGCAAACTTTTTCAATATCTTTAAAATATATCGGAGTTAAGGAGTTATTTGCAAAAATAGATAGAGCATCCTGTACGAATTCTTCGGATGCAGCGCTTATACATTGCTTCGTCGCAACCCGTTAAAGCATGTAACGCGGGTAAAATATTACAAATTTTTTCGCCAAGTGATTCAGCTACTGAATGACAGCTTAAAAGATTTTTTTTTGTTCCATCCTTCAAACCAAATCCCTCAACAACCAATATTCGATAGCTTATGCCAAAAGTGGACGCTGAGTACGAAGACATCGGTATCTGCACAATTTATAATTACTTGTACAATCCCTCCACGAACAGCATGAAAAATATGACTGAACATTCTACAATCTGCTTCTTGGTGATTGGACTTCAAGTCTAGCACTTCGGATAACCTATTACCTTGGAGCTTGGAGCATTTTTTGGAGTCTTCATATCCACCGGTAATGAAAAGTTCTGTTTCGGCATTGATTTTTGAAAAAGTTGGAGCATATGTGCAAATAAATTAAACGAGCTGCAGTTTATTTTGCGAACAAGAAAGAAAATCATTGAGTCGGCTGGGATTTTGGTTGAAGGACTTGATATAAACATTTACTTCGGTTTCGTTCCTTTCGATCGTAATTGCGGTTCAACGTACTTGATAGAAACGTCATCGTATCTATCGAAGATGACGTCAATTCTTTTGATAGAACCCTGGAATGAAATATTCTGTATACGCTCAAAGAATGCAGTGGTTTTTTCAATTGAATTTTATGTACGAGTGACATTCCATCGGATATACAAACTTTCGAAAAATTAAAATTTATTATTTGCTAAAAAGTGTTGTATTCAGATGCAATTACCTTTTGAATTTCGATTAGTAAAGCTGACTTCGTACTTTTCCTGTAGAACCTTTCATGGTCAAAGAGGTACGTGGGGTAATCGAGTATTTCATGCAAAAATAACTGTCTCAGGTCAAGTTCACGTTGTGATGCCATCATAAATAATTGTTGAAATTTCGTTTTATCGTTTATATTTTCTATTTTTTCATCATTACCTCGAGATTTGTTCTCTTTGGTGGGCTTGTAATTGAAATTATGATATGGTTTTCTTACAAGTGTGTCAAAAACGTATTTCTTCTTCAATTCAAACCGTTCCGTTTCGTACTCTTTTATCATCGCTCTTCCTGTTTCTTCTATATTTAGCAAACATTTTGCAGTGTTTTCATCTGCAACAGCTTCGGTGTAAATATTGCACAGACCGAGATCTACATCGATATTAAATATGTTGCAACCTGTTAACGACAAAATCAAACTTTGAATGTTTTGTTCGTCCTTTGCTATTCGTGCTTTACTCCACTCACTATGAAAGGAAGAATCAAAATTCTGAGTACTGCTGCTATAAAAATTGAAAAATTTACTTGTAATAATAATCGATGCGTACAGGAATAACTTTTAGTTATAATTGAAGCGTTATAAACGGTTGAGAACAGCGCGGACCGCTACAAAATTCGAGAACAGGTATGTGTCGCTGTGGTGGGGGTAAACAATAAAAGTGACACCTGGCTTGTCAGGCAACCTTCACTTCCAGGTATGTGAGGGTCTTACAGAGATATTCCAGTTGAGAAATAAAGGTTAATGGTTTTTGCATTGTATACAACTTTTTTTTCCACTGCTACAGCGATGGAATCGAAAGGTCCTATTAGAGCCGAAAAAAAAAATTGGTCCATAATTCCGCCCGGCAACCTCCACAATATCATTTATTAAGTCTCCCTTAACTCAAATCATCAATCAGAATGAGGTCATCGGTTTTTGCAAACGGAATGTTTCTCAGCGCCTGCACTATTACATTAGTCTAAAATCATTCAATTGCTTAGTATATTAGTAAAATTGAAACATTGTTAAAACAATTCAGTTTTAGTATTCATCATTCTAAGAGACTGTAAACAGGTATGATAATATTACAACCTGAAGATGAAATTCATTGATATACCATTTGTATTTCTTTTAAAAACAATAATCATTTACTGGAAATCAAAATTCTATGAATTCACTAATATTTATGCGTATTTCTTCTAGATAATGAAGAAGTGTTGGAGCCATCTTCCCGAAAATCGGCCATCCTTTCGTGTCCTCATAGATCAACTATTGTCGATCTCAAGAGCGATATTAGTCGATTGACTGACTCGGGTCGTATGCGACACCGTAATCTATAGTAGGTCTTCAGGCGGTCATTCGTCATCTAACTCAACGACCGCGTCTAAATGCAACGCATGTTATAATTACGAGCACGCTCTGGTCGAGTTGTGTAAGACATTGAGAATAGTCGTCCCCAAAACGAAACATTTAAATGAAGCACCCCATGGTAGGGAATATATGAAATGAAGGTGGAATATCTCCTGTTGATATGTATTCGTATATGATAATTATGTGGAATTTAATTCGGCATGAGACTTACTACTGACATTCAGGGAGTAGTGAGCAGTGATCAGCTTTCAAAATGTGTATTAGAAGAAGAACATGACCGGTTGGTCTATGTTTCTCCAATTCAGTCTTGATGAAGATGACTATCATGGCAGGCTCTAGGTCTTGGCTGAAATATTTGAAAATTTCAAAGGGGGTTGGACTAAATAATGAACCCATTTGTGCAGAAATATTTTTTGTTAGGGATGGATTTGATTGAATGTTGAGTAAACTTACACTTAGGAACTTTATTTTTTGGATGTTGCCACAGTGAATATTTTTGGAAAATCAAAATTTTGTCTTCAAAACTACAATAACTTATTTCACATCATTCTGTGATATTTTGTCTGAGCAAAACTGAATAGTATCTAATTTCAAGTACAGTATTCATGTTATTTTTATATACCTGGAGGAATTTTTTAGATGTATGATCTCCATTAATCTCAGATATTTTGTAATCATCTTAGTTATGTCCAATATTAAAATCTGGGAATCTTAGGATATTAATTTCAATTTAATGATAGTCAGTTTCAACATTATTCAAGCAATTATCTAACCATCATTTGTTATCAAAACTTCTCTGCAATTTGACCTAAAGTGACCTTCAGTTATTTAGTTAAATAAAAGGTTCCATTTAAATGTCGCTATTATTTTTTCTATGATTACTGTATCTAATTACTGAATACAGTAATTTGCAACTGAAAAAGGAATAATAGATATGTGGAAACAAAAAAATCACCAGAACTATGAACTATTCAAAGTTGCATTCACAATTTTGAACTGTATCATTTTATTTTATCCATCACATACTCGTAAATGAGAAAATACCAAATATTTACCAATAAAATGTCTTACCAAAAATCAAATTTGCCCCAAATATATTCTTGATACTTGAACTTGAAAGATCTAACATTCAGTTGCAAGTATTGGCATAAGAGCTTCACAAAATCGGCAATGTGATATCAATGTGAAATAAAAAACATTTCTTTCTTTCTTCAGAACCAGGTTTATTTATAATTTACCAACACGGCAAATAATAGTATTTTCGTAATTTGAGAGGTGGAAATCATGGAAGATGCTGATTCTCTTGGGAGTGAGTTGATTGAATGTTGTATACAATATCTTAATACTTTCATTAATGTTTTCTTGAAAAATTTTCATTGATCTTTTGGGTTATTCATTCAAACTTTGCATGTACTTAAATATATTACAAACAATCCCAATTTGGTACCTGAATCCACTTTCTCCGTTCAAATTTATATATATATATATATATATATATATATATATATATATATATATATATATAAACGAAGAAAGGGAATTGTCGGGTATTTTTTCAGTTCAAGTTTCGAGATATTTTATTTTCTCTTCATCAGGAACACTGGTATAAACAAAGAAAACGAAAATTACAATCAGTTACATGCTATAAAACATCAAGTACTTACGAAAAGTGAGGTTGCAAAAGAAGCCGGCAACATTCACATCAACACAACTTTTTACAAAATACATATCAACAAAAGGTGGTCAAGGACAGGACTCAACATTATGGACGATAATTTATTTACATCATGTATAAAAATAGAAACCCGTTGAATCTCTTTAGTTCAAATGAGAACATGTCTGCTAAATAAACAAATGATGAACTCGAAGATTGAAATTTGACAATACCGAAGAATGACAGTGTTGACATTTGACGTGGAAACCAAGAGTTTACCAGAGTTCTTTTGTTTCTGACTGCAATACCCGACAATTCCCTTTCTTCGTTTCTTAACTTGCCAGTCGAGCTAACCTTCTCTAAAAAAAATATATATATATATATATATATATATATATATATATATATATATACATATATATATTATGTAATAGTGAGCTGGTTTATATTAGAAAAATAAGTGAAGCATTCATAAATATCCCAAGAAATTTTGAACCTTATTAACACTATATTTTTGAAGTAACATGCTTAGTTCATTAGTATTTAAAAAAACTGACTCACTTCTTATATATGACAGGAATGTATTTTTTTTCTGAATTTGTATAAAATTTTCCGCCTACTTCATCATATTGTAAATAGTTGCATCAATTCGATTTGTAAATATATTTTATGAATTGTGTTTGACCTCTGGGTTAATTCACATCAATGTTTCAAATCTCACATATTCTGATGTATGGAAGGAATGATCTCTTTTGATTTTGTTTCAAAGTATATCTTCCGAAACATGTTTTTGTTATAGCTTCAAGGTCATAAAGATTGAAATACAATTGTTTTTATTTTTGAAATCAATATTCTTGAAACCTTGAAATTAAATGTCTCATTATGGTTTCTGACAGTTGAACAATTGAAATTTGAATATAAAGATGGAAAATATGAAGTGTTGAACTATCATGCCTCATGTTTATTTCAAAGTGTATGACATGAGAGAGGTGGTATCCTATATATATATATATATATATATATATATATATATATTTGTGTGTAATGGATCAGAAGCTTCTGGTGGGAAACGATGTCAAATGTCAAAAGATTTGGTTATTCAACTTTAAAAGGGTCAGTTTTTGGGGCTAGTCAAATATGTAGAGAGATAAGGACAAGAAGGGGCTTAAAATGATATTTAATGAAATTTAATATGTAAAATGGAATTAATGTTTCTATTTTAAATGAATGTGTGAACTATGAAGAATTTAAGTTAAGAACATTATTCCTGACAATATCTAGAATAAGTAAGTTTTTGTATTTGTAACTCAAATTTCTGGGCTCCATTCTGAAAATAGTGATTTTCATTTCCTCTTGACAAATAATGAAAATTAAAATATTTTATTATATTTAAAATCATTTAATTAATGTTATATGAGTTCACCCATTCGTTTCAACACTTTCGTACTTCTTAATTTGAAGTATTTTTAACCTTGTCCCTTTAAAAAAAATATTATTGATTCACTTAAAACTAAGCCAGAAATATGCTTCGACTATAGTCTGATTATTGCTGTAATTGTCCAATTATTTACCTAACACAAAGGTTATTTCAAATTAATAAATAATTAGAATGGAATGATAAAACATACAATCATCCTTAATTTGCATTTACTCTTATCACTGCCAATATTTTCATTGTTTGTCAAGTATCAGTTTTTTGTTGTAAAATATGTGATGTATTCTTTCAGATCGTTAGAATATATAGTTTATACAAGCATTTCGTGATTTGTTATATTACGTGGAAACAAAGTGTTTTGTGAATTATCCATTTATCTTAATTCAGGGGTTTTCTATATCCTTTATTTGATTGTGCAGAAACAATTTGTTTCAAATTTGAAATGGCAAGTGTTTATATTAGATTAAAGTGACTGTTAGCTATAATATGAGATATGAAAGTGTATATTATGACTATGATATAAAGATAAGTGTATAGAATGAATGTTATGTTGAATTTTTACGGTATTTTGAATTAAATATGTAGAAATTACTTCAAAAAAATATTATGTTCAATGTATGTTTATAAGATATTATTTTGCATTTCATTAGTTTAGTAGTAGAATTAAACAAAATGGTAATTCCTTACTATCTACTCACATTGATATAAAATATACAACAATGTTTTTAATAGATCGCCTCCAACTTTTTATTTAATTTCCCAAATATGTTTCCAATTGTTGATAATGTATAATCTTATTGACATTGAAAACTATTCGAATTTATTGTGGGCTACAATATAATAAAATATTTTCTAAACTGCTCTACAAGACGACAAAGCAAGATTATTATATTCAGAAACCTTAAACATACATAGCTTCGCTTATCTAAGCATGGACTGATAGAAAAACGTATATTGTTGCACGAAGTACCACACTTAATAACTGAAAATGAATATAAAAAATATACCTACTTATTCTCAAAACATGAGTGACTTAGAATATCATTCTTCAATAAAAAAAGTCTATATCGATATCTATTAGTGTGTTACCTTAGTCCATGATCTGAAAGTAATTTTTGTGACAGGACATGTCAATGAAATTAATCGAACATATGGGCGGTGTATTATTACTGCATACAATTTACGTTGATCTTCATAATTTGCCTAGTAATGAAGTAGTGCAGTGCCGGATTAAGCCAGCGCGGGGCCTGTAGCAAATTCGGCCAAGAGGCCCTTGGTTTGCTTTAGGTTCTCAAGTTTATGGTATTAAACTCAGATTAGAGAATAAAACCGAAAATGTGTGTGCGTGACAACCCGGAGCGGCTATGTAGGAACACATATATGTATACCAGTATACCAGTTTTTAAAATAAACTTCCTATATTTTTTTTATTACTTCTACAAATCCAACTGGTTGGCTTTTTTTTAACTTTGGTAATAAAATAGTTCGTATATTATTTCAAATATTCATTAGGTGCAATCAAAGCTACATACGCACAATCAATTTCAAATTTATATTCATGTAAGTAAATGACATCCATGAAACTTGTGAAAGAACTATTTGAGCCAATTTGCCTACGGTCAGTTAGCTGATTGGGGTTGAGCCATGAGAACTGACAAGAAACTTCGGCCACTATCTTTCATTCGCCAGGGGGTCACAAGTGTTGGCGTTACAATAATATGGTGGAATGTAAACTAATGCAACTAAAATACAATGCTAGACTAACATCTAAAGAGCTTTTTATAGTTTTTTACGTTGTGCCAAATATAAATGTACATCAAATTCTAATAGTTTGATAGTCAATAGAATCCTATTTTATTTGGTCGGGTTTTACGACTAGCTCGATAGATGACAATATCAGGGAATTCCCCTGTTAGTTTTGGAGTGCTACAAACTTCAGATTCAGATTATTTATTAATGTAAATGCACAAAATAGTACTTACACAAGTCATGATATACATTTTCCAATAAGGAAACCTACACACTAACCAAACCAGTGTTCATAAAAGGGTCAATTTAGAAAATTTCACAATAAACACCAAGACCTAAAATAAAAACACTAGGAACACTACATTAATTTGCCTATATCATTCAATATTTATAATTTTTTGAATCTAAAAGCTACGAGTTAAAAATTGTAAAGTAAAAATTCTTCAAAGGAGTAAAAAGATTCTTGGACTAGAACTTTTTTAATTTTATTTCTGAACTCGGAATAATGCAGTTCCTGCATCTCAAAAGGTATTCTATTAAAAAACTTAACACCCCAATATCCTGGGCCATTTCGACACCTTATCAAACGTTGGTAACCAGGAACTAGTTAATGTTTGAATCTAGTATTATAGTCATGAACCTCTGCATGAGTTTCATAACCATGCCTATTTTTATGAACAAACAGTAAATTCTCAAGCACATACAGAGAAGGGGTAGTCAGTATACCAAGAGTTCTGAATGCCTCCCTACAACAGTCTCCATAGCCCAGACCTGCCAAGACCCTGATAGCTTTTCTCTGCATTTTAAATACTCGAGCTGCTTGAGGTGCATGTCCCCAGGTTAATATACCATAGGACATGATAGGATGGAAAAGTCCAAAGTATGCTGTTTTTAAAGTAAACCCTGAGGCACATCCCGAGAGGGAACGCAGAGCATATAATGCAGAAGTCAGTCTCCCAGCCACCTCCTGGACATGCATGTCCCACCGCAGAACCTGGTCCAGATGAACGCCCAAGAATTTTACACTTGTGTTATGGTCAGTATCACTCATATTTCTCAGTGAAAACACCATCCTGATTGTCTTGCCAGTATTAAGAAGGAGCTTGTTCACACAGATCCACTTCTCAACATTTTCCTGCACTCTAGTAAGTTCAGACAAAACATTTTTTAGAGACTGCATCGACACATAGACCGTGGTGTCATCCGCGAACAAGGTGAACTCTGCACTAGGCTCAACAAGAGGTCAGTCATTTATGTAAATTAGGAATAGGATTGGTCCCAAGATTGACCCTTGGGGGACACCAATGTTGAGCCCACAATGTCCAGAGGACACCCCAGCAAACCTGACAACCTGCGTCCTATTTTCAAGATATGACTGTAGGAATAAGACACTAGCATCTGAGAAGTTGTACTTTTTAATTTTTTTAAGCAGTATGCTGTGAGTGACGCAGTCAAAAGCCTTGCTTAAATCGCAAAAAAGAGCACACGTTTACTCCATGTTGCTGAAGGATTCTGAGATATGGGACACAAGATCCAGGATCGCCATTGTAGTGTTTCTACCACTCCTAAACCCAAATTGACATTTATTAAATAAGTTGTTGCTTTCAAAGTAGTGTATTATCCTACTAGATATACACTTCTCGAATATTTTAGAAATAATGGGCAACAGAGAGATAGGCCTGTAGTGCAGTTAGAGTAGTACAAACACATAACTTGTGCGACCATCACTCACTTTTTAGGAATGTGGTGCAACTTAAAATTATTGTTGTAGATTTTGACACCAACCTTTCTAGTGGTTGTATTATACAACCTATACCTACGACTTAACGTGACGAAATCGAGTTTTAAATTTTTAGGTGTGAGTGACGCATAGCCTAAGCGCTTCGCGTTTAAGGCATGCAAGATATTTTACGCTTATCTAAACTTATTTATATATATATATATATATATATATATATATATATATATATATATATATATATATATATATATATATATATAAAACAGAATTCTTCGTGTTATCGATACACGTTCGTGGCAATTAAATGAATATATATATATATATATATATATATATATATATATATAATTATGATTTGCCTCTATTTGTTTATTTATTTAAGAATAAATTTTGATACTTTAATTTTGAATATGATTATTTAATTTTATTTTGATATGATCTGGTATATTTATTTAATATATGAATAAATTATGTTGAGCGCCTTTAAAATTTTTAGAAACTGATAATTGTTTATTTTGATTTGATTTGACTCTAATTTAATTCTCAGGGAAGGTTTTCTTTTTCTGAAATTGACTCTTTCTTTATAATACTTTGACTATCTAATTAAAAAAAACTTCAATGAATTCAAATATTTAAAAATTTAACAAATTTATTAACTTATTTATCAACATACAAATTAATTTAATTTTAACAATAACAATAACAATCACGAAACTTTTAATAATGGTACGATTTTATTTATCCCCCTTTTATTATATTTGCAAGTATATCATTTTGGCAAACTTACGAAGCCGAGATAAGGAGATCGGCCCCGAATTGCGGGGCCCGAAGGGCCCCATCGATCGCCCGCGTCCTTTCCGTAGTGCTTAGGCTACGTCTCGCCTCGATCCGAGACGCCAATCTTCGATATCGAACGTTTAAAGTTTGACGTTTCTCCGAAATTCGCGAAAACGGCTGCATTATCGACGCTTAAGAACTATTTTCGTGTCACATGGACTTGCATTCACGTGACCGCCTTTGGAGCCTATAGTTGGACGGGTTGAATTATATCGAGAAGATTCGGCACGGCGAGTCCCAATGAGGTCGTAGCATCTAGCCTATACCGCACGAAATCGAAATTGACAGGGACGAGCTCAGCACTTGACGCGTCGCGTACCGTTCGACAGAGGCAGGGACCGGCTTTGCACTCATCCTGGTTCGGGAAACTATATTTTCATCGATCTATGGTTTTCACGGATCTATTTAATAGGCGGGGGAGCCTCTCACTAGTATAATACTAAATAAATAATTGCTTCGCCAAATTCGACTTCTCAAAATGCAGGCGGCCGAAGGCCGCATTTTTGCAAACTTACGAAGCCGAGATAAGGAGATCGGCCCCGAATCGCGGGGCCCGAATGGCCCTGTCGATCGCCCACGTCCTTTCCGTAGTGCTTAGGCTACGTCTCGCCTCGATCCGAGACGTCGATTTTCGATATCGAACGTTTAAAGTTTGACGTTTCTCCGAAATTCGCGAAAACGGTTGCATTTCCGACACTTAAGAACTATTTTCGCTTCACATGGTCTCGTATAATACTAAATAAATAATTGCTTCGCCAAATTCGACTTCCCAAAATGCAGGCGGCCGAAGGCCGCATTTTGGCAAACTTACGAAGCCGAGATAAGGAGATCGGCCCCGAATCGCGGGGCCCGAAGGGCCCCGTCGATCGCCCACGTTCTTTCCGTAGTGCTTAGGCTACGTCTCGCCTCGATCCGAGACGCCGATTTTCGATATCGAACGTTTAAAGTTTGACGTTTCTCCGAAATTCGCGAAAACGGTTGCATTCCCGACACTTAAGAACTATTTTCGCTTCACATGGTCCCGAATTCACGTGACCGCCTTTCGAGCCGACAGTTGGACGATTCGAATTCTATCGAGAAGTTTCGGCACGGTGAGGCCCAACAAGTATTTTAGTATCCTACCGATTCCGCACAAACTACAGGTTGACACTGAGCAGATGGCGCCCCCGTTCGACAGAGGCAGGGACGGGCTCAGCACTTGACGCGTCGCGTACCTTTCGACAGAGGCAGGGTCAGGCTCTGTAATCATCGTGGTTCAGGAAACTATATTTTCATCGATCTATAGTTTTCACGGATCTATTTAATAGGCGGGGGAGCCTCTCACTAGTATATAATACTAAATAAATAATTGCTTCGCCAAATTCGACTTCCCAAAATGCAGGCGGCCGAACGCCGCATTTTGGCAAACTTATGAAGCCGAGATAAGGAGATCGGCCCCGAATCACGGGGCCCGAAGGGCCCCGTCGATCGCCCACGTCCTTTCCGTAGTGCTTAGGCTACGTCTCGCCTCGATCCGAGACGCCGATTTTTGATATCGAACGTTTAAAGTTTGACGTTTCTCCGAAATTCGCGAAAACGGCTGCATTCCCGACACTTAAGAACTATTTTCGCTTCACATCGACTCCAATTCACGTGACCGCCTTTCGAGCCGACAGTTGGACGGGTCGAATTCTATCGAGAAGTTTTGGCACGGCGAGGCCCAACGAGTATAGTAGTATCCTACCGATTCCGCACAAAATACGATTGACAGTGAGCAGATGGCGCGCCAGTTCGACAGAGGCAGGGACGGGCTCAGCACTTGACGCGTCGCGTACCTTTCGACAGAGGCAGGGTCAGGCTCTGCAATCATCGTGGTTCGGGAAACTATATTTTCATCGATCTATAGTTTTCACGGATCTATTTAATAGGCGGGGGAGCCTCTCACTAGTATTATTCTAAAGCAATTTTCTATTTGAAACGATTAATTAAATTCTTTTTATACCTTTATATATGATTAACTATCTTCAATGACTTGAAATTAAATTATTATCTGATATTCAAATTTAGTCGATTCTACGATATATAGGATTTCCAGAATTATATGTATTCTACATAAATTAAGTCTGTTATCTTGAATTAATCTATTCTAATTAATCATTTTAAAAGTTCTATTACTTGTATTTTCATATATATTTGATATTTAATGAATTTCTATTGAATTACTTGATATCTCTTTCCAACGATTGATGACATTTTATGTTTTTCACATTCTATAAGGATTTCTCATATATTATTGATTTTAAAAGTTGATCTTGAATATTTATAATTAATACATTTACATTAATCTTCCTTGTAAATCATTTTTACTTATTTAAATTCACATTAATTGAAATTTCAATGACATCATTACATTAATTAACAACTTTCATAATTATTTCTTTTCGTATGTTCAAATCTTATCATTGATTAGGTATATATGTATATTTATACTCATCTATCATTTACTAATATCTGCTTAAGTTTATGGAAGTTTTTCTTTTCCTTGATCAATTCTCTATATATAATACCATATATTTCTATATTAATATTGCAAATAAATAAACCATATCAATATATATATATATATATATATATATATATATATATATATATATATATATCAATATATATATATATATATATATATACATATATATATATATATATATATATATATATATAATCTCTTGATAATTATTAGCAATAACAGGCTGGTTGAATCTTAAAAAACTCGATTTAATTAATAAATTGACGTTTTCATTATGACATTCATAAGTTATTCAAAATTTTTGAACAAAATTGAAAATTCTTTTGACATTTATTGACTTGATAAAAATTGAATATTGATCTGTCTTGTTAAAAAATTCTTTTCAGTCTAATATTAACATTCAAAATTGTTTCATTAGAAGGCAAGGGAAACTACAGAAACCTTTACCTATGTAATGTTCGAAAATTAATAATAATAGAGTACTATTTATTAAAACAGAAAGAAATTAGTCACGGGAAAATATTAAAAAAGTAGAGCAGAATTATCGGTATAGAACGTTTATATGGAAGCAGCCGTTGACACGTGTTTCGGACTCTTTGGTCCTCATCAGAACGGCGTAGCTTAGTATTGGATTTATAATTAGGTGATGAAAATAGTTTAATAAATAAAATCCTCTGATATGGAAGAAATTCACTTATTTGTGGTTTATTGTTTGAACTCTCCGGTATTGGAGATTTGGTCAAACTTTGCCACGGAGGCGATTAATTCCATCCGAGAGATCTTAGAAAGAGTAAATTGATATTAAAAAAGAAAATTAGTTTTGGGAAAATATTAAACAAGTAAAGCAAAAATTATCGGTATAGTTCGTTTATATGGAAGTAGCTGTTTTTAATGAAATTTTTATAATAAAATCCTCTGTTATGGAAGAAAATCACTTATTTGTGGTTTATAACAACAATTCGAATAAATAATTAAATATTGCTAGCTGAAAATATGGCAATGATCCCAAACTACATTGTTTTATATGTAAGTACCCTTTCTCATTTAAAAAATTTGAAATTCTAAATTAAAATTTTCATTAAAAACGGCTACTTCCATATAAACGAACTATACCGATAATTTTTGCTTTACTTGTTTAATATTTCCCAAAACTAATTTGCTTTTTTAATGTTAATTTACTCTTTCTGAGATCTCTCGGATGGAATTAATCGCCTCCGTGGCAAAGTTTGACCAAATCTTCCATACCGGAGAGTTCAAACAATAAACCACAAATAAGTGATTTTCTTCCATAACAGAGGATTTTATTATAAAAATTTCATTAAAAACAGCTACTTCCATATAAACGAACTATACCGATAATTTTTGCTTTACTTGTTTAATATTTTCCCAAAACTAATTTTCTTTTTTAATATCAATTTACTCTTTCTAAGATCTCTCGGATGGAATTAATCGCCTCCGTGGCAAAGTTTGACCAAATCTCCAATAACCGGAGGGTTCAAACAATAAACCACAAATAAGTGATTTTTCTTCCATAACAGAGGATTTTATTTATTAAACTATTTTTCATCTCTAATTTTCAATCCAATACTTAGCTACGCCGTTCTGATGAGGACCAAAGAGTCCGAAACACGTGTCAACGGCTGCTTCCATATAAACGTTCTATACCGATAATTCTGCTCTACTTTTTTAATATTTTCCCGTGACTAATTTCTTCTGTTTAATAAATAGTACTCTATTATTATTATTTTCGAACATTACATAGGTAAAGGTTTCTGTAGTTTCCCTTGCCTTCTAATGAAACAATTTTGAATGTTAATATTAGACTGAAAGAATTTTTTAACAAGACAGATCAATATTCAATTTTATCAAGTCAATAAATGTCAAAGAATTTTCAATTTTGTTCCAAAAATTTTGAATAACTATGAATGTCATAATGAAAACGTCAATTTATTAATTAAATCGAGTTTTTTTAAGATTCAAACCAGCCTGTTATTGCTAATAATTAATCAAGAGATTAAAAATAAATCACAGGGCACAACAATTCGAATAAATATATATATATATATATATATATATATATATATATATATATATTATGTTTATATAGAGTTTTCACTTCCAATGGACATCAGAGATTATGGATGAATGCAACACTGTACCAGTTTTGCAGGAAATCGTTACATTTCGTAAAAGAACGGAATTTCTCTACTCTACCTCATCTGTTGATGATAATCGATTTGATAATTTAATAATTGAATATCTGTTATGGAATTTTATTATATTTTATTATAGTTAGAATAATTCATATTCTTAAAATTTTAAGCTATTCAACATAAATAGCAAAAAAGAAAGTAGTTTAAACGATTATATTTTCAAATTCGAATGATTAATTCATGTGATTAAATATGCAATTCTGCATTCGTCTTCTAGAATACTAGTGTTCTTTCGTACTGATACAACTGATGGAACTTATGTGATTTTGCAATCAGAACACATTCATTCACTGAATGCCCGTAAGAATGCGCGCTCATTTTCATCATATCTATGTAAAAATCTTCAATATATATATATATTTATATATATATATATATATATATATATATATTTATTCGAATTGTTGTTGCCTGTGATCCATTTTCAATCTCTTGATAATTATTAGCAATAACAGGCTGGTTGAATCTTAAAAAACTCGATTTAATTAAAAAGTTGACGTTTCATTACGACATTCATAGTTATTCAATTTTTTGAAAAAAATTGAAATTTCTTTGACATTTATTGACTTGAAAAAATTGAATAGATAGATTGATTTGTCTTGTTAAAATTTTTTTCGGATGTGGCTGTTCTTTTTTATTTATTACGTGCTATTCAGTCTAATATTAACATTCAAAATTGTTATTATTAGAAGGCAAGGGAAACTACAGAAACCTTTACCTATGTAATGTTCGAAAATAATAATAGGGTACTATTTATTTAACAGCAAAGAAATTAGTCGCGGGAAAATATTAAAAAAGTAGAGCAGAATTATCGGTATGGAACGTTTATATGGAAGCAGCCGTTGACACGTGTTTCGGACTCTTTGATCCTCATCAGAACGGCGTAGCTAAGTATTGGATTGAAAATTTGGAGATGAAAATAGTTTAATAAATAAAATCCTCTGTTATGGAAGAAAATCACTTATTTGTGGTTTATTGTTTGAACTCTCCGGTATGGGAGATTTGGTCAAACTTTGCCACGGAGGCGATTAATTCCATCCGAGAGATATCAGAAAGAGTAAATTAACAATAAAGAAGAAAATTAGTTTTGGGAAAATATTAAACAAGTAAAGCAAAAATTATCGGTATAGTTCGTTTATATGGAAGTAGCTGTTTTTAATGAAATTTTTATTTAGAATTTCAAATTTTTTAAATGAAAAAAGGTACTTACATTATAAAACAATGTATGAAATTTTCAGATTGAGTTTGGGATCATTGCCATATTTTCAGCTTGCAATATTTAATTATTTATTCGAATTGTTGCCTGTGATCCATTTTCAATCTCTAATAATAACAATTTTGAATGTTAATATTAGACTGAATAGCACGTAATAAATAAAAAAGAACAGCCACATCCGAAAAAAATTTTAACAAGACAAATCAATCTATCTATTCAATTTTTTCAAGTCAATAAATGTCAAAGAAATTTCAATTTTTTTCAAAAGTTTGAATAACTATGAATGTCGTAATGAAACGTCAACTTTTTAATTAAATCGAGTTTTTTAAGATTCAACCAGCCTGTTATTGCTAATAATTATCAAGATATATATATATATATATATATATATATATATATATATATATATATATACAGTATGGTGCAAATGAAAGGAATAAATTAGTTATTTCGTAAACCGGCGACTTTAAGGAAGAATCCTGAAACCCGTCGATTTTTATTTTAAAACGGGCTATTCGTAAGGATACCTTTCTATTTTTGACGTCATCTATGCGAGCGTGATGACGTCATCGCTAAAATTTTTAAATGTAAATGTGGGTGTTGTAATACATTATTTGAAAGGTCTTTTGAATACCTATTCAGCCATCAGTATGTACAGTAATTGACTTTTGTATTTGTTTAAAAAATTAATAAAATTTCAGTTTTTACCTTTTTTAAAAATCTAGTTAACTTATCAACATCAACATTGACACTTTGACATAATTAACAATTAACTTTCTGTCAAGTGATTGATAGTATTATTGTATTAGACGAATTCAACAAGTATTTGTATCTATCAACATGAAGCTGACTGAAACGCAAATAATTGAAAAATTCTAATAATGATTGGTTGTGGAGATAAAGCACGTACGCAGAAAGAAGTATGTACGTTATTTAATAATAAATACTCTAACCGAGAACCAATTTCACAATCCACTATAAGCAAAATTGAGAAGAAATTCAGAGAAACGGGCCTCCCTAAAGGTAGTAGAAAACCAATATCAGAAAACAAATAACTAGATGTTCTGTTAGCCTTTCAAGATAATCCCCATTCCAGTTCATGGCAAGAAGCATTAGATAATGACATGGACCATTAAACAGTTCATAGAAAGCTAAAGAAGGAAAAGTTGCATCCCTACAAAGTAAGTTTAGTACAAGAGCTTATGGAAGATGATTTTGATAAACGAATTGAGTTTTGTGAAATTATGATGGAACAAAATAACAGAGATCCGTTGTTTTAAAAAAGTTTCTTTTCTCGGATGAAGCTACATTTCTACTGAACGGTCATGTCGATCGTCAAACTTACCGGTACTGGGCTACGGAAAATCCACACTGGATGCAAGAGTACGGTACTCAATACACAAAGAAAGTTAATGTTTGGTCGGGAATAATAGATAATACGATTATTGAACCATATTTTTTCGAAGAAACCTTAACAGGTCCTCGATATTTTGAATTTCTTCAAAACTTCTTGCTACCCGAATTGAACCGGCTGTTTCCAAACAGAAATGATTTATGGCTGCAGCAACATGGTGCGCCTCCTCACTATGCTGTCTTGGTGCGCAAATATTTGAAAAACGTCTTTCCAAATCGGTGGATAGGTCCAAGAGGAACAATAGAATGGCCGCCTAGGTCACCTGATTTGACTCCTCTTGATATATTTTTATGGGGATACTTGAGAAGCAAAGTGTACCAAAATGAACCACAAAATATCAATGAACTCAAAGAAAGGATACGTATTGAGGTTGCACAAATAACTCCGGAAGTTATAGAGTTATAGAGTTCGCGGTACATCTTTCTCATTGTATTTTAGCTGAAGGTAAACAATTTGAGCACTTAATTTGGGTTTCGTTGTATTTAATGAGTAATACATATTAAATATTTATTGTAGTAATAAAATTTCATTACTTTTTTAAACAAATACAAAAATCAGTTACTGTACATATTGATAGCTGAATAGGTATTCAAAAGACCTTCCAAATAATGTATTACAACACCCACATTTCCATTTAAAAATTTTAGCGATGACGTCATCACGCTCGCATAAATGACGTCAAAAATAGGAAGGTATCCTTACGAATAGCCCGTTTTAAAATAAAAATCGACGGGTTTCAGGATTTTTCCTTAAAGTCGCCGTTTTACGAAATAACGAATTTATTCCTTTCATTTGCACCATACTGTATATATATATATATATATATATATATATATATATATATAAAAATATATAAATATATATATATATATATATATATATATATATATATATATATATATATATATATATATATATATATATATATATATATATATATATATATATATATATATATATATATATATATATATATATATATATATATATATATATATATATATATATATATATATATATATATGAGGGACCTAGTATCAAATGCGGCAATCTCCACTTTCCGACGAAATTTAGTTACATACATCAAATTGTTAATTTTTATGCTCTTGTTATGAAAATAGCAGATTCGAGAACCAAAATCGGCAAAATCCCCTTAAAATAGCATAGTAACTCATAGGCTTAGAATCAAACACGGCTATCTCCATCAACTGTTTAGAATCAAAGTCGGCAATCTCCACTTCCACCAATAAGACGCCTCGTAGCGGCCATGTGACATGACATTCAGTTATGATTTTCTGTAGTTTATTTACAATCACAGTGTGAAAGAGAACACTGTTGTTCACTTGTATTGTTATAGTGCTGAAAAAAAATTTGTTTTTGAATTACAATGGGAAGTGTTACAACTCCTGTTGAAAACAATAGAGCTCGGAAAAGAATTCGCAATCCATCTACATGGCGGCAAAATATGCAGAAAACTGTAAGGTAGGTTAGACCTTATAAAGTTTTAGTTGGCCCTTCAACTAGAGTCTCTTCTGGTAATTATGAAAAAAAAACTGGACGAAATTCTTTTTTTTCAGATACACTTCACCTCAGTTGCCACAATATCCTACTTGTGATCACAAAACGGAGGCATATCAATGTTCTACCCTAACAATGAAAGATATTAAAGGTTTTCATGACGCGTTTTATGCAGTAAAAGATAAAATCCGTCAGGATGCATTTATTTAAAAGTTTTGCACTGTTCAGCTACCTAAACGTCGCCGTCCAAAAACTCCAGACATGCAGCAAAAACAATTTCTGTAAAATGCTTTATAAGAAATAATGCTTTAAAACAAGAAATTCCAGTGTGCCAACAAACGTTTTTACAAGTACTACATATTACGAAACATCGTCTTACATACGTCTTGAAATCGTTTCTAAGAACAGGTGAAGCACCTGCAGAGAAAAGAGGAGGCGACAGAAAAACTGCAAAGTGGTTTGCATCAAGTCAATTTGCTAAAACTTAACGATGTTGATAAGCTTCTTACAAAACACTTTGGTACCACTTGGAGGGCCCTAGAAGAACTTAAATTTTATACCACTATTCTCTCTAATGAAATGTTTGAGCCAGAGCAGCCAGGTCAGAAAGAAAGAGAAAATAGGTTGCCAGACGTTGAAGAACCCGAAGAAGCAATTTATTGAAGAACTTCCTTCTTTACTTGTGTGATATTATACCCGATAATTTTTCTTTAATTACATTATTTTGACATTAATATAAATATTGTATTATTTTGCCTGCATAGCCTTTCCAAAATACTAGGTATTAATTTGGCAGCATTTTTGTTCAGTTTTGGTATCAAAACCGGCAATATCCAACTGTCAGTATCAAACACGGCATTCTCCATATCCTTTTCTTAATTTTTTCAAAAATGATTAAGAATTTAGGTAAATATACATTACCATTCGCCGTAGTTTTCCATTTTCTTTCGTTAGAAGCCATGTTTGTTTTGATAGCAGCTATAATAAAAGTGTAGCATTCTTTTGCGCTTTACTTGAAAGTGAAAATGGTGGAGGTTGCCGCTTTTGATACTAGGCCCCTCATATATATATATATATATATATATATATATATATATATATATATATATATATATATATATATATATATATATATATATATATATATATATATATATATATATAAACTTCAAATTTTGTAAACGAAATAACGGCCGCTTAAACTGATCTATCTGATTTTATTTACCTAAATCACTTCGTTCAGTACGAAAGAACACTAGTATTGTCGGACAAGTCTTCTCGACAGTAAGGCCCGCCGCGCACGAGCAACTTGAGTTGCTGGTGATTAAAAATTGACGCGATGAAAAGTTGCCGTTGTTACTTTAACACCGCGCACCACGCTTCTTTCCTTGTTAATCATCAAAGACATCTCGATAGAAGAGGTCGATAACAGATTCGTTAATTCATTGCTCATTTCTTTGGCTTGAAGTCCGATCTCCCTAATACCTCTATTTATCGAGGAAACAAAAGGAAAATCTCCCAAAACGCTTCCTTTCTAAGGTTCACAGAGTAACTATTTACATTCATCACTCTTACAGGCACTTCTTTCCCGGCACGAAGTAAAGTCTTTCCTACTACAATTCCTCGACTGACCTCGTTGTCATCGAATCTCGGCTCAAATATCCTTATATTTCCATTTTCGGATTCGTTGTCCAAGGAAGCCTTCACAATCATCTCACCGCGTTCAGGGATCGGGGCATCTTCCGTAAGCATTACACGAATCGTTTTCTCTTTCGATCCATGAAGCACGACTTTTTCTCCATTAACCCTCAATATTCTTCGTCGAAAGTTCAGTTCAAATCCTATGGAGTTCATAATATCCAAGCCTACAATAACTTCGTCTTCGATATCTGCTACTAATGCTCGTTGTTTAAATTTCGTGTTTCCTATGACCATCGTGATGTCCATTTCTCTACGAACAGTAGCGGTATCTCCTGTTGCAGTGTGTAGTCACCGGTTGGTAAGCTTTGTCTTCGATAAATCGACAATATAGGTCCTAATAATTGTCTTTGTCGCACCTGTATCCAGCAGCGACCCACGTAATTTATCATTAACAGAACCATCTACAAAACTCTGTTGGGCTAATGTAGAAGAGATTCGTCACATTCTATTTTTTCTGAGGCATGCTGATAACAGGTCGACGACGCCCCTTTATCATTGGCCCTATCTAGTTTTCTAGACGGCGACAAAGTCGATGCCACCTGGATTTCTTTGAAAACGTCTTCGTATATGGCCTAGCTTCCCACATCTCCAACTACGGATTTCCTTCTTCTGTCGTTGTCGTAGCTGGACATGCGCTTCGAATTCCTGCAGTGTCTCGTTCGATTTTTGGCAGCTATTCTTCAGTTGGGAATGGTATATATTATGTTTCAGGTGTGTCTGGCCACATTGTAGATGTTTTACCAAAGCTTCTTAATATTCTTGTTCGTTGGGAGAAAGTGTCTGCAATACATCCGTTACATCCCCGCGCAAAGCAAAAGTCCCGATGTTTCTCGAATATTCCATCCGGTTCTTCGAGAATAATTGCGGTAGGCGATGATTTACAATAGACGTTAAAAATTAAGGGAAAATGCAGCCTCAGTGACAAATCTTTGATGCTCAAGCGATTTTTCTTTTATAATACCACTAGAGATGAAATTTTGCCGGCAAAATTTCTCGATTGTAATATGAAAGTTTGTTGCTTAGGCAATTTCGCGAATGACATCTGTCTCAAAATCACGAGCCGTCAGGCGAGTGATTTTGGAAAAAATGTCATGAGCGAAATTGTCTAAGCAACAAACTTGAATGTTACATGGGAGAAATTTTACCTGTTTAAATTTCATCTCGAGTGGTATTCGACATGACTATTTCACGAGAAAATATGTCTAACAGTAATATTTTCACATTTGAGAAAGTCAAGAAAATAACCTATGAATGTGAGAAATGTCAAAATATTATCAGAAGTACTTCAAAATAATCAGGTTATACATCGATAACTTGTTGCATAATTACAAAGATTGTCAGTTTGACAGTTTAAATAATCCGACCGAGAAGCGGGAGGATTGTTCTGTTAAACTGACACGATTTGTAATATATGCAGGAAGTTTATAAGATGTATAACAGTATTTATTTTGAAGTACGCATTGTATTTGATACGATTATTTGTTGAGTATATTTAGTAAAAATATCCGAATCGACTCGTTTTTCAACATTTACTGATAAACGTCAAAATTTGACGATCCTGTTAGTTTTCGATTGGTAGAGTTACTCCATGTATAATCAGGTATTATCGAAGTTATACAAGGTAACTTAACTAAATTGATCGTTCTGATTGGTTGAAAATCATATGAAAAAAATAATCGATGAAATACTAACTTGCTAAGTTTTGCCGGCTTGCATGTTTTATCGCTGTGAAACGAGAGCTATGGAAGCTTCCTCACTAAAAATGGAATGAGTGAAATAGTCATATATAATACCACTAGAGATGAACTTTTGGCGGCAAAATTCCTCGATTGTAATATGAAAGTTTGTTGCTTAGGCAATTTCGCGAATGACATTTGTATCACAATTCCAAAAAATCAGTGATTGTCATGAGCGAAATTTCCTAAGCAACAAACTTGAATGTTACAAGAGAGAAATTTTACCTGCTTAAATTTCATCTCGACTGGTATTCGACATGACTATTTCACGAGAAAACATGTCTATTCCCCAATCTACTTTTTGACACGTATTGCGCTATTTGACAAATAAGTATTCACCATAACTATATTCATAAACTAATTAGTTTATAAACGTTGTTTGTTTTCTTTATGGTATTCATTTCCCAAGCTATCTATGAATGTGAGGAATGTCAGAATATTATCAGTAGTAATACTATAAGTACTTCAAAATAATCAGGTTATACATCGATAACTTGTTGCATAATTACATAGATTGTCAGTTGGACAGTTTAAAGGATTATTCTGTCAAATTGACACGATTTGTAATTATGCAGGAAGTTTGAGATGTATAACCGTATTTATTTCGAAGTACGCATTGTATTTAATACGATTATTTGTTGAGTATATTAAGTAAAAATCTCCGAATCGACTCATTTCTGAACAGTTATTGATAAACGTCAAAATTTGACTGTCCTGTTAGTTTTCGATTGGTAGAGCTACTCTATGTATAATCAGGTATTATCGACCTGAGGTGTCACCTGTCAGGTGACTTAACTAAATTGATCGTTCTGATTAGTTGGAAATTGTACGAAAAAAATAATCGATGAAATAATAACTTGCTATGTTTTGCCGGCTTGCATGTTTTATCGCTGTGAAACGAGAGTTTCTATGGAAACTTCCTCACTAAAAATCGAATGAGTGGAATAGTAAATGTAATATTAGTCCAGGCAACGAATGCTCAAAAAAAGTTATGGAGGAAAATATTTGAAACACAATTTTTGACTTCGTAACTTTGTTGGGACTAGTTTGGTGGTGAACATATCAAAATTCCCCGCCCGTAGCCTTTGAGCCGGGAGAGAGAGGAGGGTTTCAATGTCCAATTTCTCGGTTTTTCGCTTAAATCTCGGAACCTATGCTTCCTAGCGAAATGACCATTCTATACAAAATGAAAACTGATTAAATTCGCTACAAGTTTTCCGAAAACAAGTTTTTCGATATCCTGTATAGTTTTCACGAAATCTGCTTTGAAAGTCTGTAATTTTGGAAGAAAAACATTTTTGCCCCACATTTTTTGCTCTTTTTGACCGGATAACTCTTCAACTGTGCACTCAAAAAATAAATGCCGACAAGGTAGTTGTAAAACATTACATTCCCTTCAATAATATATATTACTTTACTCTTTCATCTATTTTCCTTCAATAGTTAAAACCTATTCGCATAGACTTAGACGCGTTAGCTACTTATTGGCGGCCCTGGACCGAATACCGACTTATACACGTAGTTCACCTAAAATCTAACAGAATGCGTTGGTGAATCTTTCCTCCGTATTTTGACCATGGTATTGACAAAAATATTTCAAGATATCGACAATCTGCGAGAGGTAAGTCCAATCACGAAGAACTGCCCAGGAAGGAGATGTACTGTAGTCTTTGACAGCTATTCCTCATCAACTTCAAGCACGAAAATAGCAGAGAAGCAAAGACGCTATCGACTCAGCAAGTCTGCTGACCTCTATTTCACTGAAGATGACTATATACACTTCAAACAGGAAAATTTTCTGTCGAACAAGTTCAACAAAATCAGGCTAATCAACATGCTCAAGGATAAGCTTGAGGACAATGGGATCAGGGCCTTTCTAGCGGAAAGTGATGTGAACGTTCTATTCGAGGATTCGGATGTAGTGAAACAACAGCTGTCAGCATTATGTGTGAAGATGTTGAACTGATAGTCCTCTTGATATAATATATACTATTTCATCTATTTTCGTTCAACTGTTAAAGAAATGTTGTGTGTTGTGCGTGAAATCTTAAGTTTTGCGACAATTTTCAATTTCTCACCATTCGTCTCATATTGGGTGAAATATGCAGTTTGTACCTGCACATAGTGAGTAGTGCTGGAGTCCAAATAGCACAGATAATCATTTTAGACTATATATACTTGTGGGCTCGCGGACCAGGTTCATCAACTTTATTAAATATGATCTAGACGATTTTAATCGCAAAATAGGTTGCTATAACCATGTTTGTGCATATATGAGTGTCTATAAGACATTGGAATAGTTTCATAAATCACAACCATTAAATAAATACTGAGTTTATTGACATAGGAAAGTTAATTAACATATAACATTACAACGGTAGGTACCATTGAGTCAATTACTTATTATCTTTGGTCGGAAGGATTTTCATCCTTGTCTTTGTTTTCATCTTCTTTTTCTTCAATATCTTCTCCATCGGACCCCTTCACGGAAAAGGTCAGAGGATCCTTCTGCTCTTCTTTATCTTCGGAGTCAATTTGAGTGACCCCACTCAGTCAGTTCCCCAGACAGTTTTGGCATGCTAATGAAAATTTTGGGTTTGCTTTTTTGCGTCCACGCTTCGCTCTATAACAGTCTTTCGTACATCGGCAGAAAATTTTCAGGATATCCTCCGTTGCAGCTTCTAGCTCACTGTGCACTGGGACCAGGCAGTTCTCAATCTTCCACCCACACATCTGAGGAGGCAGGTCATTTTCCAGCTATAGTTGAACTTGTTTGTGTTTGGAGTGTCTTACAGCTACCTCGGTGAGAGGGAAGAGATATCAGCCTTGATAGTGGCCACTGATTTCAACAATGACTTGTACCTGTGGGTATTTAGGGAGACCTCTTTCGCTGGAGATCCATACCACGCCAGGTGCAGGTTTCACCTGCCTTTTGTACTTGTGCAGTGATGGAGAAAGCGTCTGAAAGTACTTATTGGATCTCTGGCGTCCTCAAATAAAACTTCGCAAAAACGACCTTGCTTTTTCGAAATGCGGAAGATGTATCGTATCCTGTAAAGGCTTGCAGTAACAGCACGTCTTTGAAACCTTGTTGCTGATGCTTTTGCGACGAGAAGAAGGAACCTCTTATTTTTCCATGTCCAGGTTTGATGAAAATAATGTCCTTAAGCGCATCAGCTTCAGCCATCAAGATGACCATGAGGTCAACATCTTCACACACTTCACAAATTTCCACAGCCGCATCTACGATCAGAACGTTCGAGTAATTTTCTCTTTGAAGGGTCCTGATCCCATTGTCCTCAAGCTAGCCTTAAGCAAGTTGATTCTACATACCTTATTTTGTTGAACTTGATCGACAGAAAATTTTCTTGTTTGAAGTTGTCTTCAGTGAAAAGGATAACAGCAGACTTGCTGATTCGATAGCGCCTTTGCTGCTCTGCTCCTTTCGTGCTTCAAATTTATGAGGAATAGCCGTCGAAGACTACAATAAATCTCCTTCCGTGGTAGTTCTTCGTGATAAAGTGGATGTAGCTCTCGCAGATTGTCGATATCTTGAAACATATTTGCCAACAGTTTGGTCAAAATATGGAGAAAAGGCATTCTGATAGATTTTAGGTGAACTACGTGTATAAGTCGGTATTCGGTCCAGGGCCGCCAATAAGTAGCTAACGCGTAAGTCTATGCGAATAGGTTTTAACTATTGAAGGAAAATAGATAAAAGAGTAAAGTAATATATATTATTGAAGGGAATGTAATGTTTTACAACTATCTTCGGCATTTATTTTTTGGGTGCATAGTGGAAGAGTCATCCGGTCAAAAATAGCAAAAATGAGGGGCAAAAATGTTTTTTTCCAAAATTACAGACTTTCAAGAGCAGATATCTCCAAAACTATACAGGATATCGAAAAACTTGTTGAAGTAAAACTTGTAGCAAATTCAATCAGCATTCATTTTGTATAGAACGTTCATTTCGCTAAGACACATAGTTTTCGAGATTTAAGCGAAAAACCGAAAAATGGGACCATGAAACCACACTCTCCCCTCTGGCTCAAAGGCTACAAGCGGGGACTTTTGATATGTTCACCACCTAACTAGTCCAAACATAGTTGCGAAGTCAAAAATTGTGTTCCAAACATTTCCCTCTATACCTTTTCGTTGCCTGGACTATATCATATATAGTGGGTAACATACTGGGAATTTAAAATTATTTATATCAGTGCCATAGTTACTTTTAAGGTAGGTAGTTCTACAATATTCTTCTTTTAGATTGATGGTTATTATCACACATTAATGAATTCCTCATTTCTTTCTTCGCAAATAAATGGATTAGTGATTACTCTGATTGCTTAAGTATCGAATCGTTGAAAATATTTACTATATTTACGGCATATTTTGTTGTAAAATTAGCTTAGTATATCGTTAATAATCTGGTTTTAGTTGATATGTAAGTCAAAGGTTTTTTACGAATCGAATAATAAAAAAAGTAAAAAGTTAAGTGTGAAAACAAAGCCAAGCTCAATATTGTATCAAAGTAGTCAAACAATTTTAAGATAGGTATACAGTGAAATTGATTTCGAAATAATACAACATATTTCGGTTTTCAATATGTCTCTGATCTATATGAAGTGTAAAAAACCTCAAAGTAACATTGAAGAACATGAATTTGCTTCAACTATTTTTAAAAATAATTCATCAGTAAATCTTCAAATACGGACCTTCAACTGGAAACATGATTTTAAATGTACAACTAAGCTATTATTAGTTGTGATTATAATCTCGTTATTATTTGACAATTAAAAAAATTTCTCTAGAAAATATTGGAAAGTCAATAAGAATTCATATATTTAATGTTCATAACTTAGAAATTTTTTTCAAAATTTTCTATACCTTCAAAATAAGTTTTCGAGAAACATTCGTTACAAGTTACATCTAGTAATCCGGCACCTCCGCCATTATATGTAATCTTTATTTGCGTTCATACTGCCAATAACGAATGTATATATATAAATATATATATATATATATATATATATATATATATATATATATATATATATATATATATATATATATATATATATATATATATATATATATATATATATATATATGTAAATTGAAAATTTTAATATTTTCAATGAACAAAAATTACATAATATTCATAATAGTTATTTTTGTATCTAGTGCGCGAAATGCTACTTTGGTGATCGAGAACTGATTTTTTTTAACGAGGCGCAGCCGAGTTAAAAAAAATAGTCGAGTTCACCAAAGTATTTCGCGCATGAGATGCAAACAAAATTTTTTCTACAAACGTCAAAAATATTGTTCTAGAATAAGTAACATAATATGAAAAATAGTATTGAACTGGCTTAAACTGTTTTTCCAAATCAAGTAATTACTGAAAATGGCATTTGTTGACAATTATTTCAAAGTGACAGTTCTTGATAATTGTTTTGGAGTGACTTTTTATTCGGTCAATTTCGTGCGTGATATTTATAACTGTAAAATAATGGAAATTTAGAGCGACGATGAAGTAAAGCAGTAGGTACCCTACCTAACTTGACAGATGCAGCCAATTCAGTAATTTCAAATTTTTTACCGGAGAAATCGAGGCGTCAGTATGAAAATGCATATCAGCAATTTAAAGAGTGGTGTGAAGCAAATAAAGCCAGAAAAATATCCGAAAATGTGCTGTTGGCATATTTTGCAGAGAAGTCTAAGAAGCTGAAGTCTTCCACGTTATGGGCAATATATTATATGTTGAAAGCAACACTCAATGTTAAAGAAAACGTGGATTTTCAGAAATGTACCAAGTTGGTTCCATATTTGAAAAAATTGTCAGTTGGAAACCATCCTAAGAAATCTAAGGTATTGACTAGAGAGGAAGTTGAACAATTCATAAGAGAGGCAGATGATGAAACCTATTAATTGGTTAAGATTTTTGATGATTAGGATACGTGGAAGATTCTATCAAGAATAAAATTCAAATATCAAATAAAATTTTAGACTTTGAAATTTCAGGATCAAGTGCGGTCACCTCTACGGCAGTTACTTGCAAATCAAAAATGGATAGTCTTCCAACTCCCAGAACTACGATATCACGAGCTGAATCTGATTTATCTGGATTAGGAATAAATATTGGTTCGTGCACTGGCTGCACCATTAATGTTAACATTGTAAATAATAAATAAAATTAGGTAGTGTTAAATTTTCACACAATTTTAAAGCCTTAATTATTGTTATACATTAATAAATAAATGATTTCTTGGATTTTGGCTTGATTGAGGAACATAAAAGTTAAAATATAAAAATCTCATATAGTTTACATGCAGTGTGCGAAGTAAGTATTTCGCACACTACTTCGCGCACGGTGTCATGGTAACGAAGGAAAATGAAAAAAAGGGTCACTTCGCATATTGTCAATGCGCGAACCTTGTCATTTTTTGACGTTTGTAGAAAAAAGTATCTCTTCGTATCATTTTCATGTTGAATTCAAAGTTGTTTGACTCTGTTACGTTATCATTATGATTATATTATGGGGTTACACTGCACTGCGACGTTAACGTCTATTGTGTTTTTTAGTTTATTTCCCGGACACCCCGTAAAAAATATTTTTTTTTCGAATAAAATAAAACTTCGTTTATATTTTAATTTTTTCATTTATTTAAACTTTAAACCGCTTGTTTGCGATATAAACAAAACAACAAATAACGAATAAAATACTAATATAACGCAGTTTACAGTTTTCTATTTTTTTGGTTCATCAAATGAAAAAAAACTCATAACAATAATTTCTGTTAGATCATAAATCAAAAAGACAATATTCTACATTGTAATAACATATTAAAGGATATGTCATCTAGTTCGGTTATATAGGTTAGGTACCCAGAAGCCTAAATTATTTATTAACTATAAATCAAAAGTAAGTAACGAGTTTTGATTTTAACGAGATCAAGTTCTTTTTACTAATTCAACTTAACTTGGAATTTTTCAGACTTGTCAATTTTTCCCAAAATGTCTTTGTTGTCCATCATGAATTTGTAAAAGTCGGAGCAACTCAAGTTTTTAAAATTAGACTTTACTTTGATCAAAGAAGAAAGTGTTTGTGTATTTTGCAAGTTTCTCTCCTTCGTCCATTGCTGCGACACTAGCAAAAAAACCCACTCCACATTCGCATTGTGAGCTGGTATACAAACATAATACTGTGCAATTTTGAGCAGTTCAGAATATAGATGTTTAAAAAAAATTCAGCTACAACTGGCTTGCATTTAATAGCTTTTCTCCGTCACTGGGACTCAAGCCTCACACGAAAAATTTGTCCGGGTTTTGCCCGGACATATTTTTGAAGCCAGAGTACTAATGAAATGTAATATCTGGGACGGCTTCAAGGAGGTACGTCCTCACTGCTACATATTTTTTGTCTGAACCAATCTTTCCGTTAGCTTTCATAGAAAGGTATTCTATGACCAGGTGATTAAGAGTTTTTTCCTCCTCCATAGAATCTAAACTCGTTAGCTTCTGATGAACCTATGCTCATCAGATGCTTCCTGAGGCGACAGTTTTCTGTAATAAAGTTAGCGAAGATGTGTAATTTGTTCTTGCTGAGATCCAGATACCCTGAGGTTCTTGCAGTTTTAAAGTTACGAAGGAACTTCTTACAGTGATTAATTCCTTGAAGAATCTGCCAGAGTGTTTCTCTTTAGGTTTTCTCCTCCCGAAACTCTTTCTCATAGGTGCTTTTTGCTATACCACATAAAAGTTCTGGGTCAGTAAATGGCATTCGTGCTTCCTTTCTGGTAAGTGTATTGGCCTCTTTTTTTCATTGAATCCCGAGTGACCGAAAACCCAGACTAAAAAGACCTTGTTGTTCTTGCCTTTATCATTAAGTTTTATTTGGCACTCACATGAACCCAGAAAGTACTCTGTTTTACGGCTCTTCTCATGGAAACACTTCGTTCTATAGCATATGAAATACATAAACACATATGTGAATTCACCTTCAAGAAACAAATGAAATTCTGGAATTCTCCTCTTGTAAAAAATTGCATGTATTATTCACAATATGAGATCTACACTTATTTGTTGCTCCTACGGCCGACGAATATCAACCCTTCGTTGCACCTCGCTGCTATCCAGAAAACATATAAAAAAAAATTTACGATGCGATAAAAACCTAATATCGGTTGACTTGCATGAAAAAAAATTTAATATTGATGAAGTGACGGAGGGAGTCGAACTTCCTTATGTCACATATTTATCTTCACCGGCAAGATCGAGACACGAAAAAAGCGCTAACAGGAGAAACGCAGTAAGCTATTAAAGGACAATTTCATTCTTTATCACGCTCCAATATCGCGACAAGAAATCAAAAATTCATGGCGTACGATGTAGATTCATTAAAGCGTATGCCAATTTTGACTCCAACGCCGTAGAACGCGAGACGTGTCGTCTCTTTCGAGATAAATAATAAAGGTATAAACTCAAAGTTCCATTCTTGTATGTGCAACAGTGGAAATAGGTGCAAAATTGCTTTTCCAGCTACGTATCTATTGAGATGTAGTTGCAGTTAATTAATTTCCAAAAATTGAACAGAGTCCACATAAGTATTTATTGTAAATCATAATGAAAAACAATTAAGACACAGTGACAGTATTTTTTTAAATATTATAATAAATATCGACGTAAAACAAACTTATATCACTGTTTCAACACTCGACGCTAGATTTTCGTTCAATTAATTGGCATCTTCAGAAAATAAAATACTAATTTCGAAATTAAACGACTGATCAAAATAGTTGAATCTCATGAAAGGTGCCATATACAAAGCAGTAAACGCTTCTCATTTGATACATCTTATATTACTATGTCAAAATATACACTATATTTCTAAGAACCTAATACAAAAAATTATGAGTAACTACTTCCGAAAGTCATTGTGCGAAACATCCACGAGAGCGCAACTTGATTGGTGTTTTAAGAAAATACGTCGAGTGACGAGGTCAGTATAATCGATTATTTTCGATTGCTCGAGTGGTATTCGTTACGATTATATAACGAATGAAAAATAAAAATATTAATTTTTATTGATAAACGTCAAAACATCGTCAATACGAAAACATTCACATTTAGACACGAGGCGAAATATCAAAAAGATTATATCACGTCGTCAAGGGTATATTCACTTGTCAATACGCAGTAGTTATGCAAAATTCACGGATTCTATTGGCTTATGCATACATGGGTTATATAATCAGTAATAATGTCACAATAACATCGAAAATAATCGATTATACTTCCAAGTCACGAGACGTATTTTGAGAAACGCTCTCGTG
>JARQZK010003051.1:122500-140968 GCA_030704885.1 Cynegetis impunctata | reverse complement strand
TTTTGGAGTCAGGACTGATACTGTTTTATACCTGGAAAGCTTATATGACTATTTTCAATTTTTAAATGACTTTTCCCGAATTTTTGAGCTTCTTGAATTACCGTGACAAGTATTTGTTGAGAATTATCTCTCATGGTACGGCTAGAACTAGCATTTAATTCTGGCATAAATCACAGTAATAGAGATTTCCTCATTATAGATTCTTGAGGAGATTAATATTTCCTGAGGATGGAGTGAATTATGACTCTCCCAATTATTGGGATTGAATGTAGTGAACTGATGTAGTTCATCCGTTTTGCAAGTTTAGTTTATCACAAAGTTTCAAGACTTAACCGGCGAGAATAAACAACCAATAACCAAAGTTCATTGATAGGGTATTATTCACGACCAGCGTACCGAATAAACACAAGATAATGGCAAACTGGAGCAGTTAAGTTCAAATGAGTTTCTCTCTAACTAATCAACTTGTTAACAGAAACCCCAACAAAGTTCGAAGAATCAGGTTGTGATCGACATTCCTGAAATTTTGTGCCAAAACCACGCAAGGTACTTATATTGGAAACAATGTCTTACAAAGCAGATATAATTATCAGATGAACAACTAACTTTCTTGAACGATTTACAACATAAAATCTGCCAAAAAAAAAATGAAACCTATTACACCGAACATTAATTCTTGAAAACTAAAGGCATCATATTTGAGTGTTGTATTTCAAAATTTAACGTGATTTCAATTTTTTATCTAAATTTTGAGTCATATTTTTACATCCGTGTTATAAATACGGGACCACGACTTAAAAATATTTTTGATGTATACATATATATATATATATATATATACGGTTCATTCGGCATCTCCAGTGGCTTCCATCTAGGTATCTAGGATTATTTTTGAGGCAGAACGAAATAATCAAAGTCTTTATTCTTCTTTCTGTCTTTATTCTTTGGATTAGAGAGCAATTATTGTATCAATAGAATAAGGATATATCATGGAATATATTTCTCTATAAAATGAACCTCAGCATCCTCTTCATTTCAAAAATCTTGAACTTATAGACAGATTAGTAGAACATTAAATGTTGCAATTTGAAATTTCATAGATATATAGTAAACATCTCTATGAAAAGAAGCGTGATCAAAATCACAGAACAAGTTTGGAGTAGTTATTAGGTTAAACTAATTTTGTATTCTCTGTGAAAAAAACACTTAGTAAACTGAATTTTTGAAGGAATTTTTGATGGATTTATTGCTTCTTTATTATTCAATTTTTGTTTTTTCATATCTGCATCAATTTTCTTCTAACTATTTCATATATTATATAATAATATGAATGAAGCATTTTCTATGATTTGACAATATCCAGAGTAATAACTGTAGAAGAGTTCATTAGGAGAGCAAAACATATTTCTTTTGCCCTTATAGATAATTAGAATCGTTAATTGTAGAAGTACAATTTCTCATACATAGCCCCTCTGTTCTGAATCCAATTAGAGGAATACAATTAGGCAAAGTGAACATGCTAAATTTATTCTCTTATAATTGTGTCTCCATCCTCAGTCGAAAGTTATTTTCCTTTGCTGACTTGAGAAAACATTATTATTCAATTTGTGGGTTTACAATGTTGTTCTATTTAATATTGCTCTGAACCCATTTCCACCTAGTAAACATTCATATATATATATATATATATATATATATATATATATATATATATATATATATATATATATTTATTCGAATTGTTGTTGCCTGTGAACTATTTCTAATCTCTTGGTAATCATTAGCAATAACAGGCTTGTTGAATCTTAAAAAACTCGATTTTATTAAAAAGTTGACGTTTCGCCACGACATTCGTGGCTTTATCAAAACTTTTGAAAAAATTGAAATTTCTTTGACATTTATTGATTTGAAAAAATTTGAATAGGAAAATACTACTATGTTTCACTAAAATTTTTCGGCTTTGGGCGTTCTTTGTTATTTATTACGTGCTATTCAGTCCAATATTAACATTCAAATCTGTTATTATTGGATGGTAAGGAAAACCACAGAAACCTTCAACCACGTAATGTTCGAAATAGGTTCAAATTACTTCGATTTTGAAGACTCAAAGAATAGGGTACTATTTATCTTTTTTTCAAAAATTTCTCATTGCGGCTGTGGCCGTCTTCAGTTATTAATTACGTGCTATTTAGTCCAATATAAACAGACAGGTCTGTTGATATTAGATGGGAAGGGAACCACAGAAACCTTCACCCTCGTAATGTACAAAATAGGATTAAAATATTTGATTGTTGTCTTTAAAAAGACATTACTTGTAATTTTGGAGATCACATGTTCTAAACTATACTTTCTTTATAGAAAAATTGAAAATTCTAGATGCTCAGATTTCGACTAAGAAGATGAGTTGTTATGGTTAGAGTTTGTTTGTTGAATTATTTTGTTTTGATTTATGTTGTTTCTTAGAAAAATTGAAGAATTAAATCTGCGTATATTGAACTCAAATGTTTGATATCTGTTCTATCATTTACGACTTTATCTAAATTTTTTTGAATATGTAACATTTCTAAAATTTCTCTGCGTTTTTGATCTTTTTCTATTTCTAAAATTTTTGTGCTTTTAAAGTTGAAAGTATGATTCTCGTTGTTTTTATGTTTTATTAGTGCTGTGGTTTGTGTTCTGGTATATTTGTGTGCTTATAATCTTTCTTCTAAATTTTGAAAAGTTTTTCCTATATAATATTTATTACAATTATTACAGGGTATACTATAAATAACATGAGATTTTTGCAGAAGAGGTGTTTTACTTTTTAATTTAGAATATATTTGTTTTATTTGATTTTGTGCGGTGTGGGCTACTTTAATATCGTGTGGATTTAAAATTTGTGAAATTTTATTACTTGAATGAGGAATATATGGAAGAGGAATATATTTTTTGTTAATATTTTCTTTTTTTGATGTTTCTAATGTGTTGTAAAGTTTATGAATTCTATTTTTAGTGATTTTCTGTATAAGTTTTATTGGGTAATCGTTTTTTATGAGTAATTTATGGACATCTTGTAATGTTTCATGTCTCTGTGTAGGTGAAATAAGTTTAAGTGCTTTGTCTATATATCCGATTATTAAACTCTTTTTTTGTGACAAATGATGTATACTGTTGTAGTTCAATGTTCTTTGTGAAAAAATTTCTTTTCTATGCCATTTTGTGATAATTTCATTGTTTTTGTGTATGAGAGTAATATCAAGAAAATTAAATGTATTGTTCGTTTTTTTTTCTAGAGTAAATTGTAATTTTCTATTAAAGTCGTTGAATTTTTTGAGAATATCATCTATAAAATCTTATGGTGTTTTTATAAGGCAATCATCAACATACATTTTGAAAGTTATAATTCGTTCATTCGAATTATTTAATACATTTTCTTCTAAATATTCTAACACTAATTGAGCTATAAAACTGGAAATAGGACTTCCCATTGCTACACCATCAATTTGTTGGTAGAAGTTATTTTCATATTGAAAAGAGTTTGTACCAAGAGCAAATTGAATTGCTTCTATAAAATCGGTTTTAGGAATATTAGTATAATTTTTGATAATATTCTATTTGTCATTAATTATTATTGGAACCAAAGAATTTGGAATATCGATATAAAGAGAAACAACATCTAATGAAAAAAATAAATAAATAAGTAAATAACAAAGAACGGCCACAGCCGAAAAATTTAAGTGAAACATAGTAGTCTTTTTCTATTCAAATTTTTTCAAATCAATAAATGTCAAAGAAATTTCAATTTTTTCAAAAGTTTTGATAAAGCCACGAATGTCGTGGCGAAACGTCAACTTTTTATTAAAATCGAGTTTTTTAAGATTCAACACAAGCCTGTTATTGCTAATAATTATCAAGAGATTATATATATATATATATATATATATATATGTATATATATATATATATATATATATATATATATATATATATATATATATATATATATATATATATATATATATATATATATATATATATATATATATATATATATATATATATATATATATATATATATATATATATATATATATATATATATATATATATATATATATATATATATATATATATATATATATATGTAATCATACAAACAGAACCGCGATATAAAATGATATTTATGGAAGGCTGGCATGGGTAGAAGTGAATGATAGAAAAGGCTGGGACCAGAAAGACGTTCGGAGAGAATACCTTAGGGCAATTCAGAATGTTTTAGGTTTAGAGTAAAATCATGAAGTGTTGACTGGTCGCGCTGGGGGGATTGCGTTATCAAATTACTTGCTACATGAATATTTTTTAGACTTTCACTCTAAAATCTATCAATCATAAAGAATGTTCACTAAAAATCATAACATTTAATGGAAAAGGAATAGTGCTTTCTGTATCAGAAGTGAATGTGAATCAAAAGAAAACAACGAATTCGGCACTGAAGACAACTGGCTTTTGTAATCCCTGAAATTGGATTACCTGCTTCCAAATGTAAAAGTGGTTTTAAGAATATTGTTGAGTATTGCTATCAGAAATTGAGCAGAAGAAAGATTCTTTTCGGCTCTAGGGCTGTAGAAGCATTTTTTGATATTAACTTCACGCCAAAATGAAGTAAAGGCTCTTGCACAATTGTTCATTTCATGTTTTTTGGATCAAATGGTGGAAACCTTTGCTTTTTCAAAAAAAACTACTCACAGTTGTAAAACTTTCTGGTTGTTAAGTACGGAAAGGCTTTGAGCTCTTCTTCCTTGATTTTTTGATAATAGTTAGCTTAATAATGGGCATTTTATTGAAGTTATACCTTTTTATATTCATATATCATTGTTTTCGTTTGTTCATTAATAAGGTACCTCACAGTACTATATGTTGAGGCAATTTTTGTGGATTTGTAGAATAATGGCTTGACTTTTCCGATCAACTTATTCTGTAGTAACTAGGTACTGAGGCAGAATAGTTGAATGGATTCATTTTAATTTTCTTCTAAAATTTGTAGTCCTACACCCTGAACTTGTGATTAGATTATAAGTGATTTTAAAATCTTGTTTCGTTGGGATGGAGAGGAGTAAAACGAGGAAAATGGGCGGCAGATAAACTCTAGCCTACTAGCGCTTAAATCCTCAATTAAGATCTGTATATATATATATATATATATATATATATATATATATATATATATATATATATTACAGGGTGTCTCATTTAAAAGTGTCCATCCTCAATAACTCAACAACGAATCAGGATTTGTGAAAACACTCAGACAGGTCGATTTTTGATGAGAGGGGGACATGATCTGGGATAGAAAGCTTGTTTCTACTAGCAACCCCCTAGAGAGGGTTGCAACCCCATCACGAGTTTGAATAGGGGAGTGGGTAGTTTTGTAGCACAAACGTATGCATGGATTCAAATTTGTATGAACCTGCAGTTTGTGTTCTAAAAAGTGAATATTCACAAAGTTACAGGGTGTTTTTTATGAAATTATGGTACCGATAAAACTAAAGGAAACAGAGATGTTTTTAACAAACAATATTAGTAAAAATATACCGCAAATCCTCAAAGTGCTCGCTATTAGATTGAATGCAGCGATGCATTCGTTCTTCAAAATTATTTCGTACATGCTTTAGCAATTTAGGAGTAATGTTACGACATTTTGCCACAATTCATGCTCTAAGGTCGTCTTAATCTGCATCTCTGGTTTTATAAACTTGTGATTTCAAGTGGCCCTAGAGAAAAAAATCTAGCGGTGTTAGATCCGGCGATCGCGCACTCCACTGGCCCCCTTCGGCCTATCCAACGTTCAGGAAACCTACCATTTACGTACTGACTCACCTCAACTACAATATGCGGCGGAGCTCCATCCTGCTGAAAACGTTACTCCTCTTCTGAAAGGTTTTCATCTGCCACCAAAGGTTCGGTGATTAGAAGATCAATCACTTTGTCGAACAAATCCAGATACACATCGCCAGTGAGATTTCCAGGAATGAACACAGGACCAATCAAGTGATCTCCCAAAATACCCATCCAGACGTTGAGTTTTTGTGGGTATTGCGAATATCGCTCCCTAAAGAGGTGAGGATTTTCATCTGACCAAAACCTAAAATTATGTTTGTTGACGTTTCCGTTAAGGAAAAAGGTGCATTCATACGAAAAGCACACGTTGTACAAAAACATAGAATTTGCAATAATTTTTTGCGAAATTATTTGGCAAAATCCCAATCTCTGATCACCATCATCTTCGTTCAGTTCATGAACAAGTGTTATAAGGATGGAACTTAGCCAGCTTCAATATTCTGTGGACACTTGCCCTTGAATATTCAGTTTCCTGTGACAACTTTCTAACACTTCCACGTTATTCAGCCATTAGTTGACCAATTACGGCGACTTGATCATTTTCACCCGTAATCGTACGAGTGCGATCATGTTTTTTGTTTGCAACTGATGCTGTTACCTCAAATTCATGTACTAACTGACTGAAAAATGAATGATAAACATTTTTATCAGGATGTCGTTCATTAAAAATCCTCGCAGTAGCTCTAGCACAGTCATTGTTCTGGAAATAAATTTTCAACATTTTCTTTTTCTCCTCCATCGTGTAAACCATTTTGTAATTTTTATTAAGAAATCTTAAAGCGCACCTCTAATAATTCTGCAATACAGAAACTGAAATGAAATTTTCTGAAAGCAATAATCTCTTTGCGTTTGCCCTGGCAGTGCAGATTCTGATAAGCATGAAGAGAAAAAAGGAATTTAACACTTAATCATCTTATTTTTTGTTTTTGTTTCGTCTTGGATCAAAAAATAATCACGGTTTTATCGCTGCATGCAATCTAATGGTGAAAAATTTGAGAATTTGTGGTAAATTCTTACTGATACTCTTTGTTAAAAATATTTTTCTTTCAATAGAAATTTTACGATCAATTAGAACATCTCTGTTTCATTTAGTTTTATCGGTACCATAATTCCATGAAAAACAGCCTGTAACTTTGTGAATACTCACTTTATAAGAACACAAACTACAGTTTCATACAAATTTGAATCCATGCTTACATTTGTGCTACAAAACTACCCACATTCCTAATTCAAATTCCTGATGGGGTTGCAACCCTCTCTAGGGAGTTGCTAGTAAAAACAAGATTTGTATCCCAGATCATGTCCCCCTGTCATCAAAAATCGACCTGTCTGAGTGTTTTCACAAATTCTGATTCGTTGTTGAGTCATTGAGGGGGGAAACTTTTGAATGAGAGACCCTGTATATATATTAATATTTATTTTTATTTTTTTGATACACATTGTTATCTCCAGCAGCATCAGACCAATTGAGCTGAACTTAGGTATCTGAGACATGAACTGATCAAACGGTGGTAAGAGATTTGAATGTGTATTTTGAACAACATATCTAAGATTCGGCATTCTAGGCTTCGTGAAAGGTGAATGGAGCTGAGAACTCTTGTTTATGAAAGACATTTGCACTCTCAATCCCCCTCCAAATTGAATTATCAGTTGAAAATGTATACGAGAATGAGGTTGATGTCAAGAGAGTGCCTTTTAGCATTATCAACATTTTTTCCAATAGCCGCATCCTTTATGAAGAGATTTCGTGCTTCTTCGTTGTTTTTGAGCTTTTTCGCACTTTCCCAGCTTCTGCGAATTAAATAATCCTTTAGAACTTTCAATGTTTTTCCTTGACCGCTGATATTCCAAAATAAAGATTTCATGTATGTTTGTCCATACGATGCACGTTTGTTTATTGTTCGAATCGCATATCAAAGTGTTTCTCACACAGCTCTAACTAGCATGATAACCTCAGTTTTATTCCCATTGTGCGTACCTATCCTTCCCTTGAGAAAAAAAATTCGAAATTACTGAGCTCTTCTACTCTTGTTTTATATAATGGAAGAGAAATAATTCGTATCTCAAGAAGCGCGTCTGAGTAATAATAAGAAATATATTTGAAACCCTGCAATTGATCGAGAATTCAACAAGAACTGCTCAAGTTAGTAACAACACTATGAGATTTCCATTAACTTACCAATTGACATTGACAGCTCTTTCGAACTTTTTCAGTTTCTCATTTATTATTGTCTATCAATGAGTGTTTTCACCTTGCATTTTCTGCGATTACAATAATAAGTAATAGCACAAATGACAAATCCACATTTTGAAGCAGTTAAAGTTTCGACCCAAAATTTGAAGCCTCTATATAACATCTCGAGTGAAAATCTTTTTATGGCATGTTTTATCTTTCAAACTTCGCATTTTCATATCAATTCTAGCAAAGAAATTGTAAGTTCTTGAAATGTTTAGAAAAATATGAAAATTTTGAGATAAAAGTTTTTATTATTTATATATATATATATATATATATATATATATATATATTTATATATATATATATATATATATATATATCTATATATACATATGTATATATACATATATATATATATATATATATAAAATTATATAATAATATATCAAAATATAAATATATATATAAAATATATATATATATATATATATATATATATATATATAAAATTGAGTAAAACTTGTACATTCATTCTTAACTAATCAAACAAACCTCCTATATATAGATATTGAGATATTGCTACCTATCTTGGGCGGTGGATGTTAGAAATGGTAAGATGTTTATCACAATCGATGGAAAATAATATACAGACTCTTTCTCCCTTTTTGGGGCTCATCAGTATTATCCATCCATCTACCGAAAGTGATAACCAACCCAACATTTTAAACGGTCTTATATTTTCCTCCTAGCAACACAATGGCATATAAATGTGCTACATCAATTCGATGTAATGCAACATTTACACACCGCAACTAACAGTCGTTCCAAATTTTATTTGAAACTAAACAAATAAAACTCCTAGGAGGTTTGTTGGATTAGTTTTGAATAACTTTCCTAGTTTTACTTAATTTTATAGTCACGGACGTGACTAAATAATACGAAAAAAATATATATCTATCGATATAAATATATATATATATATATATACACACATATATATATATATATATATATATATATATATATATATATATATATATAATTATTTATTCGAATTGTTGTTGCCTGTGAACTATTTCTAATCTCTTGATAATTATTAGCAATAACAGGCTTGTTGAATCTTAAAAAACTAGATTTTATTAAAAAAAAAAAAGTTTTGATAAAGCCACGAATGTCGTGGCGAAACATCAACTTTTTAATAAAATCGAGTTTTTTAAGATTCAACAAGCCTGCTATTGCTAATAATAATCAAGAGATTATATATATATATATATATATATATATATATATATATATATATATATATATATAAAATATATATATATATATAAAAAAATAAATATATATATAACATTAATATATCAATATATATATATATATATATATATATATATATATATATATATATATATATATTATATATATATATATATATATATATATATATATATAATTATATATATATATATATATATATATAATATACAAATATATATATATATATATTATATATAAATATATATATATATATATATATATATATATATATATAACTTTCAAATTTTTGATAATTATAAGCAATAACAGGCTTGGTGAATCTCAAAAAACTTTTCAATAAAATCGAGTTTTTTGATATTCACCAAGCCTTTTATTGCTAATAATTATCAAAAAGTTAAAAATAGTTCACAGGCAACAACAATTGAAATGAATATATATATAAATATATATATATATATATATATATATATATATATATATATATACATATACTTTTGTAAAAAAAATATTATATATTTATTTATGAATTGTTCAAATTAAGTAGTACAGTTTGCTTAAGTTACGTTCACATCTTTTCATTGAAGCTTTTTGTTTATTTCATTGTTATTTTGTAAGAAGCTTTTGCAATAAATTTTTTTCAGACCGTTTTTTACGATTACTTTTTCGTGCCTCAATCTTACTTACTTTTTTAGAATAGTGTTGGGTTGAACCGTCAGGTGGTTGAGAAAATATTTCACGTCTTAATTTTACATATCATAAAAATGTAGCCAACACAACTTTGTATGTGGACTGGAGGTTAAATTTCTACCAACCAGTCAATTCCAATCACAGTAAGCAGAAACATAGTTAAGTGTGATCATTGTCTAATCAGGGTATGATTGTTGAGCAAACAATTCCGTGCATTTTGGAGCTGTCCGCATTAATAGGTATCCTTCGATACCAATCTTCAATAGGATCAATCCCCTTCGATAAAATGAGATGATAAACATGGTTACAGAGATTCCCTTCAGATCTACATGCTTCACTGGAAAAGTGGAACTATAAACTAACCCTCAACCAGGCGTTACCCATACTTCACTGATGAGTCGACCGATGTTAAAAGCCGAATCCATTTCCGCTCCGTCTGTACAAGCTTGTCCAAATAAATTCGTTGCTCCCAAAAACACCAATTCCAATGGCGTGCAATCTTTGAAAAACTTATTTAGAAAAATACCAAATTCATTGAATAATATAGAAGTTTTTTCATAAAGGTTCTTATCTAATATTTTCATTTTCATGAATTTTCATTAACTATAAATAGGTTAACATTACGCCATGAAAAAATGTTTCATATCATCTATGGTTATACTGGCGTCATGAAAAAGCTTTTTACTCGCATATTGATATCAATTTGTTATTGAGTTAAAATGAAGAGCATGAAAATACTGAATAATCGTTATAGATATTTTTTTATCAAGACAGAAAATTCAATGTAAAGTTTCATACATCGTATATATAAATATATATATATATATATATATATATATATATATATATATATTATATATATATATATAGATTTTCTATATATATATTTATTATATATATATATATTTTATATATATATATATATACATATATATATATATATATATTTATATATATATATTATAATATATATATATATATATATATATATATATATATATATATATATATATATATATAAATATATATATATATATATATATATATATATATGCGCGGAGGCGGAATGACCGATGGGAAAATGGCTTCTTGAATGGAGACCTAGAACGGACTAGCGAAGTAGAGGAAGACCGCCTACGCGTTGGTCGAACGATATTAAGAGGACCCGCAGAAACCTGATACAAACAGCACGAAATCGACTGAAATGGAAAATGATATATATGATATATATATATATATATATATATATATATATAGAGATATATATATATATATATATATATATTTATATATATATATATATATATATATATATTGCTATAGGATTGAGGGTATAACGACTCGTTTAGCGAGAGATTAAGAGATTCTCTTCTTCTTCGCCCAGCTTTCGAATTCTATTTAACTCTTCATCAGGGCTTCTGGAATACAACATTGATTGTAATTTATATTCAGTTTCTTGACAAATTGACTTACTGAATTTGAAGTTAAGGGGAGAAATTATCTCAGTTATAAACATTATTCGTTTTACAATTTAAACTAACTACTGGGACATTAAACCACTAATTTTAATGTTTGATGACATTTATAAAAATAGAGACTAATAAATAGTTGAAACAATTGTAAATATAAAAGTTAAAAATTCTCTTGATAATTCATTTAGTTCTCATGACAGTTTTTAATTCTGTGTTCTTCATTCGTCGACTGGACCATCGTAAAATATGGAGTTTTTTTTTGATTTCTCTAACAAGTATTTATATTTATTACTCAACCCATTTGTATCTGTGTTTTTTCTGATGATGTTTTCAACAAAAAAAATGTTTATGGCTGAGAAAGATTCTTCCTTTAACCTCAAATTCAGTAAGTCAAGTAATGACTAATGCATGTTTCAATATACCACAGATGCTGACTACATAATTTCAAAATTCAACAGATACAGACGTTCAAGTTACCTACTGTAAAATGTTCTGAGAATTCAAACCGTATCAATACTTGGACCTTCATTTTTGAACAAATTTTATGAACTACTTTTTAGTTCTGAATGACAATTTAGGAGAAGACCTGAGTAATTGGAATCACTAATTTGTAAGAATTCCAGAAAATTCAAATTTGAATCCTCATTCTCATTCTTCAATACTTCAAAGAATGAGTTAAATGAGCGGTTACCATTTAATTAAGATTTTTGCTGCATCAGAACTATGCTTATGTTCAGATATTCAAATATCGAAATTTCTGAAAGTTCTGCCAATGTGCAATTTGTAACAACTACCACAATCAATTTTATATTCTCCGGACATTTTTTGTTACTAGCTTTTTGATTCATAAATTTCAAATTGGTTTTCAATATTAGTACCAATCTGAAACGCTACATTGATACTGGTTCGCGAAGAAACTGATTTAAGCTTTGTGCTGAGGTCAAAATGCTATATTTAAATTATTTTCCTGTGACACAATAAAATTGGAAAAAACTTTTTTGTTCATCTTTATGTGTATCATATACCTATGAGTTTATAATGATTAATTACATATATGTATATATATATATATATATATATATATATATAGGTATATGTATATAGAAATTCATATATATATATATATATATATATATATATATATATATGAATATATATATATATATATATATATATATATATATATATATATAAGGCCATTTGAGTTTGAAAACTGACTTTATTAAACGGTAAATGTCTAACAAAATTCGTGAATTTTTCAAATTTCTTGAAGACTTGCAATTAGTTTTTTGTTTGTGAAATTTGAAAAGTGAAAATACATACCTACATAACAACGCCAAATCAAAATCAATTCTTCGAAAATATTGATAAAGGCACGAATTTCGTGAATATCCTAAACCAAATAACCTGTTATAGTGATAAGAAATGATGAGTGTGTGTGTTTCTGTATGTGGATGCATTCGTTGCTTACTAATTGAATTGAATATTGTTTTTTTTTGAGATAACAGCATATAAAGACGATTACCTCTTTTTTCGAATAACAATATATATATATATATATATATATATATATATATATATATATATATATATATATATATATATATATATATATATATATATATGAGCTTAGTTATCGACATATTTTCAAATAAAACACTGATTCGTAAATTTTCAAAGGTTTCAGGATAATTTTTGACACCAATTTACTGTGTATTATTCTGTTGGTCTGTAGGAATAATGTATTGATCCCAAATGCTCGAGTAAAAAAACTAGTTTCCATATGCTGCTATCTCACCACACAAAATTATACATACTTAGCTGGTCTCCATATGGATGAGAAGTGCCAAGAGTTTTCTGACTTTGGCATTTTTGTTTGGCCTACAACGAGAAACCAATCGGTTTCCGATGGATAGCGCTATAATTTTTTCCCATGTAGTTAGTGCTCTTCCTAGAATCTATGAAGTGGTTATGTGGATAGAATGTCGTTGCCCACTCGGTCAATTAATGGGACACTACTAATTAGCTCGTTGAAGAGCGATACAGACAGTGTTTCCATAGTGTGTAGCTCCGATGTCGAATGTTTTAATATTGTTCATTGAAGGATGAATGGGCATTTCATATCGTCAAGTCGAGAAGTTGGAGAGTTTATTTCATTAATAATCAGCTTTTCAATGGATTTCCCAACGTATTATTATCTTTATGAGACACTCTTCGTCTGTTTAGCACAAATAAGTATTCATTACCAATGAGTAGGTATATGTATATATATAAATATATATATATATATATATATATATATATATATATATATATATATATATATATATATATATCATCATATCATCATATGCAGCTATGGTCTACCGTTAAGTACGGTGCAGCCTCCTCGCATATCCTTCCTTCATTCCTGCCCATGTATTACGTTGTTGAGCAGCTTGGTACCAGTTTGTTCCTGCTTCTTTCCTGATATCATAATCCCATCTTATATTGGGGCGCCTCTTCGGCGTTTTGACGCCTCTTGGGTACCACTGTGTTGTCCTTATGGTCGGTCCTTCTCGCTAGGTGCCCTGCCATTGCCATTTGAGGGATTTTATTCTGTGGATGACGTCAATTACCTCTTTCTCTGATCCACTCTATTTTCTTACGGTCCCTCTTTGTTATGCCGAGCATACACCTCTCCATAGACCTTTGCGCAACCTGGAGTTTCCTTATGAACTCTTGCTTTAGTGCCCAGGTTTCACAGCAGTACGTCATGACTGGTATAATCAGCTGATCGAAGGCTCGCTTCTTCAGGCGGAGTGGCATTCTTGACTTAAAGATGATGGAATTTTGTCCGAATACTTTCCATGCCAATTTTATTCTTCTGTTGATTTCCGGAAGTAGTGAACCAGACTTATGTATTAATTGTCCCAGGTATATATATTCGTCCACTACTTCAAGTGTGGTATCGCTGAATATGATATCGTGATTTTCTACCTTTTCATTGTACATGACTTTCGTTTTGATCAAGTTCATCTTTAGGTCTACTTCATTGCTCACTATGTTAGGCTCGTTGATTTGTTGTTGTAGTTCTTCAGGGCTGTTCGCGATTAGGACAATGTCGTCAGCGAATCTTAGATGGTTCAGATATTCTCCATCTATCTTCATACCTCTTCCGTTCCAGTCTAATTTTTGGAAGATGTTCTCCAAGGTGGCCGTGAAGAGCTTCGGAGATATTGGATCTCCCTGTCGGACTCCTTTGCTTGTAGGGAATTCTGGGGTTCCGTCGTATATACTTACTCTAGCTCTAGCCTCTTTGTTTATGTTGGCCAGAGTTTCTATATACTGACTGTCGACACCTTGATGGGTGAGGGCTTCAATTACTGCTTTGGGGTATATCGACTCGAATGCCTTCTCGAAGTCTATGAAGGCTAGTGCTAATGGTAGCTCGTATTCTTTTGTTCTACTGATTACTTCCCTAAGCGTGTGGATGTGGTCAATTGTACTGAAGCCACTTCTAAAGCCAGCTTGTTCTCGTGGTTGTTCATCATCTAATATTTTCTGTGTTCTATTAGTGATGATCTTTGTGAAGATGTTATAGATTACCGGCAGTAGGCTTATTGTTCTGTAGTTCCTTATATCTTCCTTACTGCCCTTCTTGTGAATCAGTATTATGTTTGCGCTGTTCCACTGCTGCGATATTTTCCTTGTTCTTAGGCAGTTGGTGTAGATACCTGCTAATATCTTCCAGGTTTTCTCACCCGCATATTTCAGCATTTCTGCAACTACACCATCGTTTCCTGCTGCCTTTCCGTTTTTCAGGTCTTTCAGCGCCATCTCCACTCAAAAATTATCACATATATATATATATATATATATATATATATATATATATATATATATATATATATATATATATATATATATATATATGTGATAATTTTTGAGTTTTTCTTGGGAATGTGGCTTAGATAAAAAGGATGTTTTCTATATCATCATTTATTTCTTCATTCCTTATTCCAACGTTTCGGCTTCACAAAGCCTTTTTCAAGGACTACAATGGAAAGAAAAAAAAAATTATTGTCACCAAAGTCACAGTTAAAAGCTACATTTAGTCGATAAATTAAAAAACACTGAAAGAAACATAACTATTTTTATAAATATCACAGAAAAGTATTTACCTAGCTTAAAAATATCCTCGGAAACACCGACACTCATTTCATTAAACGTATACACAAATTTTGAATGAATTGATATCTACGATTGTTTACTTATTCCACTATACTTTATATACGCTTATGGCGTGCAGATGATATTAAACTCGCCGAGATTCGTTTGATTGACCGGTGGCCTGGACGTTTTAAGAAATATAAACTAAGAATCAATATATGGGGAGCCAACATTTAAGAAAAACAGAGGAATATTCACAATTTAAAAGAATTTAAAATTTTATTTTTTTTTCCTTTTTTCCTTTTTCCATGTTTTTTATTCACGTCGTTTATTTATTTTTTATAAAATGTTGTGGTATATTTTGCTCAAATTTTTAATATCTGTTTTCTCGTTTATAGCGCGATTATTCTTTTTTATATATATTATTTCTAGGATTTCTCGTTTTCTCTTGTTGGTTTCCCTGTGTAGTATTTTGGTATTCTCAAGCTGGAACTGTTTTTTTTATCATATTTATGTCCGTTTAAACGGTTTGATAAGTATTGGCTTGATTGTCCGATATATACAGCATCACAGTTTGAACATGGAATTTCATATATGGTATGTGTTGTCTTATTAACAGCCCTCTCAAACCATAGAGCTAAATATAAACATGAGTTCCAGTTTGAGAATACCAAAATACTACACAGGGAAACCAACAAGAGAAAACGAGAAATCCTAGAAATGATATATATAAAAAAGAATAATCGCGCTATAAACGAGAAAACAGATATTAAAAATTTGAGCAAAATATACCACAACATTTTATAAAAAATAAATAAACGACGTGAATGAAAAACATAGAAAAAGGAAAAAAGGAAAAAAAACTAAAACTTTTAAATTCTTTTAAATTGTGAATGTTCGTCTGTTTTTCTTAAATGTTGGCTCCCCATATATTGATTCTTAGTTTATATTTCTTAAAACGTCCAGGCCACCGGTCAATCAAACGAATCTCGGCGAGTTTAATATCATCTGCACGCCATAAGCGTATATAAAGTATAGTGGAATAAGTAAACAATCGTAGATATCAATTCATTCAAAATTTGTGTATACGTTTAATGAAGTGAGTGTCGGTGTTTCCGAGGATATTTTTAAGCTAGGTAAATACTTTTCTGTGATATTTATGAAAATAGTTATGTTTCTTTCAGTGTTTTTTAATTTATCGACTAAATGTAGCTTTTAACTGTGACTTTGGTGACAATAATTTTTTCTTTCTCTCCATTGTAGTCCTTGGAAAAGGCTTTGTGAAGCCGAAACGTTGGAATAAGGAATGAAGAAATAAATGATGATATAGAAAACATCCATTTTATCTAAGCCACATTCCCAAGAAAAACTCAAAAATTATCACATATATATATATATATATATATATATATATATATATATATATATATATATATATATATATATATATATATATATATATATATATATATATATATATATATATATATATATATATATATATATATATATATATATTTCTATATATATATATATATATATTTATATATTTATATATATATATATATATATATATATATATATATATATATATGTATATTGATAATTATTAGCAATAACAGGCTTGGTGAATTTCAAAAATACCGATTTTATTAAAAAGTTGACGTTTCGCCACGACATTCATGGATTTTCAAAAGTTTTGGAAAATTGATATTTTCTTGACATTTATTGATTTGAAAAGATTTGAATAGTTAAAAAAGACTACTATGTTTCATCAACATTTTTCGGCTGTCGCCGTTCTCTGTTATTCATTACTATTATGAATATTCATCAATATTAACATTCAAATCTGTTATTATAAGATGTTAAGGGAAACCACAGAAACCTTTACCCACGTAATGTTTACGTGGGTAAAGCCACGAATGTCGTGACGAAACGTCAACACACAGGCACAACAATTCAAATAAATAATTATATATTTATATATACATATATATATATATATATATATATATATATATATATATATAAATATATATATATATATATAATGAAGTGAACTAGGATATTTATTTGAAACTAATCAAACAAACCTCCTAGCGGAGCTGGTTATAAGAGTTCACGAAGCATCGAAATATCAACATCTACCCCAGACGGTAATTGTTCTAAATGTTAATTTGTTTATCACAATCGATAAAAATTGATAGACAGACTGTTTCGCCCTTATCGGGGCTCATCAGTATCATCCATCCACCGGGAGTGATAACCAAACCAACATTTCAAACGGTCATACATATTTCTACTAGTAACTCCATGACATATAAATATGACACAGCGCCACCAGTCGGAAACAATTGAACCACATCTTTCAGAATAGAAGAAAACATTTCGGCAACGAAACTCTTACGTCCTGACACCCGAAGGTGGTTACTATAATCGCTAAGCAAGAGTAAAGTTGATACATCCATTTTAATGTAATTCAACATTCACCCGCCGCAAGTAACAAGCGCTCCAATTTTATACCTTTTATTTATATATATATATATATATATATATATATATATATATATATATATATATATATATATATATATATATATATATATATATATATATATATATATATATATATATATATATATATATATATATATATATATATATATATATATATATATATAGAAGAGAAGTAATAGTCTTTTTTTGAATAAGAAATTGATTTAAGAGATTGAGACTAAGTGAATTTCAATTATTTTCATGATGAATACACATCTGTTGATGTATTAATTGTAATTTTTATGGTTGGTTCCGGTCATACAC
>JARQZK010003051.1:115000-117500 GCA_030704885.1 Cynegetis impunctata | reverse complement strand
GATAATTTTTTCACACATATCAAAGCTCACTGAGCAATATATATTCATGCTGTTAAATAAAAATTATAGATATAGTGGTTAGGTCTCCAAACGCTAATATGTATGTATGTTGTTTCTAACTCATACGGAAAAGTAACCTGCTATTTTTTTCTGTACTCATTCTTGTGAGGAAAAAAATAGCAGGTTACTTTTTTCACGTTTCGGAAAAGTGAAACTTTTGAAAAGTTTGTTCCTGCGAAATTGTTTCCCTCTCCAATCGCTTGTAAAAAACTATTATCAGTTCAATATTAGTACAGATAACATATTTCGCGGTAATACATATAATCAATATTTTGAAAAATATTCAAGAAAATAAAAACAAAATTATCATATTATTATTTATTATTTCGCGTGTTAATTTTTCATCAACATTAAATGAAATTAGAAAAAAGATTGAAAGTTACGCAAATTTGAATCAATAACGACTTGGTTTATATAAGGTGCGAAAAAAAACAAGCCTGACCAATAAAGAAGCTTTTCACCATTCAAAAAGGAATAAAATTAATTTGTCAGGACTATCAAAAATTGTGGAAATAAATAGGTAACCTGCCTGAATGAATTAATATTTCATTCATCACTTTCACCTTCACCACTGAAACGTCTTTAGTTTCCAAACAACTTTTGGTACAGGTCCGTAGTCCCAATCTCATTTTGAGAAAACTTTTCCAAAGAAATTGAAGCACATACGTACAAATTAATACGAAAAATCTATTATGTTGAAAAAAATTTATGTTTTGATGATTTGATATTCGGTGAACGTATAATATGAAGTTTTTGGCAATACTATTCACTACAGCCAGAAATTTTAACAAGCACTGAAATTTCATATTTTGTAGGAAAGTATGAGGTATATATATATATATATATATATATATATATATATATATATATATATATATATATATATACTTATATATATGAATGAAATGAAAATATTTCATGTCTAATCCACGAATGAAGGCAGCTATTTTCTTACAATTTTTCCCATCCCAAGCTTTTCTAATGCCACAACTTGATTGCGCTGTTCTAATAAGGTGCAAAAATTTCGAAACATTTTTCAATAGCTGTTTCCATGGGTTGGTTTATATATATATATATATATATATATATATATATATATATATATATATATATATTATCTATATATATATATATAATATATTTATAATTATTAGCAATAATATGCTTGTTGAATCTAAAAAATCTCGATTTTATCAAAAAGTTGACGTTTCGCCACGACATTCGTAGCTTTATCAAAACTTTTTAATAAAATCGAGTTTTTTAAGATTCAACAAGCCTGTTATTGCTAATAATTATCAAGAGATTAGAAATAGTTCACAGGCAACAACAACTCGAATAAATATATATATATATATATATATATATATATATATATATATATATATATATATATATATATATACACATATATACATGGGTATTTGCATATATTTTTATGTTTCATTTCATTTTTAGAAATGGCAACGTAGTTTGGCTCTTTCAAAAACTTCCAATCAGTCACTTATCCCAGACTGACACGTTAACTTATCAATAAAATTGTTTTTTGAGAATCACTAGCCTGTTATAGATAAGAAAAGATATATACACATATATATATATATATATATATATATATATATATATATATATATATATATATATATATATAGTATATATATTATATATATATATATATATATATATATATATATATATATATATATATATATATTATATATATATATATATATATATATATATATATTATATATATATATATATATATATATATATATATATATATATATATACATATATATATATATATATATATATATATATATATATATATATATATTATATATATATATATATATATATTTATATATATATATATATATATAAATATATATATATATATATATTTATATATATATATATATAGAAAGATATATAACGCATTACTGATCAAACTTTTATATTCAAATTTTTTGCTTCATCTCATTTCATAATTTACAGAAATTACGTTGATAAACAGAATCAAGTTTTCTGGGATATTAAATATCAACTTTTCATGTAGGAAATAAATATCCTTGTTTATAAGTTGAAATTCCAATTATGAAGTGAGAAAAAAACCAGAAAATATGAAATGTGTGACAAAGAACCTTTGAATTGTACTATTTTACCTTAACATATTACGGAATATATAATATACACACTATTCCTCTTTTTCTTTTCTTATCCCTGCTCAATCTCAGCCTAATGAGAAAATAGTCCAGTCCTGCATGACGAACAAACGTCAGGATAATATCTGTTCTACAAAAGAAGTTCTGAATACGAAAGCGCACAAGTCTCCAAACCTCGAGAGAACGTTCATTCAAAGTCTTTGAATTTATTTTGCTACTTGTCGAGCCGATCTCGTCACACGGCTAGGACTTGGTGACTGATTAGATCCGGGGAT
>JARQZK010003051.1:52500-112500 GCA_030704885.1 Cynegetis impunctata | reverse complement strand
ATTTTCTAGCCAATTGGCGTCTGAAATTAAGATCGTAGCGCCGGAACGGCTAATATCGGTACTAGAGCATGGGCCATTAACGGATTATTTACATTGTTTGTAATGGTATTTACGTTCATTTCATTTTGAGTTTTCGAACGTTTAGCTTCGTAATTTGTGTTTTTTTGGACTTCGTATTTTCCAGTGGTTCATTGTGTTTCGATTGAGGACAATAATATCTCTGTTCAACAGTAGATAACCTACCTACATCAAGTTGAAATTTACACTGAGTTTTTATCATTTAACATGAAAATCAATAATAAAATAAAGGAGAGGACGAATAAATTAATTGGTTAGAGGAACTATGTATACATCATGAAAAGGCAGTATGATAGAACACCTATTTATTTGAAAAGTAAAAAAACTTTCAAAAGTTTCAAGAAAACATCTCTGACATGTCTACTTTCATTACCTACCAACTGAAGAGGTTTTGAGTATAATGGACAAAACTAAGTACTTACCAGCACAAATGAAAGAAACAACATGAAATAAAAGGAGAATTAACATGAATACTCTGCTTGAATAATTTGAACGTAATGAGTTATTATATTTTTCGAATTTTCCTGACGTATAACACCTCTCCTAAAAATACGGTGGACTTCTGAGAGTCTGGTTTTTTTTATAGAATCTCTGTTTTTCCTGGTTATATAATTGAATATTTCAGTTTTTACCTAGCTATAGGTCAAGTTTTATTTCATATTCTTGATGTTATGATGAACTGTTATTTTGGTTGTGCAAATAAACATTATTTATTAATATTATTATAATAGTATCTCTGGTTGTTACATGAAAGAAAATACAATTATCTAGAATCTCTGGATGATGGCCTAGGTTCAGATTTCGATAAAAGTGGAAGATTTTTCGTTGGAATAGCATTGGACTTCAAAAACCCTAAGTTTTCGGTTAGCTGAAAATTGCACAGTATCAGTTGGTATAATTCAATATGGAAAAATCCACAAACTTACTGCTGGGAAAATAATTATTCTTAGTAAACTGTAAAGAACAACTCTCTTATGTTCACAAGAACAATAAAGAGTTAAGCTTTCATTAGTTTATTTGACATAATAGTGGTTATAGTACAAGGAAGAGTACTGAACATATCAAGTCAATCAATAATGAATCAAATTGTCATACATAAATTTAATGTTCTACAAGGCGCAAAAAAGCACAAAAACTGTGTTTTTGGACCTTAAATTTCAAAAAATTCCATACCCCGCCCAGACCCCCCTGCAGGGGCATAAAATTTGAGTCTAGCACACTTGCAATTTTCGCCTTAGGCCGGCCCTGATTCCACTCGTGGAATAATACTTGTTAAAATAAAATGTCGCAGCGTTGTGAACTGTGTACAAAATGGCGAAGGCGCTAGTACAATACTATTATCAGAACAGCTCAACCTTGCCTCACGCATCTGCCTATAACTTCTTTCCTAGACATTGAATAAAAATTCTGCACTGCACGTTCAACGCAGAGCGACTACAAAATTTGTGAATATTCCTTTTTCAAACGTTAAAGGATATTTCGGATCTTTTTTCTGCTAATTCGCAGAAAATAAAAAAGAATACGTCTTTAAAGGAATTTGATTCGTATTAGTCCTGCTGAAATTGCTACGCAACCACGGACCAAATGAGCTGGAATTTGTTATGTATTATTCCAGCTGAACAATATCATAAAAATGGCGTTTAAAATTTCGGCCTACCCCAAGGCTGCCCAAGGCTGCCCAACCCCAGGCCCGCTGGCCACGAAGTGGCCCACAGACGTATTTTGAATGGCCCGACGCCCGCGTGAGCAAGTTTGAAAACTGCCTGTCAAAAAGACATGCAGTCGGATGATATTATGGACCCGGTAGTATGCTGCATGACTTACATAAGTGCAAAAGCTCTTCACATACGTCAATTCAGGGTTTTATTTGAAGAAGATAACTATCAACGAATATGGAGAGTTACAACTGTACTGTGATAAGAGAATTCAAAGCTGAAATAAATCTGTTTTTAATGAATTAAGCCAATGAAAATATTGACCACTTTCCTACGCTCAAAGATTTGAAAGAGAAGCTCAATATCGATACTATCCATTGTACTAAGTACGAATCTAAAATAAGATGCTTATTAATGTCGTTTTAGAGCAGATTCCAGGACTTCGAAAAAAAATTTACAAGTTTTTGTGAATCCTTTTACGATCAGTTTGATTGAAATAATCAGTTATCCTGCTAATATTCAGTTGAAACTCACTAATCTGCAAAATCATTCTGCTCTAAAAAACATTTTTTCAGAACAAATATCGTTAAAGTCAGAAACTTCTTCAAAAGAGTTTGTAAATTTTTGAAAACTATTACCAAAAGAAAATTTTTCTGGAATAACTGACCTGGCCTTTCAATTTCTAAGTAGTTCCGGTTCAATATATGATTTTTTTTAATCCGAATTATATAAAAAATAAATACCGCACGTCCCTAACTGAGCAACGTATTTTGTTCTGATTTGTTGTTACTGTCAATATCTGATTTGACGCCCAATTAAGGAAAATTATTGAAACAGAAACAACTTCAGAAATCACATCAATTGTTCCAATTTTTTTTAATTGTATTTCTTTAATTAGCGGAATATGCTGTATATGTTATTATTTTAATTGAACTTATAAAATTTAACTTCATTAAATTAAAGAAATATTTCAGAATGCTACATTTCTTTCATTCCAAAATACCTTAATTCAAGTTACGCTTATTTTTATAATATATAACGAAAATATGAACTGTCAGTGGTCAGTGGCCCGCTTGTGCTTTTTGAATTTTTCATTTTGCCCTACTGTTAAAAGGTTGGGCAGCCTTGGCCTATCCCAATTTTGATGGGTTTGGTAGCCGAAATGGACAAAAATTTTCAAACCAGTTACATATGAAACATCCTTGATACAATTTCCTTGACCTATATGGAGAGTATAACGAAATGAAAAATGTTGGTCATCTATACAGCCCATCCAAGGTTAAAGAGTTAAAATTTGTATGTGAATTAGGTAGGTGTTTGGGAAGTGCTTTTTGAAACGCGTAGTTGTTTTCTCCATGTGCCGCCATTTTTAGGTAGAAATATAATATATCAACGCGACATTTAAGATTTAGCGCTTCTTTCAGTTTCTGCTAGCTGAATTGAAGGGTAAAAGTCTGAATGTGAAGGGAGTTTGTGACAGAAAAGTGCTTTTCGGGACAATGAAGTATTTCCATTCTTTATATTTTTTAGTTATGACGTTACCATTGTTGACACAATCAAATCAATATGCATAAGTATTTTGGAAGAAAATGGAGAAAAGTTGTAATTTTTTCTACCTGCGTGAAATAGATTTCGATGTTTTAATATGAGAGGAAGGAATTTTATAATTCACATTGATTATCACAAATTAAATTGTTTTGAAATGTAATTTTTTCTCCGATCGTGGGAAAAGTGACACTATTTTGACATGTTTTCTATGCGAAAAGCGCAACATTCCAGAATAGTGGTCAGTTGCTAAGCAATTAGAAAATAACAGTGCGGTAATATTCTCACCGCACTGCTGTAGCGTGCGGTAATGTAACAAATGGATTATTACATTGAAATGAAACAAAGTATGGTTTTAATTTTTATAATTGTTGTTAATATTTACATTTTTTGTATCCTGTAGCTTGACGTTTTAAAACTGCTCTCAGTTTTTGGTACTGGGCAATATTAATATTATTTTTAACAGACAAAGTTGATCGAAGCATGGAATAATGTGCCCACAACGTTGAAGATTTCATTGTTTTAGCCAATTCAGCAACATACGCCATCAGTACATTCTCAGAAAAGGATACACTGTTGTTTTTTCTACAAAAATTCATGAAGCGTTGGTACGCAAGTTCATTCTTCTCTCTGGATTTCGCCGGAAGTAAATTAAGTGAAGCTACGTTCGCGGCTTCTACTAGTTCAGGAGCCATGCAAGACAATAAATAATCACTATCAGTGTTCATGTTTACTAATTCTTTTTTAATTCCTTATAAAATACAACGAATCAAACAAAACCAGCTTTAAAATTATTTTACTTTTGTCATAACAGAGTAATTTCCATGGTTACTACTTCTATATTTCAATATGAACATAGAGAAACCTATTTAAACTTACTTGATTACATCTTGGATGAAATATTTTTTAATTAATTAATTTTTTAAATGTAAATCAACGATCGGAGAAAAAATAGTATGTATAATTCGTGGGAAAAGCATATTCCCAAACTCCTGTGTTACCAGACTCGTCGCTACGCTCCTCGTCTAGTAATCATCACAGTCGTTTGGGAATATTATGCTTTTCCCACTAATTATACAATATACTATTATAGCATTGTTATACTTCACTGAATATACTTAATTATGTAAGCCTAGTTAACTTAGCTTTATCGAAATTTTTTTGACCAGTTATCCACATAATACATAATAAAAATTTTTTTATAATAAATTCGGTGGAATAACACGACGCTGAAGATAAAGAGTCCTTTAGCTACCTATGAATATCTGCTGTCAAAATTATTTTTGTAGGAACAAAATTTGATCAAGCTATTTAGTTACAGAATAAAAGTTCGAATAGTATTTTCTTCTCACGCACGTAAATCTGAGAAAGGAAGTTGTGAAAAAGAAAGAATCTGTTTAGATTCAATTATTCAACACGTCCTGTTATGGTTTTCTGACAGTTGAGATTATTCTGGATCTAATTCTTGAATGATCTAGAATTGCATCTTAACGAAAATAAAACACTGTGATTTCAATATAAAACAAGAAAAACGGTGTCATGGGACACCGAGGATAATATAGAAGGACCACAATTTGCGAAAACGAAACATGTGCGTGTCGGGTCGCACGACAGAAGTCGTAACATATACTAATCCAAGTTGAAATAATTAATATTGAAATGTGGGGCTAAGAGCTCTTACGAGATTGTAAATAAAAAAATTTAAAAAGCCAAGAGTAACCTCTGGGATTCGAACCCAGAAATACGGCACGGCACACCAGGGTTCAGACCATTCGGTAGTCAACGCAATGTAAAACCTAGACGTAAGAGTGTATATAACCATAGGATAACGTATCACCACGCTATATAATTGAATATAAACCTACAATACTACGTCATCATTTTATGGAACAAATTTGTAAAGCTTTATTTTTTCATTTTGCCATATCTGATTCCTATAGTAATCTGTTCTTTCATGCATATAACTTATACAAAATTATTTCGATGGTTCACATCTGACGTTTTCGAGTGCTTGTACATGAATTAATGAGTACATAGTAGTGGAGTGGGATCAGAAAGAGAAGGGATGAGAGAAAGAAAAGAAAGAGGGAGAAAGAGAAAGGTATACAATATTCGCTTGTGTTAACTAAAAGCGTGACTTTCGTCACTGAGTCTAGTCTCGCATATTTGTCAGATTTCACTTGACCTGGAGGGAGACATTCATCTATTCCGATGGATCCTACTGTGATTTTTTGCATCTCACAATGGCTAGCCTTAGTAATTATGAGATAGATCTGCAGGTCCAATATAATTTCCTGCTAGGTCGATATAAGGGACACTACTAGGGAACTTGTCTGTCTAGTACTTTCATAGTGTGTGGCACAGGTTTCGAGGTTTCTAATACTCTTCGTGAATGGAAACGCAATGTAGCCAAAGCTTATGAAAGTGGCTCCATCAAGAAGTTGAATGAATCTTAGAGTATTGTTGAAACTGAATTCATAGAATATTATTATTTTCATCATATATGATACACTGTGTAGCGCAAATGAATTCCGAATAAAAATATGTTACTCTATAGTATATATATATATATATATATGAAATTTAATACTGAAATACTATTATTTATGAAATTATGTTCCAAACTTCAGATGTATTTTTATTTATGATTTTCATTTCATATAGTCGCTATGGAAATTAAATCGAACATTTTATTGAATATTGAAAATACCGGGAACGTAATCAAATTGCGCTTACCTGATTTGGCGATTCAGAGGTGATACAGTCTGGTATTTTTTCGCGCAGAGCATATATCACAAAATAAATATTTCGTGTTGACCCGGATATATTTCGGCGCTCGATGATCCATGTCGAAAAATAAATAAAATTCAGTTCGACTACGGTGAAGATAGCACGAAAAACTCATAAAATGTAGGTCTTCAGTTTATATTTGGAAGCTTTGAATGAAAATGATATTCCACCTGCACGATATCATATTAGCAAACATGCGTTCACGTGAACGCACATTTTCTTTTTTTACTGCCAAATGGAAATTCCAGTATTTTCAGTGCTGTGAAGTGACCTAACAATAGGCCTATATCAACCCTGTAATATAATCAATAACACTGAAACATAAATAAAAATGTTTGTGCTTCTTTCCAAGGACAATAATTTGGACTTATCAGATCAATAGCAGTCAATCATACTTATGGAATGTTAATAAAGCTGATACTCATTGATATAAATACGTAAATTATTATTCTACATAATATCTGTAGAATATATGATATATATATATATATATATATATATATATATATATATATAATATAGAACTAGATGAAACTTTGAAAGAAGCTGCTTGTGTGAGGTATTTAGGGGTAATTATCGATAAAAAACTTAAATGGGACCAACATGTGCTCTATATCTATGTAAAAAGATTCGATGCTTAATCCACAAGTTTTACATACTTCGCGAAATATTAGACAGAAAACTCCTCATTACAATTTACAAGGCATTTGTTGAACCCTTACTTAGATATGGAAATATTATTTGGGGGGTATGTATAGTATTCATTTGCGTCAATTAAAAACTGTGCAGATTTACATTGTGAAGATAATTCTAAAGAAACCCAGACCGTGTCACACAAGTATGCTGTACTCATCAGAATTATATAACATTAGAACATTATATATCCTTGCAGTGTGTTGTTTTGTGCAATATCATGAAAGTCCAACTGTATTGCCCATGGCTATATGACCAGAGGTAATATTGAACATAAACTGAATATCCCGGATTCAAGAAGAAATATAAATCGGCGTATCATAAGCTATTTGGCTCCTAAATACTATAATGTATTTCCTTTTCATATAAGAAATATAAAAAATATCAGTCGCTTCATTAATTTATTTAAAGACTACCTGTTTTCAAATATGGATTTATTTACTTGTTTATTCTAGGGTTGTATTTTTAGGATGTGTGTATTTTCTGTGATAAGGCTGTGAATACTTAAATGTCATAATTACATTAAATAAGTTTTATGATTTACAATAATAAGATTATTATGCACTACAGGTGTTTTCACCTAGGTGTTTTGTGGCTACTTGGATATATTTAAAATATGAAAATTGTAAACCCGTTTCAATGTAGTTTAAAAATTGTTTTGTTTGAATAAATAAAAATTGAAATAAAATATATATTGTGTACTAGTACTGACTTTTCAGATTTTCATTCAAGTGTGTACGTCAATGATTATGATAAAGCATTAATGGAACAAATTAATGGGAATGGATTATTTTATATAATATATATTATAACTAATTGGATTGGGCCGATACTTGATGAAAATCCATTATAATATTGTAAATAAAACTTCACAGTTTTTGATTTTCACTATATTGTGTTAACATGACAATTGTTTCGCCGATACACAGTGTCTTCTTCAGATGTATAAAACATACTAACTCTTACAACGTCTTCTGGAGAGGCTTACGGCAGATGGTTTCAACGCCCAGGCATACGCCGACGACATAGTGATAACTGTAAGAGGCAAGCATGAGGGCTCTATAAGTAGCCGAATGCAACTTGCCCTCAGTATTATCGAAAAGTGGTGCGAGGAAGAGGGGCTCACTGTCAATCCCTCGAAGACAACACTAATTCCTTTCACTAGAAGAAGGAACCTCCGCCTGAGAGCTCCGGTACTAAATGGCCAGACTCTAAACTTCTCTAGTGAATGCAAATATCTAGGTGTTATCCTGGACAGTAAACTCAACTGGAGGAAACATATAGATAGGACTCTTTCCAGGACCACAGCGGCTATGTGGGCCTGCAAAAGACTCTTTGGAAAGACCTGGGGCATGAAACCGAAAATGGTACTGTGGTTATACACTGCGGTAGTACGCCCGATTGTCACCTATGCGTCTTTAGCATGGTGGACAAAAACCGAAGAGGTCACCACACGCAACCGGCTGCAAAAACTGCAAAGGCTGGCCTGCATTGGTGTTACGGGAGCTATGCGTACAGCTCCCACAGCAGCGCTTGAGGTCATACTTGATCTGCCTCCCTTACATGTACATGTGAGGAAATGCAGCCTGCTGGAAGCAATGAGAATATCCCTTAAAGGGAAGCTCCTACCTGGAAACTGGGTTGGACATATGAGGATACTGAATCAACTGGATTCAAAACTCCTGGCAAAACCATCGGATGTTATGCCAACTATCTTCGATTTCGAAACGCACTTTGAAACGGTCATAGCTGACCGTCCTAGTGCAATAAGTTTTGTTAATCGTTTGGACAAAAAGTCTTCCATATGGTTTACCGATGGATCAAAAACAGAGAGAGGCACTGGCATTGGGGTATATGGACCTAAACTGAGGATCTCTAAATCCCTGGGAAGTGAACCCTCTATTCTACAGATCGAAATAATGGCTGTTTACGTATGCGCTCAGGAGTGCCTAAAAATGAACCTCAAAGGGGCGCATATCTACATCACCACGGACAGCCAGGCCACGCTGAGGTCCCTGGAATCACAAAGCCAGGGATCTCTACTGACATGGGAGTGCCGTAATACCATAAAGCAACTGGCCAGAGGCAATAAAGTGACTATACTGTGGGTGCCAGGGCACTGTGGTGTTGAAGGAAATGAAAAAGCCGATGAACTTGCAAAAAGTGCATCAAGGTTAACACCTGCTGGACCTGAGCCTTTCTGTGGTCTTGGAAAAGACCAATATAAGGCAGCGGTTCAACAATGGAAGTTAGAAAATAGAGTAACCCACTGGAGAAACACTCCTGGACTCACGCAGTCAAAGAAGTTCGTAAAGATTTCACAGACCTATGCCAGAAAGCTCCTAAGGCTGTCACGAGCTGAGCTTCGGGTGATGGTTGGACTGCTGACAGGGCACTGTCGGTACAAGTACCATATGGGAAAGTCAGCAGATTATATTTGTAGCTCTGTGGATCAGAAGCAGAAACAGCTGAACACATGGTATGCAAGTGTCCAGAGTTGGCGGGACTAAGAACCACCCATATGGGGAAACCTGTTCTGGATACCCATGAGGTAATGGCCAAGGCCCCCAAGGATGTTGTCGGGTTTATCAACACCATTGACGACCTCCTTGGGTTTCAATGAATGGGTAGGGTAGAGAACAAAAGACCTACATGGTCGCAGTTCCCGGAAGGCTAACCGAGCCACAACGACCCCAGTCCAAAAAAAAAAAAAACTCTTACAACGAGAATATTGAAAGATGAAAGAAGGGAATATACAATTAGAATGGGTAAAACCTAAACGTAATAACTTAGCAGGTAGAAAGTACAAACTGATAATGACTTGGGAAAACGCAATAGGCATAAATATTCAATATTACATCTAGAAAAGATTTAACAACGGTGAACTATTCATATCTAATTGGTCATTTAACAAATTATTGGATTTTTCCATACTATTAATTTCAAGAGCTTCTAATAAATTGAGTTTATAGCCTTTCTTTTCTACATGTAATATTTCAAATTCACTATTAAAAATATGATTTTGTTCTAGGAGATGTGATGCATAAGCAGAATCTATTTTTCCTTGTCGTAACTTCTTTTATGCTCTGATATTCGAACTCCAAAGTTCCTGCCAGTTTGGCCAACATATACTTTAGGACATGAATCACAAGTTAGCTTATAGATCCCTGATTTATTTCGATGTGTAGTTTTATCTTTTGAATGTTAACACAATATAGTGAAAATTAAAAACTGTGAAGCTTTATTTACAATATAATACATATTAGTTTATTGAGATATTTCAGTATGTATAGTCTGTATCTGAACAATGGAAATCAATTTTTGTCTACATAAAATAGAAAATGGAACAATGCATCGGGTTTTTACTGAATTCATTTCAATACTACTCGGTTCTTTCACCGTGTTCAAATTAAATCAATTGTCTAACGGGCAACATTATTGTCATGCAGAACATTTCGAAAAAATAATTAGACTTTATCATATTGAAATATTTCTCTGTATTTCTATCTTTTTATTATATCGGGTATTGAAATTTGAAATATTTATAAATGATCTTGAATAAATTATTGAAGTATTAATGAAGTTCAGAAATAATTGAACTATAATTCTATACCTAATTACTTATGTAGTAGTAAAATCTGGCTTTTCAAGCAATTAGTTTTAATCATTCTTCAAGATAAAAGTTAAATGAAGTTATTATTAGAGAAACATATCTGCTTCTGAAGATTAATATAACTGAACATATTCAATATCTGATGTTATTTGTGAAAATTCTCTCCAAGGAGTTTCTATTCATTAATTCGCTTCCTATGGTTATCGTTTCTTCAACTGAAGTCTATACAAACTAAGTTACAGAGAGTTTTGTATTCATTTCTGTCTGATAAAGCTACTATGTAGTAAAACGCTACGTATCACAGATTCAATGGCATATAGTAAACACTAAAATCAAACAAACGTTTTTCTACTAGAAAAGAAAATTTTGTTACTTATATTCATGTTGATTTCTTCATTCCTTCAATTATTTTCACAATATTTTATTATTGATGAATTTAACTTCTTTCTCTAAAATGAAATCAAGTAAGACAAACCTCGATGAAAATTATACTGAGATACTTATGGTTTGATCAAATTCCGAAATAGTCTATACAGCAGATTTCAGCTTTGTTTTCAATTTCCGACTAGATTAAAAAATGTGAAAACAATACCGACAAAACACAAATACATGTGTATATCAATAATATTATTATATAACTCATCTATAAATAAGCCAATAGAATCCGTGTATTTTGCAAAACTACCCTTGACGACGTGATATAATCGTTTTGGTGTTTCGCCTCGTGTCAAAATGTGAATATTTTCATATTGACGATGTTTTGACGTTTGTCAAAAAAAAATAACATTTTTGATTCGTTATATAATCGTAACAAATACCACTCGAGCAATCGAAATAGTTATTTATGTACCAAGTGCGTAACGCACGCGGTGCATACAAGATTTTATTTTTCACGAAAAAATTATTATATTATGATAAAAAAGCGATTTTAAAATCGTTTCATTGCTCCTATCCATTTTCCTTCTCATAGTAGGCATGTCATTTGTTGATATTTTGACGTTTGTGAATATTTTTGTCATCGTGTTCAGCGAATGTCATTGCTGCTTTCTTTGTGTAGTCTTATAGAAATAATGAAAATGAAAATGAATTTACCCAAGAATATCATAGAAAATGCAGCCAAAGCTGCGAATAATTAATTGCCGGAGAAATCCAGAGTCGTATACGACAAGGATTATGGAGTATTTAATCAATGAAATTTGCTTCATTTCTCCTAGTACAATAAGCGGGCGTTTTGAATCCATTATGCCCACAAATGCGGGCGTAATGGCCTAAGGCATAATGAGTGTGTTTATAGCAACCGTATCCAAGGTGAAATAAACATATAATATACAAGTGAAAAATAAATAATCTTTATACTGGCCTCGTCACTCGACGTATTTTCTTAAAAGATCACTCGAGCTGCGCTCTCGTGGATGTTTCGCAAAATACGTCTCGTGACTCGGAAATATAATCGATTCGATGCTCTTGTGATATTATAACTGATTATAATAGAACTCATGAGTGAATAAGCCAATACATTCGGTGAATTTTGCATAGTTACCGCGTATTAATAAGTGACTATTTCCCTCGCCCTAATTTCCACTAATCACAAACGCTTTGAATTACAAATGGTTTGTAGATGAAAAAATATAACAGCACCTGTCAGCAGTTTTTTTGAGTGTACCCGCGGCAAAACTTGACAGCTTTTGTCACTAAAAATTAAAATACCTTTCATAACAATTAATTATGGTGAATAATTTTTAATAGTTTGTCTTCTTCTCAGTCTAACATCGTGGCCGATGTGTAGTGATTATGAGGGACTTTACTCTTCGTCCTTGTTATGGATGACTCTGTGTACAATACGTCGCCATCCTTGCCGGTTGTTCGTTTCGCGTGTTGCAGTTTCCAGCCTCATGTTTGTGAGTTTGGAGATCATATCGGTCCATCTGGTCGGCGATCGTCCGCGTCTACGCTGTTCTGTTGATCTTCCTTGAACAACTAGCTTCTCGATATTATCATTTCTATTGATGTGGCCAAAAAATTTCAAGATCCGGCCATATGTCAGGGAAAATAGTCGCTGTTGTGGACGGATTTCATTTAAGATTGAGATATTGGTCCTTCTAGCCGTCCAAGGTATTCGAAGCATCCTACGCCAACACCACATCTCAAAGGCGTCTATGCGTCTTCTGTCAGCGGCACGTATCACCCATGTCTCTGAGCCGTAGGAAAAGACCGGAAACACCAATGTTTTTACCAGCTGGATTTTCGTGGTTTTTGAGAGGTTTCTATCCCTCCACTGCTTTGTTAGTTGAGTCATTGCGACTTTTGCCAACTGAATACGCCTTTGAATCTCAGGTTCACAGCTGCCAGAGCTGTGCAAGGTGGAGCCAAGGTATGTGAACTGCTGCACAACTTCGCATTTGCCAATCCTTACAGGTTGCCTCGCATTCTCACTTTCGCGATCAATTATCATGATTTTAGTTTTGCTATAATTTACTTTAAGACAATAATCTGCACTCATATTTTCAAGTTTATTCAACAATTCTAGAAGTTCTTCTTCGCTCTCCGCTATGAGAACAGTGTCGTCAGCGAACCGAAGATTGGAGATCTTTTTCCCCCCTATCCTGATTCCTCCATTCCAGTTGTCCAAAACTAAGCGCATTATGAATTCGCTATATATATTGTACAGAAGTGGAGAGAGTACGCATCCCTGTCGAACACCTTTGCGAATCTTGCATTTCTCAGAGACAGTATTTTCGATCTGGACAACGGCAGTACTATCCTCATATAGCTGCTTAATGAGAGTAATCAGATGTCTTGGTACACCCATCTTTTGAAGCACTCTCCACAGTTGTGACCATTTCACATTATCAAAGGCCTTCTCGTAGTCAACGAAACATAGGTACATAGGAGTGTAGTATTCTCGAGCTTTCTCTATGAGTTGTCTGACGTTTAGAATTTGTTGTCGAGTTCCTCGACCTTTCACAAAACCCGCCTGCTCAGGAGCAATTTGCCTAGAGATGAATGATTCAAGCCTTGCTTGTAGTATATACAGCATTATTTTGCTAACATGTGTAATTAGGGAGATTAGGCGGTAGTTGTTGCAGTAGGTTGTTGAGCCTTTTTTGTGTATTGGTATTATCACAGATGTAGACTAATCTTCGGGCCATGTGCAGGTTTCCCATATTCTCTGGCATAGTTGGTGTATGATATTCTGACCTTTTTCATCTAATGATTTCAATACTTCCGCCGATATCCTATCTATTCCCACCGCTTTATCATCCTTAAGCTTCTTAATAGCGGCATGAACTTCTTCTTTCAGGATGTCTGGTTCTTCCTCATATTCACGAACTTCTATGTTGACAGCGTTATCGTCAAAGTAAAGGTCTTCACAGTAACTCCGCCATATCTTGATTATCTGGTCAAATTCGTTGATGATGTTGTTATCTTTATCTTTAATTGCCCAATTTCGTGGTTTAAATTGTCTAGTAATTCGGCGGATCTGTGTAAACAGGTCCTTGGTGTTGTTATGGTCAGCATATTTTTGTAGTTCTGCACATATTTTCATAAACTGTGCATTTTTATCTCTCCGGGAGCTAGTTTGGATTTCTCTGTTCAAGACTCTGAATCGTTCCCCATCGTTTCTGTTGTTCATGCCTGTGTTCTTAATATGTCTTCTGCTCGAAATGAGATTCAACGTTTCAGCTGATAGCCACGGTTGTTGTTTTTTAATTTGTGTTTCTGATATCACTTCATTAAGTGTTTCATTTATGGAGTCTTTGAGGGTCCGCCATATGTCATTTGGATTCATGTTGGTGATATCTGTTATATGCAACTGTACTTTTTGTATAACGTTCGTTGCAAATGTTGGAGCTTGCTCTGGGTTGATCTTGGGTAAATATTTAATTTCATTGCTCTTGCAGGATTTTAGTTTTATGGTCAACTCAAACATAAGCAGTTGATGGTCTGTGCCACAGTCAGCGGATGGGAGAGTTTTCGCGGTTGTGATGGAAGATCGCCATCGTTGTCGGATTAGAACATAGTCGATCTGGTTCTTGTATTTTCCATCAGGTTAACGCCATGTGTATAGTCTGCGTTTGTGTTGCGCAAGTTTGTACTATTTTGTAATTAAATAAATTACCTATTTTTCAGTTTTCAAATTAATACCTACATATTTATTATGTATGCATGTATAATAGGTAGTATGTTTGGTAAGCTATGTGTATGCAGAATAATCTGTTACTCATGAAATAGTCTTGTCAAATACCATTTGGGCATCTTATTTTGCCTGTGAAAAAACACAATGCAGAGTAATATTTTTTTAACAAAGGTTAAGTTGTTAAAATATTACTTAGCAACGTGGTTTTTTGATTCATTTCGGATAAATTAGATATATTACTTACGAATATGCCATTGAATACGTTAAATTATCGTTTTTCAAAATGTGAATGTTTTCATATTGACGATTTTTTGATGTCTGTCAAAAAAAAATTAATAATCAAGTTTGTTGAAGTTTCGTTTGATTTTTCAATATGTAACGAATACCAACTCTAGCTAACGAAAATAATCGTTACACTGACCTCGTCATTCGACGTATTTTCTTGAAACATAACTGTTTTTATTTTTTGTTGGTGTTTCGTAAAATATGTCTCCTGACTCGGAAGTAAAATCGATTATTTTTTATGCTCTTGTGTTAATATGACTGATTATGTAGCACTTATTCTAATTTTTGTTTTGTTTATCACAAAGAAGTATGCAAAGATCTAGTAAATTTAAATAAGGTACTCATTTCATATTTCGAAAATGATATAATTAAGGTGGTATTTAAGACTTAACAGGAATTCTAAATTTTAAGACTTTGTAACGTGATTTCCCCTTATGAAACAATAAAAATGAATTTTGGATATTTTACAAAAATTAAATGCTCCGACTAGTTCAAATGTTTGGGAAATTTGATTACACTTTACCTGATTTATTCACATGAGACAATGAAACGAAGTAACTTTACTAAAATCTCTATTAAAGTTATTTGTAAAATTTGGTTCAAAGATTACAACGTGAAATATAATTAAATTGAATAATGTAAAATGAACAAAGTTAATTTGATTTCGCTCTTTTCCGTATACTGATCTGTTTTTCCAATGATCTTCAATTCAGCCTCCTGACGTTTTTGGACTCAGACTCTTGACGTTTTGGAAACTCAGAGTCTGGACGTTTTTGGAAACCCCTGAGGTTTTTCAAATTACTGACTCTTGCGGTTTTCGAAATTACGGCTCCTGCCGTTTTTTTTTTAAATCCAGACTCCTGCAGTTGTTGAAATTGGGGCTCCTGCTGTTTTTGAAATTAGGGCTCCTGCCGTTTTGCTAAAATTCACATTATCGAATTTCAGTTTAATTAACTTTCAATAATTTTGTTTGCTGCGTAGATTCATATCCTTCTTAATCTTATCTACAAACGATACTACGTTCTTTGAATCAAATAAAAAAACTAAGAGATAAGGAAAGTGTTTTTTTTCGAGCAAAAAAAACACAACACAAACTTTCATCAACGCAACAAGCAAAAAAAACAAGGTTAAAAAAGAAAATTTGAACTGAGAAAATTTTGTCTGAAGGTGATTAACGTGAATATATAGAAAAAGAATTGTTCAACTGTTCCAGAACATAAACTTTGGAGACCATTACGAATATTGAAAATAAACATGAAAATTAAACTACAAGTTCACAAATATGATCGAAATTATTTAATCAATGTCATTAATCAATATAAAGAAACACTTACCTCTTCCTAGCGCAAAGATATTTAGCAAAAATTTATCAACTTCGGGATAACTATAAAGTTAGTTTATTATAATTCTTACGACGTTCTGTTAACTCGAATTCTCTAGTTGAAAAGAGAGATGGTTTAGTAAGCGTTATCGGCTTTGACAATTTATCCCTCCTACTATTTTAAGTGACGCTAGAAATCATAGAGTCTTCTTTGCTGACTGATCTCGGCTAGAATTTGGTTTAGCCAGTGCCCAGTGGACGGTATTTCATAACGTTACAACTTAGGCATTCTATCTATCTCTCTAATTCTGTAGCAATTGAATTAACACTACTTATTTATCACAAGATCAAGTTGATGTTTATTCTTGTGTAGATTCATGCATCACTGAACATGAAACAGATGAACAGAGTTTGTGCTAAATGATTCACTTCTATTTCCACTAGTTAACTTGGGAGTAAATCTTGGAATTTCGTCGGTAAATTGATTTACGTATCTAAGTTAAACATTTCATCAATTGAATCTTTTCGACAATGTATCAATATAAGTGAATATTTTAAGGATGTTCTCAACCTGAAAATAATTAGTTCCATGTTAAGCTGATATACATGCAATTGATACTTATTCTTTTCCGTTATAAGAATAATAATGACGATAATAATTTATTGATCCATTCCGACATTGATAAAAATGTATTGGACAGATCAAGTTGTATATAGTACGGGGTGTCCCAAATTCGAGGGTGACCATTGGGATCTCGGAAACTATAAGAGATACGAAGTCGGTTAAATTATGGCAAAGTTGCGCAATTTTATGACCAATAAAATTCCGTTTTCAAATTTGAAAAATTCCGAATACTTCCGAAGATATTCGGAAAAAACCGAAATTTTGTAAAATAGGTTTTATTTTGTCCTCGCCTTATTTGAAGAGATATTTTAAAATAAATGCCACTTTGTTATTGTCACCTTTCCTCCTTTATAATATAGTGCTATTAAATTTCAAATCCGACGTTTCGTCTCCGAGATACCATCATCAACTTTATTTTTTTAAATACGGACCTGGATTTTTTATTACGTTTTTTGGTAGCTTATTGCCACCTTAAAGTAATGACGTATCATAAAAATTATTGGCATCTATAAACATTTTTAGCAGGTGAAAATAAATGATAGAAGCTGAAAATCTGACAGCTGTATGAAATAAATAAAACATTATGACATTTCCAGGTAAGTTCTGGTTCTTTTGTTTCACAGACATCTTTGGTTTATTGTAAATTAGATATTTTTATAGATGCCAATAATTTTTCAATTTTTATGTTACGTCATTGCTTTAAGGTGGTAATAAGCTACCAAAAAACGTTATAAAAAATCCAGGTCCGTATTTAAAAAAATAAAGTTGATGATGGTATCTCGGAGACGAAACGTCGGATTTGAAATTTAATAGCACTATATTGTAATGGAAGAAAGGTGACAATAACAAAGTGTTATTTATTTTAAAATATCTCTTCAAATAAGGCGAGGACAAAATAAAACCCATTTTACAAAATTTCGGTTTTTTCCGAATATCTTCGGAAGTATTCGGAATTTTTCAAATTTGAAAACGGCATTTTATTGGTCATTAAATTGCGCAACTTTGCCATAATTTAACCGACTTCGTATCTCTTATAGTTTCCGAGATCCCAATGGTCACCCTCGAATTTGGGACACCCCGTACATACACATATTTTAAAAAATTTGTATACCGGGTGTAAATGAGTGATGGGCCACCCCTATAACTTTTTAATGGATTCTTCGATTTTATTGAAATTTGGGTGGTTTATCTCAGACATAATTTTGAATTTTTTCACATACAAAATCAATATGGCTGACTTCCGGTTTCACAGAAAACGATATAAAAATTAAAAATTTAAATGGAACACCCTATATTTTTTTAAATATTTTAATTCTGAGGCTTCAAATACATACATTTCATCTGTCAAATGTCATTTCCAGCGCCGTTTCAATTTTGTTTTTCATTTTGTTTTTTTCATCGTAGATGGCTGCGACGTCGTCTAAATCATAGATAATTGATTTAAAATATCGCCCTAAGTAATAATTTTTCAAAAAATTCAATTTCGTGCAGTTTGTTAACGATTAAATTCTTTTTCGAACCAAAACTCAGTTTTTCAAATTGAAACATACATGGGTCACCCTGTATATCAAAAAGCTCCTTCCAATTCCTTCAACATGATTCACACATCTGTTTTCTCAATTTCTAAATAACGAAGTAGGTAATTATTAAAAATCTTATTCTTATTAGTTCCCTTTGCTCCTGAGACCGACCCTGTTTACGAAATATGAAAAAAAAAATTGACAGATGGAATGTATGTATTTGAAGCCTCAGAATTAAAATATGTAAAAATATACAGGGTGTTCCATTTGAATTAATAATTTTTATATCGTTTTCTGTGAAACCGGAAGTCAGCCATATTGATTTTGTATGTGAAAAAACTCAAAATTATGTCTGAGATAAACCGCCCAAATTTCAATAAAATCGAAGAATCCATTAAAAAGTTATAGGGGTGGCCCATCACTCATTTACACCCGGTATAGGACTTACACAAAATTAAAATAACACTACACTACAATACTAAGGGTGAAGACACAATAATTAGGAGTAGTGGCTCAAACTATCAAACAAATTTATCCAAGTTACAGTCAGACATGAACTCCTTAAACTGAAGTAGCCCTTAGAAGAAAGTATTGACTTCACTGTGCTCTTGAACCTAATTTTATAATATATATAATCATATTTCGATTTTGAATTTATTTGAAAATTGCAGAAGTTTATTCCAATAACTTACCCTTGACTATGAGAAAAATTAGTTAAAAATATTCAAACTTGGAAAATAATTTAACATAAATTTGAAAATAATATATCACAATTTCGAATAATTATTACTATCATGTGTGTAATTGTTAGATCTGGGAAATGTATTCTATTATCCTAAATTACTTACGAAACAACCAACCGCAAGGATGGTAAACAGCATTTTTTAATTCATAACAAGAAATTATATTTGCCCCATCCTTTACTACATAGAATAGTTGAATTAAACTTCATAATTTATTAACTATTTAATTCACCTATTTCAAGTGATAATTTCAATAAAGAACTTCAGAGTATAATGCTATTAGCTATTTATCATGACTCCTCTTCATCAAATATGAATAATATCATGAAACAAATGACAATTTCAATGCTATATATAATTTTTATAGGTCAACTGTTATTAATAGTCTGGGTAGATACTTGAGAATCAATTGAGATCAATAGTTCTTTATTATATATATATATATATATATATATATATATATATATATATATATATATATATATATATATATATATATATATATATATATATAATATCTTTATATATATATATATATATATATATATATATACAGGGTGTCCTGTATATATATAAACTGGGAAAGAACGCGATCTGTATATGGAAAACTACACATAGCAAACTTTTGAAAATTTGACAGTATATTAATGTCGATAGGGGCAACTCGACTAAAAAAATTTTTCAAGATGGTGGCACTTCCGGTTATACCGGAAGTAGATACCAACTTGCTTATTTTAAATAGGACACTCTGTATATTCATACATTTTTGGAATCTACGCAAGATTCTAGGCAGACTTTATCCTTATGTCCTATACCTAAGTCTAAGCTATTTTTAACATATTTAGGTTTTTATGTCAAAAATGACGATTGCAAGCCCTAACATAATTATCAATTTTTCCTATAATGAAGCCCTTTTCACTTACTTTGGGTTGAATTGCTTGTTGGACTTACTTTAATAGATTTTGTATAATATTTGGATAACTAATCATACAGAGAGTTCAAAAAATAAGATCTGAAGTGAGATTGAGAGAACTGACAAAAATCAATTTTCAATTTTTTCAAATAGAAACCCCCAATTTTTCTTATTTTGTAGTATTTAGCATTCAAAAAGAAGGTAACTCTGTATGAGGTTATCTATATCTAAAATTTGAAGTTTTCGAAATATTGCCAATTTAATATTTTCATAAGGCGATTTTGCATTTGATCGTTAAACAATTAGATCTAGGATAGCCACGATCGTATTTGACATTTCAAATGATCGTAATGGCACCCCTGTTAAATTACACAAACGAAAATTATTTAAACTTATATTTATTATTTATGGACAAGTGATAAAGTTATTTCAAGAACATGTGATAAGAAGAGCCACTCATGAACAATTGCTGCTTAGAGGCGAAAAAAAGATTTACTTAAATAATTTTTTTAACATTTCTATTTCCAATTTCGATATCAATATTTTAATTTTCAATAACTAGTTTATTTCAGTAAACTTTTCATTTGCGGATCCGAATTTATTCAAGCTTTCAATAATTCCTCTAATAGTATATGGTGATGGTTTTTGGTTTTGAGGATATCGTGTCACAAATGTATCACATGTTCAAAATAGAAAAATTTTCTTGTGACCGAAGTAGTATGAATTCAAAGAATTCCATTCTTCTTGGAAAATCAGTTTCATTCAAATGCTGCACTAATGAAAATATGGATAGCATAGGTATGATATTTGTGATTCCGTAAAATTCTTAGAACTGACGATTAAGATAAGCCTGATTCTAATGCTCCCTGCCTTGAAGATTTTGTTGTTTATGCTTCAAGATATCCCAAAATTGCTATTTCAATATTTTCATTATTAACAACTGTTTTGTTTTTGTACACTTTTGCCTTTACGGATTAAAAGTTCTTGAAGTTTTCCATAATTCTATTAACAGTATTTGCTGATGGTCTTTGTTTATAAGGATATCGGGTCGCAAATGTATCACATGTTCTTGGAATAACTTTATCACATTGTCCATAAATAATAAATATAAGTTTAAATAATTTTCGTTTGTATAATTTAACCAGGGCGCCATTACGATTATTTGAAATGTCAAATACGATCGTGGCTATCCTAGATCTAATTGTTTAACGAATAAATGCAAAATCGCCATATAAAAATATTAAATTGGCAATATTTCGAAAACTTCAAATTTTAGGTATAGATAACCTCATACAAAGTTAACTTCTTTTTAAATGCTAAATACCACAAAATAAAAAAAATGGGGGTTTCCATTTGAAAAAAATTAGATTTTTGTCAGTTTTATCAATCTCACTTCAGATCTCATTTTTTGAACACTCTGTATGATTAGTTATACAGATATTATACAAAATCTATTAAAGTAAGTCCTTTGCAACAGGCAATTCAACCCAAAGTAAGTGAAAAGGGCTTCATTATAGGAAAAATTGATAATTATGTTAGGGCTTGCAATCGTCATTTTTGACATAAAAACCTAACTATGTCAAAAACGCTTAGACTTAGGTATAGGACATAAAGACAAAATCTGCCTAGAATCTTACGTAGATTCCAAAAATGTATAAATATACATGGTGACCTATTTAAAATAAGCAAGTTGGTATCTACTTCCGCTATAACCGGAAGTACTACCATCTTGAAAATATGCTATGTTGTGCTATGTGTAGTTTTCCATATATAGATCGCGTTCTTTCCCGTTGGGACACCCTGTATATATATATATATATATATATATATATATATATATATATATATATATATATATATATATATATATATATATATATATAATATATATATATATATATAATCGACTTCGCCGACCATAATAGAATTCTCATGGAACTAATTTAATATGGAATTAGCGTTATGAAGAATCTTGACCCGTACGTAGAAACAGAGCTACACATATTCAACTGATTGATATATGTAATAGAAGTTCCACAGGATAGCATACTGGGGCCTCTTCTATTCATCTTTTATATCATTGATTTTCCGAATGTGTTGCCACAGGAGGCACACATAAGCATGTATTCCGACTACTCAAAACATAGTAATCACATCCTCATACATAGCATACATGCTTTCACAGCCGTTCGAGCCTGGTGTGACCAGGACAGACTTCTTCTCAATGTCAACAAGACAGATTATAAACTCTTTCAAATGGATAGATCAAACCAGAGGGTACCACAGTCTATAACACTAGAAGATCGTAAATTACCGATTGCCTCCTGTATTTTGGGTAGGTATATATCTAGACTCTAGAATTTGAGGTATGTGAAGTATATAGACTAGGTGGTGAAGAAATTTTCTTCTCTTTAAGTCATGAAAATCCATGTAGGAGTAGACATAATTTCATCAAATTTCAGAGGCTCTTTCTTATGATACTATATTTTGAGGTAGTAGCTCCCAAAGTATTCTTATATTTGTCAATCAGAAACTAGCTTTAAGATCCATCCATAGAACGAAGTTGAGGGAAGTTTGTAGGGTATTATTCAAAAATGATGATGTCCTCATGCTAAGTGGTTTATATATTGCAGTTACATATAGGTAGTTAACTACTTGTTGAATTCTTCGTAAGCGACAACGCCCGCATAGCTATTCAAACAATATGTGTATTAACCTTAACTTATACATATATGTCGTTAATGACTTTTTTATAGACTTCTCTGAATTCTAAAAATTTGCAGCAGAAAGCATTCATAAATCTCTTACAGTTAAGGCATGATTCGCTGGACCATTTTTTTCATCTACTTCATTTACAAAATGCCCTTTTATTTCATTATGTATATTCTAAATGTTAAAAGACATATATACATATATACATATATATATATATATATATATATATATATATATATATATATATATATATATATATATATATATATATGTATATATGTATATTCTAAATGTTAAAAGACGAATTTTTTGAGTCGGTTGAGTAGTTTTGGAGTTTATTTCAACGAAATAATATATACCCTCTGTCCATCCCGAAGTATTGGTAAATTAACTTTTTAATTGGATTAATAGTTTCGGAGTTTATCTCCTCCATCCAAACTGACAAATAATTCGAAGTTTTTCATTATATATTTATATATCTATATATATATATATTTATATTTATATATATATATATATTTATATATATATATATATATAGTATATATATATTTATATATATATATATATATATATATATAATTATATATATATATATATATATATATATATATATGTGAAGAATTTTTTTCTTCTCTCAGTCAGCCTCCTCATGAAATATTTATCTAAACTGTTTCTACTGATCCAGGTTAACCAACGAAATGAAAAACATTCTGAATAAAATGTCAATTCGTCCTTTTCCTATCAAGGAATAGCAAACCCATTGACTTGAATGGATATCGGTATCTCTCATGGAGAATTTTTTCACCAATATGAGTTGTATATTCGTTTTCATGTCGATTGTATAAAAGCTCTTGGCTGAGTTCAAGCGAAGTAGTTTCATAAAATGACAAAAGTGTAACTTGAAAACTCAATGGACTGTATTGGAAAATGGCTTGAAGTTTCAGAAACTTCGTTTCTATATTTTCAAACAAAAAAGTTCGATTTTAATGCTTGATTTGAGGAACTGTTATCAGAGAAATATGATGAAAGTTGTTTGCTTCAATACAGATCCATTGTTGTCAAAAATAAATAATTCAACTATTTTATAACTTCTAGTAATATGGCTAGCTCTACTTTAGATGATCAATTATTCCGATTAAAGATTATCGTTTGTTGTCTGATCCATGATATTCCCTTTCGGTCCTTTCTTATTATTTCCATACTAATGTCTTTTTGTAATGATATATGCTATCCAAGTTTTCGTCTCATAAATAAGTGCTGCTATAACACACTGACAAAAAGCTTCATTCTCGTAGCTTAATTGTAAGTTACTGTTCATCAAGATTTTTTTTACTTCTTATATTTTTGTTTCTTATTCCTTTTTGAATTGCGATTTTTGCGTTCCTCTTACTTTTACCGATGTCGTTGACTCGCTGTTGATATTTTGGATCCATAAAATATACCCTTTATCAATTCTAGTGATCTTTAAAACATTCAGCTAGTAACCTAAAGCAGACGTGTCAATGGTGATAAAAAGGTTTTCAAAGGCAATAAAAACAGAGCAGAAAATTTTATATCTTCTGCATTATTTGATAAGTTTCTAAATTATTTCAATATGGTCCATGATACTGAAGTAACGTCTGAATCTTGCTTGTCTTCTTGGTTGACCAGAGTGAAAATTGTTTCCAAATTTGATCATACGTTTCGTGAGAATGTTATGGAGAGCTTAAAGAAGGCTAAAAGGTTCATGGTTTTTCGTACTTTTTCTGTCCATTCTTTTTAGAAGGAGGACCTTCTAGTAATTATTCTAATTTTCAGGTACAAAAACACTAGGCTTCTTTGAACTCCGGCTTCATTGGTAAGATCTATAACTACGCCATCGTCTCCATTGCTTTAATTGCATGACGCACCCTTTCGTTTTTGCATAAGAGCTTCACTTCTTCATCAGCAATTTTCTTGAACTACTTCAACTACTCAAATAACTCTTTCATTCATGAGATAAATATTCGAAAGAAGTGCTCCATCAATTTTTGTCCGTCTGCTTCCATATTCCTTGATTTACATTCTGAGAAATTGACGCTTCTAAATTTATATTCTGGAAACAATAATTATTGATTTAAAGCGCCCATGAAAATATGCGTTTTGTCTACATAAAGTTCAATTATAATACTTTTTTAGAAACACTATGGTGGTATTACTATGGTAAATGTCAATTTCGTAAAAATTCGGGCTATAAACTGTAGGCTTATTCCTGACTTTTTTATGATGATCACTCTTTGATGTACTGTATTTTTCAAAATATATTTTACTGTTACACACAAAAAAACAATAAATAATATCCTGCTGTCCATTCTCATGCTGGATATTTCATATTACACCATGTTATACATCACTGTGATACTTATATTGTTGCTAATGGCGCCATATGGCATTACCGAAATGTTCGATATTTTAGTTTTGGTTAGATCAAGTTTATAATTCATTTTATATTTGTAGTTAATATATGCACATCACAGCGATTAGAAAAGATTCGCAGAAAACATTTAAATTTAATTTAGTTCGTATCTAAATATTTTATAAAAAAATTTTCTTTTAATTATCGAGTTTAAATTCAAAATAAATTTTTTTTTTTAATTTTTTATCTTATTTCAATTCTTGATTTCAATGAGAATTTGGAATCGAAGTTAATCCTAATTTGCCAAAAAAACAGGATTTCAAATGGAAAACATCCAGGTACTTATAACTCACAATCTATTAACATTCTCATATTACCCTATTTCAACCGATTCGGTCAAATTTCCCACTATATACTAGTTCTGAAAGTCCCACTACCGTATTTTTCCGTTCTAGGATGTATGGTCTTCTAAACCCATACTCGTGTTATTTTGGCGATATTTAATTAAGCCGCTTCACCAGATCCACCATCGCATATTTGTGTATTTCCTAGTTGAAATTCTGTGTTCAAAGCCATGAAAATTTGGCAACTAAGCGTACTAAGACAGGTCATACAGATATATTACGTGAGTATATATCTATCACTATATTAATTCGTTATTGTGGAGGTAATGAGGGACAACAAAGCAAGCCATAAGTTTCATTCGTTGGTTTATTATAATCAGTATTAAACGCAGAACATTAATCAATGTTTTTTATATTATTTACGTTTTATTTCTTACAGAACCACTTTTTCAACGCTTTTGCCTAATATTATTACCTGTCACATATATTCGTCAGAGCTATGCAAAAAACCTTTATGTCATTAAATCTGGCCATCTGCGTCTGGGACTCAAAGAGTTAATAAAGCTTGGTAGTGCTATATGATAGCACTATGTCTAGTTTATATGAAAAAATATATACTTAAATGACTATTTCACTAATTCCATTTTCAGTGAGGAAGTTTCCATAGCAACTCTCGTTTCACAGCGATAAAATATGCAAGCCGGAAAAACTTAGCAAGTTATCATTTCATCGATAATATTTTGACATTTCTCACATTCATAGGTTATTTTCTTGACTTCCACAAATGTGACCATATTACTGTTAGACATATTTTCTCGTGAAATAGTCATATCGAATACCTCTCGAGATGAAATTTAAGCAGGTAAAATTTCATCTCTAGTGGTATTATATATGACTATTTCACTCATTCCATTTTTAGTGAGAAAGTTTCCATAGCTACTCTCGTTTCACAGCGATAAAACATGCAAGCCGGCAAAACTTACTAAGTTAGTATTTCATCGATAATATTTTGATATTTCTCACATGAATCGTTATTTTCTTGACTTTCTGAAATGTGACCATATTACAGTTAGACATATTTTCTCGTGAAATAGTCATGTCGAATACCTCTAGAGATGAAATTTAAGCAGCTAAAATTTCTCTCTTGTAACATCGAGAAATTTTGCCGGCAAAATTTCATCTCTAGTGGTATTATACACTCCCGGACAAAATTATTGCATATTTTATTTCAGGTCTCAATTTTTTTTCCCCCTTAACACTTTTGTGATTTTGGTTGCTAAATCTGTTACATTGGAGTGTTCTACATATATTGCAATTTATTGCAGATAAATTAACTCCTATATAAAATGTACTATTTAACGATGACAGTTTGACAGCGATAAAAAAAGTGCATCCTTTTTTATCACCGATAAAACCGCCTGTTCCTCATAACTAGACTACATCTAGTAGCCGTGGATGTAACTTTAATATTTATTCTGTCAGTGGTGATTATTTAACTTTGTTGATATAATAACCTGAAAGATGAGTCGTTTTGGTGCAGTTTCGACTGAGAAAATTACGACAAGTTCATCCATATATTCTGGGTTAATTTATCTTGCCAAAAAACACTCGAGCTTTTCTTTTATCAGATAAATTTCTCTTCAACTCAAAGTTTTGCCAATCACGAAATTTACTCGAAAAACTGATATTAGATAAAATCGCTCCACCTTCGGTGTCGCGATTTTATCATATCAGTTTTTCTCGTAAAATTAGTGATTGACAAAACTGTTTCGTTACAAAGAGAAATTTATCCGATAAAAAAAAGGTCTTGTGTTTTTACTGTTGATGAAATAATGGCAAGACATAGCTTTTATGACTGAATTAGCGATAACTTGAAATTATAACTGAATAAGCGGAAAGCTATAATAATAATATATAGCATAGTGTGCATTGATGACATAAAAATGACTTCTCTTTATTTGACGTTTTCAGAATGACATTTTTAGTTCATTATTTCTTCAATCTGTAGTTTCAGTTAGTGAGATGCCACGTTTAAATGAGTTATTTGCGGTTAAAATTGTTTGTTTAATCAATGAGGGGTACAGACAAGAAGACATTGCACAGAGATTGAATGTCCATCAATCGACTGTTTCTCGCATACTAAAACGTTACAATGAGACTGGAGGTTACAAAAGGCAGCCTGGTCAAGGACGTAAAAGAATTACAACGCCAAGAGATGAGCAATATTTAAGAATTCAATCTTTGCGAAATCGTACAGTTAGTGCTCCGCATCTAAAAAATCAATTACTAAATGCAAGGCAAGACAATGTTTCCACCAAAACAATAATGAGGAGACTTAAGGAGGTCGATTTAAAGCCCAGACATCCTGCTAGAGTTCCTCGGCAACTGAAACTCAATGCTTCAGCATATAATAAATCAATTAATGTAGAATTGTAGAATGTGTAAATTTTTAAGATAGAGATGCATAAATTATTCATAATATCAAATAAAATAATCCGTAGCGCCAACAATCCTGAGGCTCGACTAGAGCGGCTTGTATTACGCACATGTTTACTAAAAAAATAATAGTTTTATGTAATGTGGGTTGCCTATAGTCCATGATATAACACATCTCTAGTGCTAAATGTGCAGTCGCGTAATTTCTGAAACAGACCATACGTTTCCCACACCTCGGTTTCATGAAGTGTCAAGTGTCATTGCATATCATTCTACTGTTTCAACACATCTGACACATTTGAAAGTGTCAACACAAAAGTGTTATACAACACTGTGTTACACAGGACTATTTCTCAGTATCTAATGATTCGAAGTTAAGCTTCAAACCAAACGGTGTCTACTAAACAGTTATACGAAATGGCGAATGCGCTAGGGTTTATAAAGTGGATTTCAGAAGATAATTATTTGATTAGGTTTTGCCAAACTTTCTGTCCTACCTCATTAATTTGACATTACTTTCATTCAAATTCTATATATTCTGTCTCCATAGTATCGACAGTGTTGACCGGAATTTCACCTCAACAAAAAAAAAAACTGAAAACTGAAAAGTTGTTCTTTGTTATCAAGTTATGATTAAACAGCTCAATCATTATATCACCAATTTTGGACTATTGGTGTACCTAGTGATGAACAAATATGAAACAATAGTTTACATACCTAATAAGAAGTAGGTATCGTGAATTAGCAATCATTCATTGAATTTTCATTCCGTTTAATACGAAAAATGAGTAATAAATAGGTATATATATATATATATATATATATATATATATATATATATATATATATATATATATATATATATATATATATATATATATATATATATATATATATATATATATATATATATATATATATATATATATATATATATATATATATATATATATATATATATATATATATATATATATATTATATATATATATATATATATATATATATATATATATATATATATATATATACCTATATATATATATATATGTATATATATATATATACATATATATATATACATATATATATATATATATATATATATATATATATATATATATATATATATATATGTATGTATTTATAGTGTGTGTGTGAACGAAAAAATTTATTATAGCGTGTCAACATTACGTCACGAAATTTGTATCATTTTCAAAAAACATACCTGAAAACACAATTATTGTGACATTCCAAGAAATGTCCAAAATTGAAAAATCAAGAGATTAAGTAATTATGTTACACCTATCTTTTTGCTTCGATATTCTCACTTGGTTGGTGAGTACATGCTTATTTTAATTGCTAGTTTGATAATTGAAAATTTTCCATAATTTTTGGTGTTGCGTTGCAGTTTTTTCATATCGCAGAATAACTTCAATCGATATCAGTAGGGAACAAGAAAAAATTAGCCACATCACTTTTTCTAGAGTGTTCAGCGCTGATCCGATCTGATAAGATAAGCTATCACTGTAGCTTTTTTTTCAATGAGATGGTGGAATACCTTCGGGTATCTCGCATGTGTTCCACAATATACCATCGTGGGCTTGTCGACTATGTAATTTTCCAGTAAATATAGATGCACGACTATCACCACTGAAACCCTGATTATTTACAACATCCTGTAACCACTCTCCCTTTTGAGATATATTTGCCCGAGCTAGCTAGGAGATTGGTAATACATATATAGGTTCTAGTTCTAGTTAGTTTTCAGAAATAACAACAAGATAAAATGAAGGTATTTACTACTTTCTCATTACAATGAGACTTATCTGTTTTTATTTATTTAATTTCCTATCGACGTTCTATATTCTATTCTTGGTGGATTGTACTCCTTTGATTGCCTAATCTTCGTCCCTAGTTTCTTGGTGGATTCAGTAGTGGTTGTATCGTAGCGTCAATAGAATTTCCTTTATGGTTCCAGCCAAGGTGACTAAAATAATTCGGGGCAAATCAACATACAATCTCAAACTTAAAATCTCCCAAGAATCTCTGTAGGGTATCGATGGCCAATTCAAATTAATATTTAGATTTATCTCAAGCAAAGATGCTAACGAAGACAGTATATGTTCCATCATTAAACTGAACATAAGATATAACCACGTGAAATTTGCCATCGTTAGCCTACAAAAATCTTGTGTCAAATTGAGAGAGTGAAATAAGCAAATAAATTAAAAATATTTTAAATTAAGAAATGTAAGATGATTATTTCAATATTGTAAGATTAATAATTTAATATAGATAAATAAAAAAAATGAAATGGCGGAAAATGAAACAAGGAATCAATTCAGATTTTCAAGATAATGCATTTATACGAAATAATTATATTTCTTCGCATAACTTACCGTCTATCAGACGTCACAGATACTTAATAATTTTAATATATTGAATAGTCGTTCAATAGATATTGACTATAATTTTAACACTTAACGATGTGGTATCTTCAACAACTATTTGCCAAAAGAGAGATATTATACGTGCACGTGCAAATTTAACGCTATCTTGATATTCTCGTCGTACGCAAGTCATTCATTCATAGGTGAAACAAAAGTGAGTTATCATTTGACAGCGTGAATCACGGTACCTCGATGCAGAGTGGAGAATTTACACGTTACAATCCATATCTTACCCGGTATTCCAACCCTGTACCGTCTGTGCTCTAGACAAATTCCCAACCGTATAGACAACAGCCGGTTGATCTGTAGGTTGTCCTTTAGTTAAGATGATGATTCGCTAAATTTCTTCCATTCGTTATTATAGTGTAAAGAATTTCAAAGTTCTCGATGTTCTTCATATTCCCAGCTTCCTTGAATGATTGTTGGATAATTTTCAATTGCCAAAAAATCTCCCTCATTCAAATTTGAACCGCATTCACGACTTCGTTCTACAAGTATTCAATGTACATTTTCATTAAAGCAACTGACTCAGTTACAATAACACAGTATCATGAAAAAGCTGTTGTATAACTTCTCCTCCGAATAATAAAGGAAAAACCTTGTATTGAATACTCGTTAACCTTGCAGACAATGAGAATTTAAGTCATCAGTACGTAGCTTTAACAATGCCCTATTTTGCTTCAAGCAGAAACACGGTATTTTGCAAATCCCAATTGGCCGGTCATGAAAGATATTTCGGAAAGAAAGGAGAACGCTAACAAACTGTTACGACGAAAATAATTGCCACCGGCAATGCAATTCACTGATAAAACCGTATCTGGTATTTCGAGATTGCCAAAAGCTGTTCCTATTGCGGTCTATTCATTTCAGTTTATGGTTAAGACGAGAATAGAATGAAAGCGCCCAAAGTAACAGTGGTAATGCCTGACATAATCAAAGAAATCCTAGGAAATAATTATCCAAATAAATGGAGTTACTGAGTTATATGAGTGATCCATATATGAAGAACTATTATACTGAAACAATTAAGTGCACTTATCTGTAAAAAATACTACTTATAGCATAGAATAGTATATTGTATAATTAGTAGGAAAAGCATAATATTCCCAAACGACTGTGATAATTACCAGACTCGTCGCTACGCTCCTCGTCTGGTAACACAGGAGTTTGGGAATATGCTTTTCCCACGAATTATACATACTATTTTTTCTCCGATCGTTTATTTACATTAAAAAAATTAATTTAAAAATATTTCATCCAAGATGTAATAAAGTAAGTTTAAATAGGTTTCTCTACGTTCATATTGAAATATAGAAATGGTAACCATGGAAATTACTCTGTTATGACAAAAGTAAAATAATTTTAAAGCCGGTTTTGCTTGATTCGTTGTATTTTATAAGGAATTAAGAAAGAATTAGTAAACATGAACACTGATAGTGATTATTTGTTGTCTTGCACGGCTCCTGAACTAGTAGAAGCCGCGAGCGTGGCTTCACTTAATTTACTTCCGGCGAAATCCAGAGAGAAGTATGAACTTGCGTACCAACGCTTCATGAATTTTTGTAGAAAAAACAACAGTGTATCCTTTTCTGAGAATGTACTGATGGCGTATGTTGCTGAATTGGCTAAAACAATGAAATCTTCGACGTTGTGGGCACATTATTCCATGCTTCGATCAACTTTGTCTGTTAAAAATAATATTAATATTGCCCAGTACCAAAAACTGAGAGCAGTTTTAAAACGTCAAGCTACAGGTTTCAAAAAATGTAAATATTAACAACAATTGAAAAAATTAAAACCATACTTTGTTTCATTTTAATGTAATAATCCATTTGTTACATTACCGCACGCTACAGCAGTGCGGTAAGAATATTACCGCACTGTTATTTTCTAATTGCTTAGCAACTGACCACTATTCTGGAATGTTGAGCTTTGCGCATAGAAAACAGGTCAAAATAGTGTCACTTTTCCCACGATCGGAGAAAAAAATTTTTATTCAATGTTTCACAACATCGTACTTTAAATACACGAATTTTCTCGAGAGAAATATGAAAGAAATTGAATTTAATCATATAGAACTGGAATCTTAATGATATTTCGATTTTATATTGGTGTATATATACAGTTTCTTGAAGAAGCTTTTGATTATTCTAATTCATTTAAAGTAACTGGATACTATAGCCAGATTTATGAAAAATAATTTAGCATCCATATAATTTGTCAAATCTAATTTTCGCACGAGATGTTGATTTCATATAGAACTAAAATCTTAAATTCAAAATACCTCAGTTTTAGAGTGAATATTAGTGTACATGTACAGTTCATGAGAGAAGCTATTAATTGTTCTTATTTATTCAAAGTCACTGGATGTTGTAGCCATATATTTGAAACATAATTGAACAACTATGTTTATCAACGCTAATCTTCTCATGAAAAATCAAAGTGGAATTTCATATAGAATTCAAATCTTGAAAATCATAAAGCCAAAATACCATAGATTTTGTACATTGGTATTCATATGCAGATCATAAAAAGAGCAATTTATTATTCTTAATTATTCAGGGTACTGGATATTATTATTATTATTATTACATATTGATAAGGGCAGAGAGACAGGTCCCTATTATGCCCAAAAATAGAGAAATTACAGAATAATTGACCTACTAGCATGTACATTTGAAAAAGAAATGAAAATAAAATATCTCTACAACAGACCAAAATGAAAAGAAAATACAATATTATAAAATGAGAAAATAACCATTATCTACCCCGATAGAAATTTGTCCAGTCCGTTTTTAAATGTGTTTGTAGATGAAGCAGATACAATGGTTGCGTTGAGATTATTCCAGCTGTCGAAAATCCTATTTGGTAGGAAGTTCTGTCTCGACCTAGCAGAAAAGTTTTCCTTCTTGAGCTTGAACTGATGACCTCTGAGACGTTCGTCGCGATTAACGGTATACATCATGTCGAGATTTCCAAAATTGAATTTTAATATTTTAAATGTGATAATCAGGTCACCACGGTGGCGGCGAAGTTCGAAGGAGGTTAATTGAGCCATAGAAAGTCTTTCTTCGTAAGAGGGTCTTCTAAGTCCAAAGGGCATACGAGTACCCCTTTTCTGGACGTTTTCCAGAAGAGCCCTATCGCGAGCCAAGTCGGGGTACCACGCTGGACCAGCGTACTCGAGAATTGGTCTCACGTAAGTAGTGTAGAGTCTACAGAACGACCGAAAAGAGTTTCCCGAGAAACACTTCCGAATAAGATATAACTTCGAGTTCGCACGCTTACAGATCGAAGTAATATGATCGGACCAAGTTAAGGTACTGCTTACGATCACTCCGAGGTCGTTGAAGGAAAACACCGAAAGTAATGGTTGACCATCAACAAGGTACGGTGCGAGTGGGTTGTTCTTTCTTATTCTGAGCACGACACACTTTTCTGAATTTAATGGAAGTAACCATTGAGAGCACCAGGCAGAAACAGAGTCCAAGTCCTCTTGAAGCGTTAACTGGTTTGTGAGAGGATTGGCGTAAATTTTTGCGTCATCGGCGTACAAGGATATTTTGCTTGAAATAAAATAAGGAATATCACTGGTGTAGACCGCAAATAATAACGGTCCCAGGACAGATCCCTGTGGCACTCCACTTTCCACTATCCTTTCCCGTGAAAAAGCGTCACCTACTCTCACTTTATATAGTCTACTTGTTAGGAAAACGTCAATCCAACGATGCAAGGAGCCACGAGTGCCGAAATGGTCCAATTTGTGTAAAAGTCTTCGCTTGGGAACTCGGTCGAAAAGAGATTTTGAGAAGTCCAGATAAACAACGTCAATGGGCTGCAGGCTGTTTAGAGATGATGTCCAATCATTAACGCAGTGTAGGAGATTGTTTAAAGTTGAGCGGCCAGAGATAAATCCATGCTGCTGTGTTGGAATAACTTGTTCTTGTAGAAGAAATTTGGTCATCTCATCTGAGATAATGGCTTCCATAACCTTACTAACCACTGGCAGCAGGCTAATTGGACGGTAGTTGTTAGAATCGAGCTTATTACCTTTTTTAAAGATAGGGGTGACTGATGCCAATTTCCAGTCAGGAGATATTGAGTTCTGGGTAAATGAGGACTGCATGACCAACGACAAAGGTGTTGCAAGTGAGCCAGCGCAGACCTTCAGCAAACGCGTCGCTAAGCCATCCAAACCGGGTGAAGCATCACTACGAAGTTTCATCAAATGCTGCTTAACTCGATCCACAGTAGATACCACCTGTTGTAAAGATGTGTTGAGACGGTGACATTCAATAAGTGGTAAGTTGTCATCGACAGGTTCCCTAGTAAAAACCTGTGAAAATGCCAAAGAGAGCACCTCAGCAGACTCCTCGTCGGTAGAGCATACACTTTTGAAGACAATGAAGATCGTATATATTTATAAACTTTTTTAATACTGTCACCAGCAACAATTCTCTCCTCAAAGTTCTGCCTTATATTCTTAAGAGACAGTAGTAAGTTATTGGAAAAACTGCGATGAAGCTGAAAGTCGGTTTGAAGCCATGTGTATCTGTATTTTCGCCAAAGACGTCGTTTATGTTTAATTTGTTGTAACATTGTATGACTTATCCAGGGTTTAAGGTTGTTTTTATAACTTTCGCGAACATATGTGTTTTTAGAGACTTTAGTAAGAATAAGATCGCGCAATTCGCTCCACATCGATGAGGGATCATTCAGATTCGTAAAAAATGTGTCCCAATGAATTTGAGATAATTCAGCATCAACTTTAGAATACTCGGTTACAGCATATGTCACCACGTTTTTTTTTGCTGGGGAGTAGTTGACTAAATTGAATATGGACTGTTATAACCGCTTGATTCGATTTACCGATCGGGGAGCCGAGCTCCAGAGATGAAATCAACTGATCGTCGTTAGTGAGTAAAAGATCTAAAGTAGAAGGTTGGTTGTTAATTCTAAATCTTGTAGGTTCTGTGATGAACTGGGTGAGATTCGAATTTACTACAAGATTTTTAAACAAACTGTGAGAGTTTACAGCGTCAGATACCGAGGTTATAGGCCAGGAAATTTCTGGAAAATTGAAGTCGCCTGCAATAATAAGATTATCAAGAGATGACAGTTCCTCGAGTTTTTCAAAGAGAATGTTGTCCTGGGCAAATTATGTGTTAGGACGATATGTGCATAAAAGATTGAGAGAAAATTGATTTCTACTTACAGATAAGTGGATAATGTCTATTGCAGGTATGTCTAGTGACTTGATGTTGACATTAAACGTTGCAGTGATAACATCGGACAAGTAGATGCATACACGTCCACCGACCCGGTCTTCTCTATCCTTGCGGTATTTCGTGTATCCCTTAATTTGAACAATCGCGTCCGGAATTGATGGTTTGAGCCAGGATTCAGTAATAAGAATGATATGGGGTCTGACAAGTTGCACTGTGCATGTGAATTCGTCAAATTTGGCTGAAAGTGAGTCTAGGTTCGTGTACAGAAGAAGCCAGTCGTTAAATCTTGCGGCAGGAAAGTTACGGACGAAATTTCGTGATTTTCGGAGAGCCGTTTATATATTTCATAGTAAGATTGCCTTCGCCATTGTTTTTGCGAGTTTCTAGTTCGCTACGAAGTTCTTTCAATCGTAGTTGTTGAATGGGCGTCTTATCATCGATTATTGAAAATTTATCCGTGGTTCTGTTCTCCAGAAGTTTGGATCTGTTTCTAAGAATATTGCTAACGTGGTGCTCCGAAGCCATTACTACTTTGATCATTCGAGGAAATCGTTGATTCGGCTTGCCAACTCTGTAGAAAGAAATTTGCTCTTCTTGACAGCCAACGGTTTCCAAGACTAGCTTTACTTTGTTGGCGTCGTCATCTATTCTCAGTTGTGAGTCACCAGAAGAAGATTCGGGTACGCCTCTGACTAATACATTTTTAGCACGCGTCATGCGGTCCACTGCTTCAAAAAATTTGCAACCTTGTGGTTCATCAAAACAAATTTTCTCATGGGAAATGAAACAAAAATTTGATGTTTTATAGAATTAAAGTAGCAACATTCATAAAATCAAAATATTTCAGTTTTTGAATTATTATTGGTATACATGTACCGTGTATGAAATAAGTCGTAGATTTTTTTTAATTATTACTATTCACTGGATATTTCGGGCAGAACTTCGTAAAATGTATTGAATTGTAATTCATTGAATATTGAGAATTAATTAAGGAGGAAAATCTTCAAATTTGATATGAATTGCAGATTTCTACATTTGATTGTTGCTGAGTTATGGCCGATTTCCGGAGTCTCATTCCCTTAACGCCTGAATGCAACCTATTCTCGACTGGAAGCATGAATTTTCCTCTCACCAACAAAAAAAAGTACTGCTTACTAGGGTGAAAATGTGTACATCGATATCCTAAAAAGTTTTCTGTCGTATTTATGCAATTATTTCATTTTCCACTGACTTTTCAATAAATATGAATTGTTCTGTATCAATCTTTATACTAACGAAATCATTGATGATGAGTAGAATTAAGGTTTTTTTCTGATCAATAATATTGAGAGGTTCTATCTTGCAAACATAAAACAAGCGTTTGTAACTGAATGAATTCATAAATGAGCTTCAAGTTGCTCATGTACATTACTTCGACCGTTGTAAGAGAATACAACATCAGAGAATAATTTCCATTTGTTTCTAAGAGCTTTTATACTACTCCAAAAACTATTCAACAGCAAGCTTTTATGCAAAAACGGTTGGGTATTTCCATAGAACCATAAAACAAGATTTTGTAATTGTGGCTGCCGTCAAGAATTTTCCGGAAGTCGTCTGGAAATTCAGTAACCATTTTATGGGGACGCCATAACAAAAGAGTTGCATTGTAGAGAAATTTCATACGGTTGGATAAAGTTTGAGCTAACTTTCAACTAATTGAACGATAGAGTTATATGCTGTAATTCTATCTAAATGAGAAAAGAAATGAAAACACTTGTTCTTGTAGGTTTCACACGATAGTAAACTTTACGTAACAAACCGGAAAACACTGTTTTTTTTGGAGATTTCAGAAATTCTGCAAGCTGCAAGTCCAGAAAAATAGTTTCCGGGCTTGTTACGTACACTATTTGTTTGGCAACAGTGTAGAACATCACATCATTAAAGCAATGAAAGAAAATTCTTTGTCTTGTTATATTCAAACTGAAATTCGAAAAATTGTTAATATTGAAGGAATTCAACTTTTCTGATATATATTTGAATCAGAATATGAAGGAGAGGTTTTTGTTGTTGAAGTTAAAAGAAACTGAGTTAACTCTTTACCTTTTCTTCAATTATGATGTTTTGTTTAAATTACCCCCTGCATAAAATTTCATCTCCCGCTTCTATATTAAATTTATTGATCTACTTACTGTAGAAGACCAATGGTCATCCTTTTTAAAAAGGCTGTTATATTCGACAAAGTGGATACTTTTACATAGTTCTACACTAAAATGATATTTTAAGGTCCCTAAGTAGAATGATTCAAAAGTTAATGTGCCAAATTTTAAGATAAATTCATGCTGTTCATAATAATTTAACCATTTTTTCACATAAATTTATTTTCTGAAAATTTTCCTGCATAAATTTCGATTTTTCAGAAAACATTCTTGCTGTAACAGCAGCTGATTTATTGGAACTTTCAACAGGCACTTTCTCAATCTGACTTTTACTTTATTTGTTGCGATAATTGCGGCCAAGTACCAAGCAAATTTTCGAAAAGCAAAAGGTCAATTATTTTTAAAAAACATGAACTCAGTTTATCATTCAATTGTATTTACAAAAAAAAATATTTTCGATATCCAAATAACTAGAAAAGAAAATGCCCTCACATTTAATTTCTGAGTAAAACCTACCTCCACAGATATACTAATACATAATGATAGCAGTCACCCAATGAAAATAAAATTAAGTGCATTCACATAATTCATACACATACTATTAGTACCTTTTTCTAACGAAAATATCATTTTCGTAATCCCATACTGTTATTTTGATTTAACGGTATTCAGATGACAATTGAAAAGTCAGTGTTAACGGCCGGCGGCCGTTAATAAATCACTTGTTCAAATATTTATTTCAAAACATCATTCTGCTTACAATAACAACATTGAAATCTTTGTCCACATCGAGTTGGGAGAATAAACCTCTGATTTTCATTTCGCATAGGCTAATAATACATCTTCATTAACCACCTTTACATTCTTGCTTTTACGCCACATTTCAAAATTTTCATATTCTTTTTGATATCGCTCTTGAGTTATTTTCGGCAGTTAATCAACACTCGCTGCACGGCACATGATTCTCCCAATATTTCTAAAGGAATTTGATTTTTTTCCTCAATTTCATCAATTTCATCCATGGTCGTCGTTAAAGCGAACTTGAGAACACAAAAAACTGACGTGTGACGTTGTTCCATGACAACAGAGTGCACGACGTTGGGATTTTTCTTTAGAATTGCGAGGTACGGGGTTTTTCCTTTCTTCGGAATCAAAATATAATCTTTCAACGGGATTACGAAAAATTTTTAACGACACACGGCCGATACACAAATAACGGATTCGGTTAGTTATAATCCTCGGCTGCGCCTCGGATTACAATATCCAACCTCATCCGTTATTTGCTACATATCGGCCTTGTTACGTTAATAACTATAACGGAGTCAATATTAAAAAACTATCACCAAAAAATAACTGCTATAAAAAACTCATGACTGACCAACAAATATTAAAAAAACGGCAAAATTTTGTTTCAAATCTAATCTTTTCCTCACTAGTTATGAAATGCGAGCAAAAATATTATTTGATTATATTCCTGGAATAAGTACCAAAATTAGTAACAGATTATTAAAGAACGATATCGAAATGATATGTACTAATGAACGAAATATTAGTCAGTAATAACGATCAGAATAATATTTGAGAAAACAATGGTGGTTATAAAATCTTTTGTCCTGTATATTCGTCCTTTTATATTGGACAAACAAGGAGAAAAATTAACACTCGCGTAGAAGAGCATAAAAAACCAATTTTATGTAATAGAAATAACACTAGTTAATATCAACATTGTTTTGAATCCAAGAATTTCATCGAATTCAACGAAACCAGGTGTTTACATTCAGATAATAAAGGCCAACACCTTGACCTGCTGGAAATTTTAGAAGTGTATAGTGTCCATAAGAATGAATATCTTATTGCGAATGACAATTGGAATTCCAAGTTTCCGCTCTATTAGAATCGATACTATAAATGAAATTGTTTTGTATTTTTCCATTTCAGTCTTGATAATGAGTTCGTAACCCGAAACTAGTTCACCATTTTAACATTTTATATATTTGTGCAACGTTAAGCCTAGTGTTTTTTTCAAATTTCAGTAGTATATAACTAGTTAAAATGCAATATACACAACGTTTTTTCACAGTTGCATATCTCTAGCCGTTCTCAGGTGAATACTGCAAAACAGAGAAAAAGCAAGACGTCCTGTGTTTAGTGTTAATTCAGGAAATATATCAAATATCTTCATTTCCATTGAAATAATTACATGCAACAGTTACAAAATGCAATCTTTAATGTGTGAGAGGACTTGAAAATTAAATTACTATGAAGTTGCTTTTGTTATCGTGTGCGAGAGGCCAGCTGCTTGCGTTATGATAAGGAACTCCTTCAGCCAGATCATAGGATATATTTGTATGTAGAAAGATGGTTAAGACCTGGTAATTCATAGCAGAGAGTAGGAAAAGTGGGATTCAAAGGATGAATACTAGCCCTGTAGTCATCTTGCAGCACTTACACAGTGACTTACGCCTTGACAAAACCCTCGAGAAAAACTCATGACAAACCAGTCGACTGGGGTCTACCGAATTCTGATAAATATCCTTATCCGTCGACCTCTAAATAAAAGCTTACTTTAACGTACACGAAATTGATCATTAATGACCCATTTTAATGTGCAATTTCTCCTATTTTAATGTATGATTATCATGGGCAACCAAACACAGAAGTATTCAGCACGGAATAGTTGAATTATTCTGTGTCTGTACTGTTATTCCACAGAGAAAAGGAATTCATAATTCAAATGGAAAAATTTAACTCTATATAAAATAAAGTAGAAACTGCGGAAAAAATTTTATGCAATAATCGTTCGAAAGTAAATAACACTTCAGCTTCCACCAGTTCCACGTATTCCTTATCGGATATTGTAGGTAATGTTAACTATTCAGAATGTCACATGTCTAACATTCCATCTGTGAATTTCTCAAATTTTTCCATCGGGAGCATAAATATAAATATATCGAAATAAACAGAAATTTATATTGTGTCAAGTGTATCTGTCATGCAAAATAAAAATTTATTTCAATCAAGAATTTATACTCAATTCATGATGAGTTCGACGGAAAAATCTTGTAATAAACTCGTTTATTAATGTAGAGATTAATGGTCTCGAACTATTAATCGCTGTCATTAATAAACTAGTTTATTAAATAACTATCACTGTTCAACAATTAGCTCTGTGCTTTTCAGAGCTTGAATAGCTCCTCATAAACGTCATTGGTTATTTGTTTTCCTAACATTGTATATAGTACGTTGTCATGATGGTCCTTAGGGAATATTAATACACTGGTAAAATTTCGATACTTAGTCTTTTATTCAGTATAATTACGAACATTTCTCATCACGATAGGTCTGAGTGATGAATTATCAGAAATTCTCCACTATTGAGTTATGCTCTTGTTTATATGTAACATTCCTAATATTCGACACTGACCTACTTCCAGTACACCTCCATGGAAAATTGAAAGAATTTCATTGAGCTATCTCGAGAAAATTTTCATAAGTGTTTCATTTAAATTTTATAATTTTTCCTCCTTTTAATTTCCTAGAGATAGTTTAATTACCTTATCTGTATTTGAATGTACAATAAGAATAACTAAAATAACAATTTCAAGTAATTTATTCTGAGCACAGTTTTAACCTATTTTTATGAACAGTTTCTGATCGGTTGGAAAGGTCTTCGGACAATGGATCTAAATTGAAGTTGGTCATCATATATTATCGATTTTGACACTCACTCTGTTGATTCATTGATGGTTTTGTTAGATAAAAACAGCTCAAATTTTCACGTTTCCGCCAGTTCTGATTCCTGTGGAGAATCCTAGCATCGTTTCACTGTACATATACTGGAAGTAGGTCAGTGTAAAATATTACAGATAATATCATTGCATATATAGGTTATAAACAAATACTGCTTACTCTGGTTGGGGCGAAGATCGAGCCGCTGACGATAATTAAGTATGAATACATTATATATAAACAATAGATATAGTCTAATATCTGATTGTTTTAATGACTGGTGTTCAGATTAGTGAATAAACATCCAAGTGTTACAATGTAACCTTTTTATTATCATCCTCTAAAGGGCCAACACTGCATGGCGATCCTGCCAGTTGAGGAAAAGCGTGAAAGTTCAATTGTGAATGGCGAGGTAAAAAGTCATAATCGCACAAAATGAAGCAGATAACACTGAAGCAGCGGCCAAGTTCATCGCAAGAGCCGATGGGATGCTAGGGATGTTCTTAATGGGGTTTTTTCGCAATGGTTATATTGGATGTGAAGAAGTTGCAAGGCCACATGATGAAGTTGACATGGCAGGAGGGCCGGCAAGCTGAGCTGTGGAAGTCGCAGACCTCGATGTTGCGAGCCGTTATGGTAGGATCTATCTAGTATCGGTTGCTTTGTGCTGCGGATATAGACGAGTATAAAGACGTATAGCTATATGTGCGTGAAAAAACGAAATTTTTTTCTAGTTGATATGAAGGAAGTAGAGATATTTGTTTTTAAATTTTTTTTTCATGCATTATTCTTAGTTAAATTTAGAGGGAAAAAATTATGATTAGTTTATTGACCTATTTACAGTTTTCAGTTACAATGTTACCTGTCTATTATTATCCCCTGAAGGAACAACGTCACATGTTATGATATTTTGTTCGAGCGTGATAGGCAACGCCCGACTCTGACGTTTCAGCCATCCGTGTGTGTAGTTTATGTTCTCCGAGTCTGATATCAAAGGGTTTCTTTGTTTCGCCAATATATTCGTCTGCACATTCACAAAGTACGAGGTACATACAATTTTCCAATCAATCAGTGACATGTTCAGCACAAAACGTCAGGCACCAGGAATCAACAGAGTATATAATGCCCGACTCTAACTTTGATATTCTTGATATTCACTTGAGAGTAGTCAGATAAGCAATTGACGAAAACGTTATTTACTAATTAGTATTCTATCTCTAAGATTCAACTTTACCATTTTATTTTATATAAAGATTTCTTCAAAAATATACATATGCATAATTGTTTATGTTAACTAGGCACATACACCAACAGTAACAGAACAGAAAATATATTCAGTTATATCTGTTGAGGTTATATACCTAACTATTATATAATTTACATACCATCATTCCTATATCTAACCTAAATTCAAACTCACTTTAAATAAATTGAAACAGATATTTTTGTTTGTGGGTGCCCTTCAGCGCACAGAGTCTATAGTAGCCGATTTATACATTCCATCGGTAAGTACCGTACCGAAAAAAACTATGATACCTACCTGTATATTTCCCAAAGAATATAAATGATAGCTAAGCTAACTTGAAGACCTACTGCTCAGTTTTCCCTTCTTTTTTAGTAGGTAGCTAGCTCAGCTGTGTACCTCCCTGGTGGTGCTGGTATATCCAAGCGGAGTCATAATACTACTCAAACTCGAAAGATTGACAGATATTGTTCAAGAAAACCTAAATTCGAGTATGAGACTGGAGCATTAAGTACTGGTAGTGAAATTGAAGTTCTAGAGCACAAGTAAATGATGATTTAGGCATTGCTGCTTCTTTTAGTGAGTCCACGCTCACAGCTTCAATAGTCATCGTCATAAACTGGAACTACTCTTATTGAACTTTCAAATATCTGAAGTAATATTTCTAATTAAAAGAACATGCGTACATTACTACTATTATACTAAAGCTTTATTACTGAAAAACATTGGGTGATTCTACCTTACTATGATTTTCAGCAAAAGCACGGGAAACGTACGAAAAACTTGCCCAAAGATCAAATCTAGAAGAATTTAATTGGTTTGTGATTTTACATAAAGATCAGCAAATAATATGCCTTATTAACCCTCTCATCTATCACTGACTTTGATACAATGAATTCAAGACACCTTGTGGAAGAACCATCGAAAGTCATCAACAACTTATTAGATAAAGGCGAGCTTTAATGCAACACCAGCGTGATCTTTACCATAAAATGCATGTTTGTACCCTAATATTAAAATTTTCTTGCAAATACTGTCGACTCTCCCGGTCACCATAGCTACCGCCGAGAGATCGTTTTCGACTCTACGCAGAATAAAATCTTAGTTTCGTGCCTCAGTGGCACAGGTAAAATCAAATAAAATTTTTCAATGTAAAATGGATACTATATTTCGATTGAACCTGCTATGGTATCAACGTGTGAAAATTTAATCTAATTCGGTTCAGTAATTTAGAGATATTGTGAGGTGCAAACAAACAGACAATTACTTTTGTGATTTTTTTAGCGATGTTCTGGTCTGGCCTTCATTCAATTTGCAAAAATCTCCTTTGTAGAAATACAATGTATCGATCATGGGCGAGTCCGTAGTCCAGCCTGGCTGATTTTTGAGTGACCGTGACCAGAATATTTTTGAGGGATTGATTCTCACCTGCTAGTACGTATGATGTGAACCAGGGGTCTCCAAACTACGGCCCGCGACAGCTTAAATCTAGTATCTTCAACCTGGCCCGCTACAGCCAATGTCTCATTGTTGTTACTATTGCAATACTTACACAATAGTAAGTGAAATGCAAAAAAAGCCTATGTTTACTCAGAATGCGCACTTTGGGACTAGTTTAGTCGCTACAAAATAAAAAGACACTTGAGTATCGTGTTAGTTTGCATCAGGGGTCTCCAAACTTTGAAGCTTTACGGCTATAATGATTTTTTCAGTATGTTCCGAGGGTCAAAACAATTTTGTCCTTAACTATACTGGCCATAAAGTGCTTGGTCAATAATTAGTGCGGAAAAAAGGTAATTGAGTTAAAGAAAAAAAATTTGGTACTTGGATTGAGTTAATGTTAGAAATATGCACAATGAGCATTTCAATTGATTTTTTTTACCGCCGTTATTTCCCAACATCTCTTCAGTCATTCCAAATTCAATCAGAGGATTGAAAAGTTGTACGTGATTTCAATTGGAATCACGAAGTAGTTATTTGGGAATTTCAAATATTTTATCTTCCCTTTGCAATACTGATATCGTTCTTGCAAACATTCAAGCTTTGTGCTTCTATTCAACCTCTCCAAATTGCCTTAGAGGATTCACGATATCAAACGATACGTCACTTTTGTTTCCTCTATGATTAATGACTTGCGTACAATGAGAGTATCGAGAGAGCGTTAAATTTGCACGTGCACGTATAAGACCTATCTTGCCAAATAACTGTTGAAGAAGTAACATCGTTAAGTATTAGAATTATATTCCATATCTATTGAACGACTATTCAATATATTGAAATTTTGAAGTATCTGTGGCTTCTGATAGACGGTAAGTTATGAGAAGAAATATAATTATTTCGTATTAATGCATTATCTTGAAAATCTGAATTGATTCCTTGTTTTATTTTCCGCCATTTCATATTTTTATTTATCTATATTAAATTATTCATCTTTCAATATTGAAATAATCATCTTACATTTCTTAATTTAAAATATTTTTACTTTATTTGCTTATTTCATTCTCTCAATTTGACACAAGATTTTTGTAGGCTAACGATGGCAAATTTCACGTGGTCATATCTTATGTTCAGTTTAATGTTGGAACATATACTGTCTTTCTTAGCATCTTTGCTTGAGATAAATCTAAATGTTAATTTGAATTGGCCATCGATACCCTACAGATATTCTTGGAAAATATTTAGTTTGAGATTGTATGTTGATTTGCCCCGAATTATTTTAGTCACCTTGGCTGGAGTTTAAAAACCACCTTATCTGGAGTTGAAAACCACCTTATCTGGAGTTTAAGAAACCACAGCTGGAGCTACCAAAAAACTAGGGACAAAGATAGGGCAGAAGTCAAGAGTACAATCCACCTAGGAAAAACGTCGATAGAAAATTAAATAAAATAAAAAGAACAGATAAGTCTCATGCTATGTAATAAGAAAATAGTAAATACCTTCATTTTATCTTGTTGTTATTACTGAGAACAAACTAGAATCCATATATGTTTAACCAATCTCCCTGCTAGCTCGGGCATAAATATATCTTAAAAGGGAGAGTGGTTACAATTTTCATAAATTGCTAAAATATTTCTATAATTACTTCAATGCTTCAATTACAGAAATTTAGTTCTATCTACTTCCATAATATTCATAAGAATAACAGTGCTATATCATGATATCAAAAGTGAAGGTTCTGAACGTTTTATACTGAAATCGACAGAAACACCGATAAAAATATTATTCTCTCGCTACAATATAAAAATATTTGGGAAATTCTCATATCTTGACATTTTACCGTTTAGTGGCGCTCATTGAAGCTGTCTTCGTTCACAATTTCGATTATCATTCCTTCGGTAAACTCGTAGATCGAGTAATATAAGTAAACGTCAATGCCACGCTTCAATTGATTGATATATGAAGTATATTTATTTTTGTTTCCGATGGCGCCCTCCAAGAAAAGCATGAAATATTATTCACGGACTCACAAAATGCATTGTTCATTGTTCAAGTTATTACATCCAATTTCTAGTACAAGGGAGTTCCTTTTGAAAACATTTCTATAGGTAAATGCTTCTTCTCAACTATTTAATAATTAATATATCATTCAAGTAAGTAAAAACAAACGTGCCGACGAATTTGAAATAACTTCTATAAAACACATGCGTTTTTAACTAAAATTGATTTTAAAATAACGAACAAATATTTTCTTCCTACTATTGATCGGAGATAATATCAACGATAATATCAATGATGCCAAAAATTATTCATTGTGAAATATATTATATATAAAATATTTCACGTATGAATAGTCGTGAATGGAAATGGTCTAAACTCTAAACTGTTTAGAAACACAGAACTTTCTATCGAATGGTTATCAATTTTTGCTAATACATCGAATGGCATCCGTACTAATACACAGAAACTGTCTCTAACGTAAAAAAATGCGTGATCAGCAGAGCTCTGCCACTAAGGTCGAATATTTTGCTTGAAGTACATCGCGTCGACATATCAACACAAAACAAACAAAAATTTATTTGATTGAAAAAAAAAATCGCAATATATATTGAAAAATCACACTTCATAGCAACCTAAAATAAAGACTAAAAAGTAATTTTCACTCAGAGAAAAAGTGCATCGCGAAGCAGATCAGGATGCAATTCGAATAGAATAGTTTCCGCGGAGTGCAGCGCGTGTGAGTAAAAACCCAAGTTAGAATATGAACTCATTTCACTCACCAAATTTCAACCGTGTTACTAAGTCTGTAAGTGTAAATGACTGCGTGGAGAAAAATTTTCCCAAATGTTGATAGTTTTGTTGTGCCTCAAAATAACCAAGAGTACCGAATTTCCGACGATTTGGTTTGCTAAAGATTCAATATGTACCGGAAAATATACGAAAAGAAAACAATAAATATCTACGCAAAAACGTTGGAGGTTGCAGAAATTTACCCAAATTTTGACAGTTTTGTTCTGCCTCGAAAAATATTCTACAAAATTTGAGGTCAATGAGTTTGATGGGTGGGAACCACTAGAGATGCCAATATATATTCGAAAAAATATAAATATGAAAACAAGAAATATCTACGTAAAAATCGGTGAGGTTGCAGACCAAATTTTTATATATTCCAGAATATCTTCAGTAGTGAATATTATAATCGTAATTTATCAATCGAGTAGGGAGTTCCGAGTGAATCGTGTAATTCAAACTATGCTTCACGGAACCCTGAGGTCCCACATTCAAGAAAATCTCCTAAAGGGTTCCATTAAGATGTATAAATTACTCATCAATATGATAATTAGCAACAGAACATTTTATTTATTTGCGTATCTGGAAAACTGATACAACCATTTGGATGAAACTTTGTATCCAGATGGTGTTTTGCTTTTTAAGTTGACCTATATAGTAAGATTATTTATAACAACACAATTTCATACAAAATAAAATCATTAATGATAGCCTCCTGTCCGCTGTCATGCTGAAAATTTTATATGACGCCATCTCGTAAATTTTTGTGTAGCCTATATTGTTGCCATTGGAACTGTCACCACAAAATTTTGAGAGATGGCGCTGTATGACATTATCTAAATGTTGGATCTTCTTATTTTGGTTAGACCAAGAATACACTTTTCATTTTTAATTGATATATGCACATCACAATGCCCAGAAAACATTCCAAAAAACCATTAAAATTTAAATTATGTTCGTATTTAAATATATTTTTTCACAAAACCCAGTTTTTCAAAAAAAAAAATAGTACGCGAAGCTGGGTCGCACAAGTACTGCGTGTTTATTCAACAATCGATCACGATATGAACGGGAGTATCTGTACCAGACGTTAGAACTAGACATTCATAGATACAAGAGATTAAAGTTCTAATTTGGCATTGACGATGAAAAATGTTAAATGGGCCGAGAAAAAGAAACTATATCATGAACTGCTGCAATCGCAATTCTTACTGAACTTCCATTGTTATCTTCAATGCCATCAGTTAGTAACAAAACGAATATCACTTTAAAGGACTTCTCGAATGAAGGGATACTTTAATTTAAATTGAGATTTATTCATTCAGTTCGAAAATTTCTTTATTTTCATGAAGAACTATTTAGCTCAGATGGATTCTTGTTAGCCGTATTGTCTCCAAAAATAATAGACTATTGCACACTGTATCGAAAGTGAGGAACCGAACTGAATTTTAGATCCGTTTTTTACCTCCTGAACTACGTTTTTGCTGGTTTTATAGATGTCAGATGGGGGGGGTGGGGGGGGGGGGGGGTGGGGGGGGGGGGGGGTGGGGGGGGGGGGGGGTGGGGGGGGGGGGGGGTGGGGGGGGGGGGGGGTGGGGGGGGGGACCTAATTTTTTAATGAATTTGTTTCCTTTCATCATGAAAAGCACTGTATTATATATATATATATATATATATATATATATATATATATATATATATATATATATATATATATATATATATATATATATACAGGGCTATAAAAATTCGAGTCTATGCATGGGGATTTCGATAACGGTAGGAAATAGAGGGTTGGTTAAATGGGGACAAAGTAGCGTAGTTCAGAGGTTAATTATATGAATTTAAAAATCTGACCTTTAGTTATGGAGTTATATAGGAAAAACCGGAAATTTCGAGATTCTTCTTTTGCCTATATATTTTCATTTTACGAAGATTTTTTTAATTTTGCCACTTTTCCATAGCTTTCTGTAGCCTTTCCAAATATCTGAATAAAATTTATATACAGGGTATCGTACATATTGAGTCACCCTCTATTTTTCATTTTCAAATACGGACCTGTAATTTATTTTGCATTTTTTCAAATGCCAAAAGTCATGTTTCATATTGGCGTTTTATTTTATTTAAATAACAAAATGTTTTGAAAATATTGAACTAATACTAGGCATTCTATACCTTATTCCATGATATTTTTTTTAAATTACAGCTGAAAAAAAATTTGGAAATATACTGGTACTTTTTCAATATTTTCAGAACACTCTGTAATTCAAATGAAAATACTACGACAATATGAAACATGACTTTTGTATTCAAAAATATGCAATAAAAAATACAGGTCCGTATTTGAAAAATAAAAGTTGAGAGTGGCCCAATTCAAACGATACCCTTTATATATTTTTTTTCAGATATTTAGATGCAATGGCAAAGTGACAATTTGTTTGAAAAAAATCCTAAAATGAAAAGAAGAATTTCGAAATTTCAGATTTTTCCTGTATAACTCCAGAACTGAAGAAGCTAGATCAGATTTCTTTAATCCATATAATTGACCTCTTAAATGTGCTTCTTTGCCCCCATTTAACCACTTCTCTATCTCTTTCATATTATCAGTATATAAGAAAAATTTGTTGGTAATCATCATCTCGATTTCTCCTTTAGAACTAAGAAATAATGTAATTCATCATTTTTCTTGTGATATTCAGATCAGGATCAACCACAAAATTAACATTGTATTGATAAATATAAACAAGAAATATCAGGAAAATGAAATTTTTCATATGTTCTATGCCAAACTTGGATAGGTAAATAACTTATAAATTCATAAAAAAATGAAAATAGAATGAATTTTTTATACCTATAAACTAAAACTTTGCTATATCTTTGAAAATTCATCTTCAATTCATATTAAAAATTGATAGTCCAAAAATTTTCTGTGTTGAACGTATATGTTTTCAGCATCTCGATGAAACTAATATTTGCAAATATTGATACTAGCATAAATCATTTCGGTCTTTGGTTGAAAACTTTGATGATTACAAATGAGTACACAGAAACTATTTAACTTAGAATGATTTATTCATTTAGTAGCACCTCCTGTCATAAGTTCTTACTTGCAAAATTTCCATCTTAGATGTTGACTCGAAGACTATTAATTTTCTCAACTTCCCTACTCTTCCTAGTATACTTTAGGGTAAGTTGGGGAAGAAAGACGGCAAGAAAAGCAGATTCACTTAGCAACCACTACACTGTCGATCGATATAATTATTAGTGCAAATTTTGTGTTAACGAGTAATTTGGTGAAAAGCTAATAACGTTTTGCTCTCATAGATAGCCCAGAGGACACATGATCTGACAGTGTTATAATGTAGATGGTTTAAATGGAGGGTACTATCACAAGATTTATTTTAGCTTTTTGCAAGATTATGATAATAAATTTTAAGTTTCTCAGTATGGAAAACATATGTATACTAAGGATCCCGAATTGAAAAAACTTCAGAAAATTAATCATAAAGGAAACTTAACGTAATTTGTAACATCCTATTTCTTGTTCAGCGGACATATTTCCATATTAAATAATAATGATAAGTTACTTCATAATTTTAATTTTGATTCTATATATCTTTGTCCTGACATAAAAATTAATTTTTCCAAATTTTTGGATATCTTGAGGTCTTTGGTTGACAAGTCTTGTCCAATGAAGACAGTTCGTCCATCTCCAATTACTCCTGAAAATTGCTTTACTCCTGAAGTCATTCGTGCAGCTGAAGAACTAAAAAAACTCCATTGGCTATGTGTTAATCTCGGATCTGAAGAGACACGTAGCATATACAGATCTGCCAAAAGTAATTATAGAAGACTTCTTAAGACCAGCAAATTGAGTTTTTACCAAAGTAAATTAGATGTATCTGACAACAAAAATAGAACAGTTTGGTCCCTCGTAAACAAGGAAATTGTTCACATGAAGAAGTCAACAAATAATATCAATTTAAATGTCGGTGGGCGTCAAATCAGTGATATTGCGCAGGCTACCGAAGTATTTGGCCACTACTTCTCCAATTCTTGCCTTATCAACCTACAAAAATATTATGGAAACAGTAGATCTGACTCGTGTACATGTCCTGGTTTGTCGAATGAAAATTTCTTTTTTTATCCTATTGATCCTGAGGAAGTCGTTAATGTCATCAAAAGCTTGAAAAACAATCCTGGCACTGGTCCTGACGGCCTTTCTGTTAAAATCCTGAAAGCAATTAGTACTCAGATTTCTGCACACCTTTCTCATTTATTCAACCAGTCAATTATATCAGGTCGATTTCCTGAGGGTCTTAAATTGGCTAGAGTTATACCAATTCACAAAAAGGATGATCCATCTGACATTGATAACTATCGACCAATTCCTCTGCTGAGCACTATATCAAAAGTATTTGAGAGGATTGTTCATAGTAGAATGATAAATTATTTGAACAAATATTCTATAATATCTAACTGCCAATATCTAACTACCAATCAACGCAAAGTGCTACTTGCCAATTCTTTGAGGTGATTCATACCTGCTTGGACGATGGCTTATATGTTGCGGGAATATTCTTTGATGAATCACAGGCATTCGATTGTCTGCAATTCAATTTGATTACAAATAAGCTGTACAGTATGGGGTTTAGAGGGGTTTTCTTGACAGGATCTCCAGTTACTTGTCTGACCGTTCATTGTTTGTCGAAAACAAAAATTGTAGATCCCGAAACTATCCAGTATCTATTGGGGTTCCACAGGGTTCTGTTTTGGGTCCTCTAGTTTTCTTACTATTTGTTCATGAATGTTCCTCAGTCACCCTATTCGCCGATAACACATCATTAGTCGTATCGGCTAAGAGTATTGATGGGCTCAGGACGGAATGTGAGAGACTGGTGCAGGGAATTTCTGACTGGTGTTACAGAAACTCACTCATGCTTAATCTCACCAAAACTGAATTCATCCACTTTCAACTACGTGAATTCAGCTCAGATGTTCCACTTGTTGTCAAGTTTCACGACCGCCAACTGAGGCCGACAGCAAGTGCAAGGTTTCTGGGACTTCATGATGATAGCAATCTCAAATGGGACAGTCATGTCGAGCAACTATCCAAGAAGCTCAACAAATCTTTCCCTGCAGTCAGTCGCCTAAAACACATGCTTCCTCTGGAGAGCTTACTCACAATTTACTACGCATTAGTCTACAGTCACCTTAGCTACAATTTAGTTCTATGGGGTGGCTCATCTAGATCTGTTCGAGTTTTTGCTGCACAGAAGAGAATTATTCGCCTCATTTTCAACTTGAAACCTTATGAAACCTGTCGTCCAATATTTGAGCGTCACAAGATTTTACCATAACCTTGTATCTAAATTTTGAACTGTTTGTTATTGGTTCGCCAAAAGTTGTCGGATCTTAATAAGCTTTTCAGTTTCCACGGTTACGAAACGCGACATACTAACACAATATGTATTCCATTGCACAAAACAACCAAATTTGAATTATCTCCGACATATATAGGTATAAAGCTGTATAATCACCTACCAAACCGGATAATGAACTTGAATCCGAGTAGTTTCAAAAAAGAAATTTGAAAAATTAGTCTACTTTTTGTTTTTATAGTTTGAAAGAATATTTCTCTACTGATATTTGTTAAATTTCCATCTCGTTAACTTTTTTTTATTTTGTATACTGACATGTCCTATATATTTGTGTAATATCTAAAGGATAAATATATATTATTATTATTATTATTATATTTATAATCGAAATTACTGATTGTCTTGCGACATGGTTTCGTGTAATTTATCTTTCATTTCACATATTGACAAATTTTAGTAAAAATTTTCTAAATAAAATTTTATCATTCTTCTTTTAGACATCTTCTCAAAAATGCAGTAAAATTGCAGAAACAGTTCCACCGGAGCAACATTGAGGAACATTTTGTTGGTGAATGTTTCTCCTCGTTGCCAAAAGTAGAAACTTATGGCAACATACGTAAACTTCTTGTTTCTACTGAAGTAACTAAAATTGTCAATAGTTGCATATTATTCAGTAGAAACAATCAAAATTTGTCGCCGAAACGTAAAGAAACTTTAAGGAACATTCAGGAACATTTTGGAACATTTACGCAAACAAGCAACAGCAAAAAAAATGTTCCTCAATGTTCCTCCAGAGGAAACGTAGCTATATATTCATTTGTTTTCGTACTTCACTGCACACTGAAAATCTACGACACGAATGTTTACTAGTTGCGTTCTCGATACGTTTCCACTGCGATAGCAACACGGATTTTTTCACAAATGTTTCCTATTTTCCTCTGAAGTTTACCGCTCAAAATGGAAACCTGCCACAAGTAGGAACAGTGGACATTTGTTGAAATTTTAGGAACATTTAGGAACATTTTGAAACATTTACGGAAACACGGAACAGCAACAAAAATATTTCTCCGGTGGAATCGTAGCTTGAAGGGTGACAAGTAGAAACAGTCAATATTTGTTGCCGAAACAAAGAAATTTCAAGTAGCATTCAGGAACATTTGGAAACATTTTCGTAAACACGCAAAAGCAACAAAAATGCTCCCCAATTTTCCTCATTGTTTCTGTAGCTAAAGACGCTCCGATAATTCAGGTGTTTTTTGTGCTGCGTTTTGAAGTATTATCGTAAAAGCATTCATATTGTCCACGCTTCTTCTTAGTCGCAGACGTACTATTGTTAGGTGGCAAGTTTTATATAGACGTTATCATTTGTTATTTTGCTTTGAATATTACAATTGATGATTGAGCAATTGGTTCCTTCTCATGGGCGAGTATCATTCATGAGCAATAATCACCTGATAAGTACGGAATGAAGTTATGAGGGATTTGTGATAGTAAAGCAAGCTATTCTCTATCTAGAATACCATACTCTGGAACAGATAGAGAAAACAGGACAGAAATTTTCATTTCAGTACTACAGGGTCGCTGATATGTATGGAAACGGTCGATTATTTACTAAAGTGAGATAGCTAGCGAAAAATGCTAAGATACAATAGTTATAGGGTTTTTTAAAATCTATCACACTATATAAAAATTAAGTATACAGGGTCAGTCAAAAAGTAATGAAGAAATAAAATTTCTTTTTCTTTAATGGAACACCATATATATTATACCATATTTCAATTCTGCTCAAAATTTCGAACAAAATATACATAGCACATCATTTCCTAAATTCAACCGTTTTCGAGATATCGAATTTTGAAAATAACCTTTTACTACTCTCTAATTTATTGAAGAAAAAGCACGGAATGATGGATATTCATTATGGAAGTCACAGAAAGTGGAGTATGTGGATATGATTACAATATAATTATATTTTTACACGAAATAAAAAAGCATAAGTGTTGCAGGAAACAAGTTGTAATAAACAACGAGTTCTATTTAATAAGTGTTTACCATTTAGCTCCTGACAGTAATGAACTGGCTGAACAAAGGTTCGTAGGGAATTTAAAATCATGTGAGGAGGAATAGTAGAAATTTCATGCCTTATTCTTTCTTTCAACTCTTAGATATTTGGAGGCCTATTTTTGTAGAATACATTTACCGTCGGGAGGTAAACACTTTGAGCACCTTATTAAATAGAATTTGTTGTTTATTACAACTTGTTTCCTGCACTTTTATCAACTCTGAACAATTATGCTTTTTCATTTCTTGTAAAAATATAATTAAATTGTAATCATATCCACATACTCCACTATCTGTGACTTCCATAATGAATATCTATCATTTCGTGCTTTTTCTTCAATAAATTAGAGAGTAGTCGAAGGTTATTTTCAAAATTCGATATCTCGAAAACGATTGAATTTAGGAAACGATGTGCTATATAAATTTTGTCCAGAATTTTGAGCAAAATTGAAATATGGTATAATATATAGGGTGTTCTATTAAAGAAAAAGCAATTTTATTTCTTCTAGGGTTTAAAAAACCCTATAACTTTTGTATCAACATTTTTCGCTAGCAATCTTTCTTTAGTAAATAATCGACCGTTTCCATACATATCAGTGACCCTGTATATTGTGTGACCTATAGCATCAAACGAACAGAAACGTGAAATTTAATAATTACTTCATGAGTGTGACATTAAAAATCGTTATATGCTAACGAACTAGTTTCCTATGTACCACGCAAATATCGAGCTGTCCTTTTCCTTTCTTCTGTACAGCATACTAACAAAATAGATAATGAAAAAGTAAATCCGAGGTGAATTTAACTATACTTTAACGAAACGAAAAGTTGCGTGGAAAGGCTTGACCAAATGGTGCATGAATATACCGTGCAGCGTGAAACGAATAGGTGGCCAATAGTATTTTTTCAAAATATTATTCATGGTAACTGAGATTGAATTCTCGCACATCACTCAGTGAAACATCATAAAGAATAAAGTATAATTAGAATAAAACACACTTGGTTCATGTTTCACTGTATAAAAATATTCAGGTACTGTATTTAGCAGTAACGAATAGTCCACATGTTTCGAGTTATGAACTCATTATCAAGAATGACTACAGGAGAGTATTACATCTTATTTTATAAAACAGACAAAAGCAAAGGTGATACCTGAAAATCAATTTGTTCGTTTACAAGGGGTAATATACTATTATGGGCGGACCTTATTTCGAGAATATTAAGAAGGTCAAGGCGCTTTCCTTTGTTACTTGAATGTAACAATTGGGTTTTGTTGAAATCCAGAAACTGATTAAATTTCATACAATGTTCGAAGAAGCCAGTGGTATTTTTATTTTGTAAAATTGACTTTCTTCTTCTTTTGTAAATTGAATCGAGTTGTAGAAAGTATTTATATATTTAAGGAATTTTTTTGTATTTGGACCGGTACAGATAGGCAGTTAGATAATTTCTTTAAATATATAATACTTTCTACAACTCAATTCAATTTACAAAAGAAGTAGAAAACGAAAACGGTACCTTGAATTTCTCAGAAGTTCAGATTGCTAGGAATTTGAATTCTCTTACTGTCAACATTTATAGAAAACCAACTTTCACAGATACTTTAATTCACAGCGACAGTAACCAACACATAAAGCACAGTGCTTTTCATTCGTTCATACATAGGTTGTTCACTATTTCATTATCGAAAACAAATTTTCAAACCCAAGTTAATACAATTGAATTATTAGCCACCAATAACGGTTACATTGAAAATCTTATCGATAAGCTCATTGGGAAAAAACGAATAATCTGTTGCATTTAATATACCTCACGCAAACTATTTATGAAGAACAAAAATACTTCCCAATAAATTTTGTGCCGAATTTGAGTAGCAAAATTTCTAACAGACTATCGAAAACCAACGTTGGAGCAATTTGTAGAAATAAGAGAAATTTGAAGTCTTTCTTGGTCAATAATAAAGAAAAATGTAACATCGGAATAAACAGTGGTGTTTACAAAATATTTTGCGACGAATGTCCTGCTTTCTATATTGGACAAACAGGAAGGAATATAAACATTCTTGTAGAAGAACATAAAAAGTCAATTTTACAAAATAAAAATACCACTGGCTTCTCCGAACATTATATGAAATTTAATCATTTCCTGGATTTCAACAAAACCAAATTTTTACATTCAGGTAACAAAGGAAAGCACCTTGTCCTTCTTGAAATTCTCGAAATAAGTTCCGCCCATAATAGTAAATTACCCCTTGTGAACGAACAAATGGATTTCCAGGTATCACCTTTGCTTCTGTCTATTTTATAAAATAAGATGTAATTCTCTCCTGTAGTCAGTCTTTATTCATCATTTATGGTATTGGAATTGCATCACCAAATCATGAACTCTACTTGGAATAGGCGACAAGTCTACTATAAAATAAGATTTTTAGAGAGGAATTGCAACTGAACTGGTGAAGCCTCGCATTACAAGACAAGGGACTGAAAGGCTAACTAAATACTATACCGCAGAAATAAAGTCAGCAAGAAGCAGCAGCTGAACTTTATATTAAATCTTTCATAATTAATAGTTGCGAGTAAATGTACGATAGTCTCGAGTTAGTTTACTAACATAGTTTGAATCTGATTTGTGTTTAGTATACCTTTATTATCCATATTTTATATAAAAGTTAAAAAATTTCCAATCGTACTTACAACCTATTATTGACAAGTGTTACAGCTAAGCCTATAAATTCTAGGAACTAGGTTACTGAACAGATATACTCGAGTCAACTTGCAAATTCCAACAAAGCTGACCGCATGATCGACGAGTGTCATACTAATTACTCTTGTGTAATTGGTGATCCTTTCCTCACTCTAGTGAAGTAAATTAGTTCGAGTTCGCAGTAGGCATTTACAGTTTTAACGACAGTTGGTTCATTTCTACTCGTGTTATTTGAGTTAATAATTTTCATGTTCCAGACGTTTCATTAGTTAGTTCATCGTGTTACATGTTTAAAATGGACTGAGTGATGGTAGAAAGTACTTTTGTGTCATCGACCATAATTTTTTCATACATGCACCATTTTCGTTTAACCGTTTGAAGTAGATATCCTGAATGCTCAAATGTTTCTTAAGCTGCACACAATTGTTCACTTCGTTGAAACCTGCAAGGTAGATTCGAATTCTTCGCCCCTTCTCAATGTGTTTAAAACGCCAATAAATTATTCTGAGCAAATATTCCTTCGGAGTTTTCGCAGAAACGTCTGGTTTGTTCGAGTATTTCAGAAATTAAATAGCGCTAACTTTAAGAACACACTACATATTAGTATTCATAAATCATTTGAAGGTGTATTTAAATAATTTTTTTTGAATTATTAAAGGTAGCCCCCTTATATCAATGTGAATACTATTCTATCTGATCTGCATATTCATAAAATCGTGTTGACTTAAGAGCTAAAGCAAAATAATAAAATCATATATTACTTCGATCTGTAAGCGTGCGAACTCGAAGTTATATCTTATTCGGAAGTGTTTCTCGCGAATCTCTTTTCGGTCGTTCTGTAGACTCTACACTACTTATGTGAGACCAATTCTCGAGTACGCTGGTCCAGCGTGGTACCCCGACTTGGCTCGCGATAGGGCTCTTCTGGAAAACGTCCAGAGAAGGGCTACTCGTATGCCTTTTGGACTGAGAAGACCCTCTTACGAGGAAAGACTTTCTATGGCTCAATTAACCTCCTTCGAACTTCGCCGCCACCGTGGTGACCTGATTATCACATTTAAAATATTAAAATTCAATTTTGGAAATCTCGACATGATGTATACCGTTAATCGCGACGAACGTCTCAGAGGTCATCAGTTCAAGCTCAAAAAGGAAAACTTTTCTGCTAGGTCGAGACAGAACTTCCTACCAAATAGGATTTTCGGCAGCTGTAATAATCTCAACGCAACCATTGTATCTGCTTCATCTACAAACACATTTGAAAACGGACTGGACAAATTTCTATCGGGGTAGATAATGGTTATTTTCTCATTTTATAATATTGTATTTTCCCCTCATTTTGGTCTGTTGTAGAGATATTTTATTTTCATTTCTTTTTCATATGTACATGCAAGTAGGTCAATTATTCTGTAATTTCTCTATTTTTGGGCATAATAGGGACCTGTCTCTATGCCCTTATCAATATGTAATAATAATAATAATAATAATATATTGCATCGAGACTTTGCTCTTGAGCACTTGGAACACGATCCTGTTTTTAGTCAAAAAAAAAGAAGAGAGGTGTCAAGGGACACCCGGATGGAACGAAGTTCCTTTCGATTAATTAGTGAAGGAATTGTAATAAAATTACTGATTGATTCTTATTTTAGTACATAAAAGTATTTAGGAAATTCAGTATTATAGAGAATAACAAATAACGTAAACTTAAATAAATAATTTTGAAATGTGGGGCTAAGAGCTCTTACGAGATTGTGAATGAAAAAATGAAAAAAGCCAGGAGTCACCCCTCTGGGATTCGAACCCAGAAATACTACACCCCAGAGTTCGGTACTTAGACCACCCGGTCGTCAACGCTATGTAATTTATTTGGCGCAAGAGTGATAATAACGAGAAGATAACGTATCGCCACGCTATATAATTGAATATAAACCTACAATACGTAGTCATTATTTTATGGAACAAATTTGTAAAGCTTTACCTTTTCATTTCCATTATGCCATATCTGAGTCCTGTCGTAATCTGTTCTTTTAAAAATATAACTTATACACAATTATTTCGATGTTTCACATCAATGCATTGGCGACGTAGCGGAGTGGGATCAGAAAGAGACGGGATGAGAGAACGAAAAGAAAGAGGAAGAAAACGGCGTGCGCGCGCAGAAAGTGTCGTTACAACTTTTTGTCTTAATGTTTTTCGTCTAGTCCCCTTTCGCAACGCGCGATAAGGAACTTCGTTCCAAAAATCATCTTCTGAGACGAGGCACATTTTTGGTAGAATGACTTTCAGAAGCGTTACGTGAAGTTCCATTCCGAAAATCTCACTGTGTGGTGCGGTTTATGGCATGGCGGCGTTATGGGACCTTATTTCTTCCGAAATGAGGAATGAACAGCCGTAACCGTGAATGATGACCGCTAAAAAACCATGTTACTCGAATTTATATGATCAGAATTTGAGAGCATCAATATTGAAGAAATGTGGTTATAAAAAATGGCGCTGAAGCTACGCTAGCTTTGCTTAGGGAAAGGTGTAGCAATTGGATCATCGCTAGACGAATACTTCTGAATTGGCCATCAGGGTCTTGTGATTTGATACCCCTGGATTATTTTCATTAGGTATATGACAAAGCACAAGTTATTGCCGAAATACAGCAAAATTATTGCACAGAGTGATCAGAAATAGAAGCGATCGGGTGATCAGTTTCAACGAAGCCGTGGTGGACATTTGAACGATATCTTATTCAGAAGTAAACTGCATTGTCCAAGCTTCAAAATAAAGCAAGAATTAAGTTGATATGTCAAACCTTTATTGTTTCATTCAAAACTTAATTCCTATCATTCTTAATGAAAGACGCTAAATATATATAAATATATATATATATATATATATATATATATATATATATATATATATATATATATATATATATATATATATATATATATATATATATATATATATATATATATATATATATATATATATTCGAAGGAAGCTATATTTTGAAAGGCAGCCGAAAAAGCATATTTTGAAGAGTTACTTTCACAATCCG
>JARQZK010003051.1:0-50000 GCA_030704885.1 Cynegetis impunctata | reverse complement strand
ATAAGTCAAGCAAAAATACAATGAAAACAATGACAATATATCTATGTACATTTACTTCATATTTCAAAAGTAATAAAAACTATATGACCACAGTATTCTAATATCCAAAAATCTAGAAAAAAATTTACCAAATCCAACAATATATTCATGTTTCAATAAATACATGACACTTAATTCGCGTAAGTTATTTCAAAGCGTTAATAGCGAATTAAGTCTCCCACAATTGGGTTGTATTCATTGAAGTTCAAAAATAATGTACTGCTGAACGAAAATCTTTATAACATTAATCGATAGATTTTAAATTGAAAAATAAAAATTTCGAAAAAAAAAATTAAAAATATATATCTATATATATATATAAACATATATATATATATATATATATGCACATATATATATATACATATATATATATATATATATATATATATATATATATATATATATATATGTATCGTTAAATGGCAGAAAATAATTACTAGAGGTTAACCAGTGGTCGACCAGCATTCCATTAATTTTCAAATTTGAAAGTGGCAATGTGATCGTTAACAATAAATATATAAAATGACTGAGAGTGCGGAGTATTTTTCTCACTGAATTTAATTTTTCAGAAATTTAATTAAATTCATAACATAATATGCAGTCATAACACATAATATCAATTTTAACTTTCCCTATAATCATATAGGGAAACTTAAATATGCCAATTCTCAATATACTTAAAAAGCAGTATAAAATCTTCATGTTTCAATATATGCTTAATACTTCATTTTGATTTGTCTAACAACTGATTCACGTTCATAATTTTGAAGCTAAATAGCGAGTTATATATGTGCGATCACTGATTTCGAAAATGAGAAACAATCAACGTAAATTCCACAAACAAATTCATACTGGTTATGTTATATCACAATGTATGAATATGCTATATTCGAAGGAGCTCCGCAAATGAACACATTATGTTCTGGTGATCATGTATATATAGTTAAACAAGTTTATGTGGTGAGTCCAACTGCCGTGAATATTCGCCATCCCGTTACGCATATCGAATAGCGTCGCCCACCGCTAACTCGCATGCTTCTAAATTATATGAACAGTGCCGAACGATCTATTTCAACGCTTCCAGCATCGAAGATAGGTTGTCGTTATCTTAAAAAAATTTGAAAATAATTTATTTTATTGAAAATAAAGATTCGCAAAGTACATCGAGTACTGAAGAAGCACTGTGCTTTTCGCTCCTCCAATCTAAAGACAGGCAGGTTTTTGAAACGAAAAATGTATAAGTCAAAACGTTGGTATTTACAAATTGGCTAATTAAATTGTCAAGTTTTTGATGTTGGAGAATCCAGAATCGTACACGAGACACTGTTTTCGGCATTCAGCAGCCACAATGTTAGTAGTTGATGGAATCCGTCGTTACTACGTGATAATTTAACATGATGAACAAAAACTAAATTTGAATTTATTTACGTTTATTATCACAAAAATACTTTGAAAAATAGAATACTGCGATTACAAATTCGGTCACTAGACCATCATCGGGCAGATTGAGTTAAGAACTGAATAAATAATTATAGATTTGGGCTTACGGGTGGGAAAGAATTATTACAGGTACCTAAATAGACAAGAGGAACATATTTCAAGAAGGGCTAATCGAGTGGATTTCCCAAATTGGTACAATGCAATGTTCTTAGAAAAATCGTTATTGTTTGAATACACTAAATATAGGAGAAGATATCGAGTCAATCTGGTCGTTCAGCAAAATATCTTTTGCATTATGATTGAGTTTAAGAATTTCTAATGATTCTAAGTAAGTAAGTTTGGTTCCTTTCGGTAATTTGTGCATGATTTGAAAATTATCTATTCGTGGAAATGGGTGGTGGTTTTTACGACAATGATTTGAAAACGTTGAATTAGTTTTATTTTTCAAAATAGATTGTTGGTGTTCTTTAAATCTTGTCTTGAACGATCGACCAGTCTGACCTATATACACTCCTTCACATACAGGACAAATCAACTTATAAACTCCTGAACTTTCAAATTTTGAAGTGATATCTTTGGCAATGAATAAAAATCCTGAGAGTTTTGACTTAGGTTTGAAAGCAATTTTAATGTCACATTTAGGTATGACATTAGCAACTTTTTCTGTTAGAGGACCAAAATATGTTGAAGAAGTGAATTTTTCCGATTTTTCTACTTCTAATTGAGGATATATGCTGTTGTACGCTAGTGGACTACGTTTCTTGTTCATCATTTTATCTATCAAACTTGTATGAAAACCATTATTCGAAGCAATTATTTTTATAATTGCTAAATACTATTTTTCAAAGTATTTTTGTGATAGTTTTTGTTCACAATGTTAGTAAATTCTGGTTCAGATCTGCTGCTCTCGAACGACATGGAGGATCCAGTATTGTTGCAGAGGAATATACGGATGACTCTTTTAGAAGTAAAATGGAAGTTTGGAAAAAGATAGAGTCGTCAGCATGCAACCAGTACGAAGATCATCTGCTGGGATGCGATAGGAAAACAACTACTATGGTTTGGAGAACTGTACTGATAACGCGCATCCAAAAATATTTTATTTTTCACTTTCATATTACCTATATAATTATTTCACCTTGGATACGATTGCTTCAAACACACTCATTATGCCCTAGGCCATAACGCGCGCAATTTGCGGGCGATATGGATCATAACGCCAGTTAATTTTATGATGAGAAATGAAGCAACTTTCATTGATTAAATATTCACAAACGTCAAAATATCAACAAATGACATGCCTACTATGAGAAGGAAAATGGAAAGTATAGGAGCAATGAACCGATTTTAAAATTCATGCCTCGGGCCAAAGGCCCTCAGGCCGAATGTTACCCTCCGGGCGTTAGGATCTATATAACGCACTTGGTACCTAAATAACTATTTGATAAGTGACTGATGACATTGAATTTTTATTGTACTTCTACACCGAATCCTCTCCATCTAATTAGACATTACAGAAAAAAGATACGAAATAATTCTGCTTTTCTCAGCATAATTTTGAAGGAATGTTATCATAAATATTAAATACCTACTAGTTATTTCAGTAGTTTCAGCAGTTTTGTTGATAAAAACGAGTTTCACAAAAAAAATAAGATGTGTGGGGTTTCTATTTGCAGACGCATAGAAAGTATCGTAAAAAAATCGTTTGAAAACATCTTTGAACACTCGCTCGATTTTTGTACCTCGCCTTCGGCTCAGTCCATCAATTTGTCCCGCTCGTGTGCGAAAAAAAGTTTTCAAACCTTGTTGTCTGTTGTATCTATTATTATTATTGACGTTTTGAAAGCAAACGTTCAATTCTCATTGTTTCGGCAGTGACATTAAGCAAAATTATTTCAATCAATCGTTCAGTTTGTAGGGTGTAAAGTAACAATTTCAATTATCAAAGTCGCCATTACTGTGAAACCGTCATCAGGTAGTTTTGGTAAATTTATGAAATATGGCTCTAATATATGAAGAAAGTGATTTCAGTGATGCATCTGATATTCCGACCAATGTGATGGAGTCAGCTGCAGTCGTTAGCTTGAAACTACCAGTAAAGCTCAAACTACTATACAAAAAAAAAACAGAAACTATGAAGTTGTCAACTTTGCGGTAAAAGTTTTCTATGTTAAAATATATTTTAGATATACTCAAGAACATGCATATAGTTAATTAAACCTAAATGAAGGCACTTCTTAAAAAGATGAAAAGTAGTCAAAAAAAACTCTACCGCAGCGAGCTGCATCAGAAAAGCAGGTTTTCAAAATGTATCCAGTTTAAAAAATCTATTCATTCAATCATATTTGTTCCAAATCCTAAAAACAAAAATTGCGCCCTCTACCGTGAACAATATTCATTTCCTGCTCCGGGTCAACTACCCAACCAATCTATATCGAAAATAAATACTATCCAAGATATCATACGAAACTACCTACATAGAAAATTTCAACCCTATGGTCCCAAATTTTTGCCTTCTATCGTGTAAACAAGATTAATTTCCTCTCCTAGGGGGTCAACCCCCCAAAGCAACTCATACCAAAACCAATCCTTTCCAATATAACATAAAAAACTACCTACTCACAAACTTTCATCTTATTGCTCCAAAGTTACGCCCTTCATCATCAATTTAATAATTTTTAAATTGACACTGACAGAACTTTTGTTTGATTGGGAATCTCATAACAATCATTTCATAACCAGTTGTGTCAAGGGACACTAGGCTTTTGTAGATCTGTCATACATACAGGTTATTTCAATTGAATTGCTCAAATTATAGAATAAAAAAATATTTTTTTTTAATTCAAGAAAAGTGGAGTCGAAAAAATATAAAACAAAACTCGGGAGGCAGTATTCTTGACCAGTCTCGGACTATTTTGCCAGCCCTCGCTGACGCTCGGGCGCAAACTACGTCCTCGACTGGTATCACTTGCCTCCCTTGTAGTGTAAATAACTATTCATTCAATACTCACTTTCAAATGGTAATTCACACAGAAAAATAAAATATTTTCTGTTTACTAAATGAATGGTTATGTCGATTTAGTTTCATTGAACAATTAACATGTCAGTGATACTACTTTTATGAGTGCTCAATATCACGACAAATCTATTGCATACCACATCCAAATGATGATAGCTTCAATTATTATTGACTACTTCATCAATTGAAATGTTCAATAACTGGTAATTATTAAATATCTTTCCTGTAGTGGTATTAGGTTCAGGGTGAATATAACTTATTCAATAGTTCTATTTACCACTACAAATGATAGCACGTATGAGATTACTTCCTGTGATGTCAAGATTTTACCACTACAAAGAGTAGTAAAAAAGCCGAAAGATTCAGAAGTAACAATCACGCCAAGCTCCAGCTTCCGATATGCTTCCGATGTGTCGCCATTTTTATCATTATTGTTTTCTGTATTGATGTTCGTGAGTTGTGCACCCATTCTCATTGTTTTAATTTTGCACCACTGTTCAAAGTTGAAGTTCAATGACTATGAATAGATACCTAGAATGGAAAGCTTACTGATTCAATGGAATTTGGATATTTGAATACCAGTAATCAACGGTAAGTCATACTCTGTTTCATAGCGAATTTTGAATGGCACTAAAGGCTTCAAGTACATACTTGAAGGCAGAATTCATAACCGCATGTAGGTTTCTCTGACACAGTGGGTATCTCCTAATGTTTTTAAAATTTGATTAACCTAATCAACTAGATAGATGAAAGAGTATACCCATATGACTTACGTTTTTCCATATTAAATTCATGACTAACTGCATATTATTGAAAAGCGATAATTTCCCTGCAAGTCCCAAAAGTATTCCCATAATACCTAATATAGTCACCTGCTAGAATATTATCATTAGGTAGTTTTTATTACCTATTAAGTATTTATCTCCATTAGTTTATGGAAAGAACCGTTTTTTTACCAGTTATTTCATACTTCTTTTGTTGCAGAAAACTATATAGATGAATAGTCTATCGAAAATCAAAGCAACAATTCACAGATCACAAATATCACTAGGAAGAAAAATATTTCTTTGAAAATTAAAGTAAAAGAAAAAAAGCTCGGTTGATTATATTGATAATAATATTGATATTTCTGGTAAATCAACACCTGGTTTGTGTAGAATTGTGTAAAAACCTTAGTCTTTTGTATTTTTCAGAAATAGTAGTTCTAAATCTTTGGGACAGGACTTCAGAGTATCGAATGAATCAATTTCCCAACACCCTGTATATTGATTACTAAAGTTCAATAAACAAGCCTGTAAACATTGTCTTACTTTTATTACATAATTACAATTGGTTATGTTTCCGAAAAACAACATATAAGTACGTATGAAATACTCATTTAGTGAAGTTATCATGAACCTGCAAAAATCTCTGATATTATATCAGTGCAGATAAATAATAACCATAGATTTATGGATAAAAATAGAAAGTTAGTAGTATACATTGTCATATAAATGCTAGGTAATACCCTTATTTGGTTATGTAGTATTCCATGGCACCGATAAATAAGATCAAATCGACAAGTGGGAGTTACTTGTTTGTAGTGGTAAATAATAACCAAACAGGAAAAGTACTTGATGCTTTGAGCTTCAGTATTTATTATTGTTTGAATCATACTATTTTGTGGTGGTAATATTTAATAAATGTAGTGATTGGCGCCTATTTGACCACAACGCTTGGTATAATATAGTTATCTTTCGGTATTCACAACGGATTATTTTTTTCAGTGCAGAAAACAAATCTAGCACTTCATGCCTGAATTCACCTCTGTAACTTCTCAATACTGTTATTCCAATGCATTCAAATCCTTCTGACCACTCAACACCGTCCTGCTTGTACGAGAGAGTAGCCGATTAATTAGACCGATGGTTTAGGCTTTCGCGATCGATCGCGGTAGGCTGATTATCATGGTTGTCTGGTTACTCCACTTGGGCATACTAATCGCGTAAGCCTAGATATCGTCCAAATGATTCGTTTTACTCGAACTAAATCCGATAGTAGGATAATATGAAAAGTTTCGAGAACACTGGTTCTGATGTTTTTGGGTTACTCGAATCAATCTACCATTGTTTTCCCATGACTTAACAAACACGGAACGCTTGTTATCAAACAATCATCCATCACGAATAGAGTATGAAATATTATTAACATTAACTGCAAATGATTTCAATTATGGCTTTCTCGTAAACGGTAATCGTAGAGATATTGTCTGTAGATTTTTCTTTTACTTCTTTTCTGTTTCACAGAATAAACTTTGGTATTTAAATATATCATATCCTTATGAAGCTTTTTATTCTGAACTGAAATGGTAAATCGAAACATATATGAATATTGCAATTTCAATTATCAAAAAACAACACTTATAAATAAATTTGAAGTTTCTGTCGGTTATTTCGAAATAAAGGCTTTTTGTAAGATCTTATGGTTATTTGGGAGTTACCAAAACCCAAACAAATCCTTTCGAATTTTGTACGGAATAATCTCCGAATTAACTGAACCAATTTTGATACAACTTTCATTGGCATATAATTGGAGGAAATAATTTTTTTTTATTTCATTAATATTCTGAGTTCCTGCTTAAAAATTCAAATATTGTTGGAATTAGAGATAAATCTATCTGTATGTTTGTTCATACTAATCTCCATGGGCCGAATTTTGGCGAGATACTTGATTGGCAGGTAGAGTAGTAATTGATGTTACTTCTTATTCCGAAAATATTCAGGGTACTCGCGTCAAAACTGAAAAACTGCAGGATTTAGGCACAAAACTGTCTATTCGTTTGTCCGGGCTAATCTCCAACACGGGCGAACTGATTTCGACAGAATTATGATAGGTAGATAGAAGCCTTTCAAAGAGTTATTCAGGTTACTAACTATCACGGAAATGGTTGGAAGCATTTCTTGAAACATGAGGAACTGCCGAAATATGGAACAAAATTCAAATTATGATCAAATTTTAACGATCCTTTCGAAAATTTGCACATAATTTCTTTATATAAAGTCACAAAATTATACAAACTGCAGCTTTTTACTTCCAGTCCTTACAGTATAATCACTGCTATAACAGCTAAAGCACTATGTTTCTCCACAGCGGAGTATGCTTGCCCGGTATGGAATAGGTCTGTGCATGCCAAAGCTGTCGATACTGTTGTTAATGAGACGTGCAGGCTGATGACCGGCTGCATGAGGGCCACTCCGCTGGATAAACTCTATAAAGCTGTTGGGTGTGAACCACCAACAACTCGACGAATAGCCATTGAACACACCGAAAGATTTAGGCAAACATTTGATAATCGCCACCCTCTTTTTGAAGCACCCGAGCCAGTGAGGCGACTTAAATCACGCAAAGGCTTCTTGAGCACAGTACCGATAGATCCACCAGAAGTCTTCCCCTTAAAACAAGAACCCTCAGCAGACTCCAGGTTGGACAGGAAGAGCTGGAAATCCCTCAACCATCTCAGAACAGTAGTTGCCCCCGTGAAGACGAACCTCGCAAAATGGGGAATTAATAATGAACAAGATGTCAAATGCGACTGTGGGGCGACACAGAATATGGAACACCTCCTGGTTTGCAAGAACTGTCCAAGCTCCTGTTCCCTCGAAGACTTATGGCTTGCTAGATATAATGCACTGGACGTAGCCCGATACTGGGCTGACAAATTGTAATATGGACTCGGACACGAAAAAGTAAAGTACTGCTATAACATTATAAAGGCTCCCGATCGGGAGGGCACACATTGAGCGGTCCATTTTATATGTACGTACATATCACGTACCTACAACTTTAAATTATTTTGCTGTGTATTCTTGGTTAGCTTCTACTGCCTACTGATCTATTTTTGGTTAATGAATTCTTCACTTAAGTGGTGTTTTAATAAATAGGATTGAATAATTATTGCAATTTTCTTTCAAAAAAATTAATTATTTTATTTTATTCATCTTTATTTCAATCATATCTGTATAACCATATAGTTATATCTGTCAGTCAGTCTCCTATATATTGACATCGGACAGAAGAGATCTACAGGGTTTAATCAAGAATGTGCCTCAACTTTGAGGTGATATTAAAATAAAAAGTATGTATGAACATAGGTCGATGAATGTTTCGTTTTCAAGATACAGTGTGTTGAAGTTTTCAAAAAAAAATCTGTTTTTCGAAATAACATAAATACCCTTATTGAATCCAGTAGCACACCGGTGGCCCCCAATGAAAATTATTGATTAAAAAAATTAATGCACAAGCGGTTTGAGAATTTTTATATTTTTTTCCGCTCAAGCAACTAAAAATACAAATTTCTCAACTCTTCAATTTCTTTCGTATCTTTATTTTCTTTCAATTAAACGTTTACCGCTTGACCACAGAAAAAAAACATGAGTAAAATATAAGAAATTTTTTGTTAAAAAGCGTTGCGTTGCAAATTGAATTAGCTTCTTCACATGTATGAAGGAGAGGACACGAAGTGAAGTTCACAGAAAAACTGACTTACATACGCCATGAGAAAATCTCTTTGAAAATTTCATAGTAGACAAGTCGACCCCGGAGTTTGGACTAGGGAGCTCTCAAATGAAAGTCAGTGTGCCTAAACACTTAGCTCACTAGTTCGGTAAACTATGTTGCTGACGCCAAACAATGAACCCCGAATATCGAATAGTACCACCACCATCTCAGGTGTTTCAAAATAATATTATCAGTGCCGAATGCTCCGCATCAAACATCATAGAAATAAAATCTATACTTGATTTCCCTTGATACTTTTTCACATGTCAATGCAACTAATACTATCCAAGGAGCAACATGACGTGGAATACTGTACGTTCATGTTAAGCATTCAAGATTCTATATGCTTCATTGAAGTCTCTGAATTATTAGTTACCTTTTCCGTCGACCTCTAAATAAAAGCTTGCTTTAACGTACACGAAATTGATCATTAATGACCCATTTTAATGTGCAATTTCTCCTATTTTAATGTATGATTGTCATGGGCAACCAAACACAGAAGTATTCAGCACGGAATAGTTGAATTATTCTGTGTCTGTACTGTTATTCCACAGAGAAAAGGAATTCATAATTCAAGTCGAAAAATTTAACTCTATACAAAATAAAATAGAAACTGCGGAAAAAAATTTAAGCAATAATCGTTCGAAAGTAAATAACACTTCAGCTTCCACCAGTTCCACATATTCCTTATCGGATATTGTAGGTAATGTTAACTATTCAGAATGTCACATGTCTAATATTCCATCTATGAATTTCTCAAATTGTTCCATCGGGAGCATAAATATAAATATATCGAAATGAACATAGAAATTTATATTGTGTCAAGTGTATCTGTCATGCAAAATAAAAATTTATTTCAATCAAGAATTTATACTCAATTCATGATGAGGTCGACGGAAAAATCTTGTAATAAACTCGTTTATTAATGTAGCGATTAATGGTCTCGAACTATTAACGCGCTCGCTCCGCTCACGCGTTAAAATATCTCAACCATTAATCGCTGTCATTAATAAACTAGTTTATTAAATAACTATTACTCACTTTCATACCTCCTGTAACCTATATTGTGAAAGTATTGTAATTGTGTAGGGAAAATGGAAAAGGCTGAAAGTGCCAAAAAATAAAAAATTTATTTTTTGCATGGAATGTGTTGCAAGCGACATCGCCAATAACCTAGAGAAGGTTGAAAGTGCCAGAAAAATTCCTACTAGTTCCTAGAGCAGTCGCAAGTAACAGCACCGTGAAAGTGTCCGCTGACTGTCAGTGGAAAAGGCTGAAAGTGCCACCCGCCATGATGAATGTGCCTCTCCATTGCATTGGATTTTTTGAAACCACTATGAACATTCATCCTGTACGTGCAATGAGCACTGGACTTTCAGCTTTTTAACTAACAAGATATGGCACTTACATCGTTTCCCAAAAAAAGATATGATTGCACTTTCAGCTTTTCACGTGCAAAATCAAGTTATATATGTACAACAAAAAAAACAACTCTTAAAAAACAAATAAAAATATATTTTGTGTTTCTAATGAAAATTATAGATTTTCAAATAATACAGTATAAGTTTTATGAAGTTTTTATTGAATACTGACAATTTTACTTTGTGGCACTTTCAGCCTTTTCCATTTCCATTACACAATTTGTGTACGCCTTTGTAACTAATTAATGCAAATAATAAACTATGCAGAGATTCTCTTGCCCGCTCATGATCCCAAACACCTGAAAAACCACGGACTTGCCACTTAAAGTCACGTAAGGATAACACATCTTCATTTGCACTTGATTTAAACTTCAAACCATAGTCAAGTCCACCTAAAACGATTAAAAGTTAAAAAGTTAAGCTCCTACTTGTTCAATCTTAGTGGGTCTTTTGTCATGAAAAAATCACTGATAATTAATTTAGAATCTAATAAATGTTGCGCAAATCTTTCAAAAACCAGTAATTTACGTTCGTTTTATATTGAAATGTATTCACAACAAATTTACAATTAGAAAAAATTGTTGGGCTTCTTTCTGTTTTTTTCAGGTGACTTTCTACAGCTTCCATGTTCTCCAAATACCTAATATATGTTTTCTAATTCTAGATAGAGGAAATTCGAATTATAGAAAATATTACAGTCAACTTCCTTAATTCATGAAATTTAAATTATTTATTATGGTGGCTCATAAGTGAAATGCGTAAATATTTCTGGGATTTAAGAAAATGTTCATACTATAATTTGACATAACACCATTGTTACTAAATAGTTGTAATTTTCAAGATTTGAAAGAATTTAAAAGAATTCTGATAATTGATGATCAAAGTACAAAAATTTTGAAATCGAATTCATATTAATATTATTCAACAATTAAATATAATAACGAAAAAAATTTCTATAAGTGAAATAATGAGAAATATCTATATTTATTCAGCCGTTACTTTTCAGCCGTGAACAGATCCATATCCTCAAGAAAAATAATAGGTACATGTTTTCATGAAAATTCGAAACAATATTTGAATATTCTGTATTTCAAATTTTATAATTCAGTTTGTTGAATTTTCGTTTCGATACTTCAATACCTAACGAAGTTTATTTTTATTCAAATATTCAGTAAGATATAAGACAATAAAATTCGGAGAAATCATGTATAACATTAATTTCATCCGTAGAAATTTCTCGAATGGAAAACGGGAAACAATATTTTGTACAAACTTGCTGTATTGTCCTGGAAAGCTGGTGGCTCTACTCTCGAGACTTCTGCTATTGTATCGTTTCATTCCGTAAAATGATACTGTTTCACAATGCTTTTTCTCTTAAAATTATTTCTGTTTTGAAAGCGTTCCTGAGAATGGGTAGCAGTATCAATTCAACCATTATTTCTTCCATTGTTTATTCTTGCTAATAAGCTCACGACATATTCGATTTTCGAGAAAATTTCTACTAAATATCAATACTTATATTCCAGACTTATTGCATCAGAATGAAAGTATATACTCGTATAGCATGTTCGTGTGAATGACTTTCTTCAGGTTTCCTTTAATACAGAATTGAAATGTTCCTTTCTTCAAAAAGGTTTTGATATAATTCTTGGTTTATCCCCCACAATAGTTTAGGTATTCTTATATTCGTTAGATAATTTGACTCCGAGAGGAGCAATAAAAACTTGAATGTCACTGAGTTAATTTCAGGAAAATTTTATCTCATTAATCATAGTTTTCGAAGCTTCTTAGTGAAAACAAACAATATATATATATATATATATATATATATATATATATATATATATATATATATATATATATATATATATATATATATATATATATATATATTTATTTATATATATATATATACAGGGTGTCCCAGAATTTTTTAGACAGGCTAGAACTCTAAAACGGCTGAAGATAACTTCATAAAATTTGGTATGCAGCAATTGGACGGATTTTACAATATTGCGAATCCCTCATGACGTCAGCAAAATCATCACCGTAGCTATGACGTCATGTCATTATAAAATATCAAATGTAAAGGTGGTCGTGTGACTGCTCATCTTAAAGGTTTTTTTTATTCTGAATTCAACCATGTAATATACTCAGTATGTTAAAATTTATTAGTTGTATATTTTCGATCAAAAGGAATTTAACAAAATAAATAAAAAAGTTTAATATACAAATTTAATCACATGAAAATCAGGTTTGAGGCTTGTGTTGAAATTAATTGTAGAATAATAGTATTATTGCCTTGATTTTCATGTGATTAAATTTGTTTATCAAACTTTTTTATTTATTTTGTTAAACTCCTTTTGATCGAAAATACACAACTAATAAATTTTAACATACTAAGTGTATTACATGGTTGAATTCAGAATAAAAAGACCTTCAATATGAGCAGTCACAGGACCACCTTTACATTTGATATTTTATAATGACATGACTTCATAGCTACAGTGATGATTTCGCTGACGTCATGAGGGATTCGCAATATTGTAAAAACCGTCCAATTGCTGCATACCAAACTTTATGAAGTTATCTTCAGCCGTTTTAGAGTTATAGCCTGTCTACAAAATTCTGGGACACCCTGTATATATATAATTTAATATTTTTTTTGAGCTCGATTAAAAAAAATTGCCTCACGTTGGTTGCGAAAATTGATAAGAATTAACTTCTATAACTATAATGATATTTGATGTTTAATTTTAAATTTAAATTTTTAACTACTCTTTCCGCACGAATTTTCATAATAATTATTTTTTAATGAAAACTCGAATCTCTTATATGTAATATAATAGTATAAGTTTCAACTTGATTTCAAGCAACACAAATCAACAATTTAAAAATTCCTCTTTGAAAATCATGTTCCTATTCAGGAAATATTCCCCAAAATTACACTCTTCATCAAAATAACATGATAATTTCGCAAACCAGCATGTTGTCTTTGAAAAACTGCATTCGATCATTTTCATATTTTGGAGGAAGACCTTCGGTGTCGGGCGCTTTCTCCGAAAATGAAAATTAACTCATGCGGTTTTTTGACAACGCGCTGTCATGCAAAATTATCGGTAATTTTGATGCCCTTGTACAATTACTTACGATTATTTTTTTCGTATAATTTTCAACCAATCAGAACGACCAATTTAGTTAAGTTACCTTGTATAATTTCGATAATACCTGATTATACATAGAGTAGCTCTACCAATCGAAAACTAACAGGGCCGTCAAATTTGGACGTTCATCAATAACTGTTCAAAAATTAGTCGATTCGGAGATTTTTACTTAATTTACTCAATAAATAATCGTATCAAATACAATAGGTACTTCAAAATAAATACGGTTATACATCTCAAACTTCCTGCATAATTACAAATCGTGTCAGTTTGACAGAATAATCATCCCGCTTCTCGGTCGGATTATTTAGACTGTCACACTGACACTCTTTGTAATTATGCCACAAGTTATCGATGTATGACCTGATTATTTTGAAGTACTCATAGTATTACTATCGATTATATAACTCATGTATGAATAAGCCAATAGAATCCGTGAATTTTGCATAACGACGTAGTATAGATATGTGAATATACCCTTGACGACGTGATATAATCGTTTTGGTGTTTCGCCTCGTGTCAAAATGTATATATATATTTTCATATTCACGGTGTTTTGACGTTTGTCAAAAAAAATTAATATTTTTTATTCGTTATATAATCGTAACGAATACCACTCGAGCAATCGAAAATAATCGATTATACTGACCTCGTCACTCGGCGTATTTTTTTAAAACACCACTCGATCTGCGCTCTCGTGGTGTTTCGCAAAATACGTCTCGTGACTCGGTAGTATAATCGATTATTTTCGATGCTCTTGTGATATTATTACTGATTATATAACTCATGTATGAATGAGCCAATAGAATTCGTGAATTTTGCCTAACTACTGCGTATAGATAAGTGAATATACCCTTGACGACGTGATATAATCGTTTTGGTGTTTCGCCTCGTGTCAAAATGTGAATGTTTTCATATTGACGATGTTTTGACGTTTGTCAAAAAAAAATTAATATTTTATATTCGTTATATAATCGTAACGAATACCACTCGAGCAATCGAAAATAATCGTTATACTGACCTCGTCACTCGACGTATTTTCTTAAAACACCACTCGAGCTGTGCTCTCGTGGATGTGGATGCTCTTGTGATATTATAACTGATAATACTCCAAGTGATGGAAATTCAGAGTCAGTTACTGAAAAATATCAGAATTTCCTTCAAAATTAAAATCTCAAGATATCATATAAAAATATATATAATACTCATTTATGATGGCCTTCTTGAGAGTTCATTCAAAAATTAAGTTCTAGTGTATTTTCCAATACGTTATATTGCGTTCGTAAATGAGTTTCGACGTGAGAATGTCTTATATAGGAACATTCAAGGTTTCTGCTATCTACATCATTTATTCAGGTATCAAATCCTTCGTGGGTTAAGTCATGTAATATTCGCAGGATGCTTGTAGTGGTGAGCTGTTCTACTGATATGAGGTGATTAAGGTTCTCTCCAGGGTCTGAGGATCAATATGGATGTCGAATACGGAAATTTGTGTGAATTAGTAACCAAGTTGTGTTCAGCAGACTCCGCAATTCCATGCAATTCCGTTTCTCACTACACGTGCCCGCATTTATTACTACTGGATGAGCATAATCCATCACAAACCCATTATTAGAAAGGAAGATTTTTATAGAAAGGAAGATTTTTATCAGAGGATTTGCATAGTGAGATATTGAAGTTTATATCAATCGGTTTTCATATAATATTGGACCTTGTTCATATATTAGCTTCTGTTAATATTTGTATCGAAAGATGGTTCAGTGTACTAAAATTCGTCAAGATTATTTAATTCAATTAGTAAGACTTTAGTTTATATTTCATTTATCACGAAGTCATTATTCTACCGAAGCAGCATCAAACTATCTTCAAAGTATGGAGGGTAAAGGTAAGGAAGACCATCTCATATGGGAAAAAAGTCGCAAAACCGTTCAGTAGTGAGCTGCAAATAGCAGTTCCAAAATCATCCAAAGTGGCGCTAGAATAGCAAGAGAGCATGAAATAGGAAAGGATGCAGAAAGCATTCAGTACCGCGCTATTGCCAAATGTTGTGAATGGGTGATTGGGATTTTGAAGTTTGAAAGCTAGGTTATGTAGTTTAGTTTTAAATGTGTGCTATTATATCTTATTATTAGTTTATCAAATTAGTTTATTTTTGAGTCACTGAATTTTCTTTCTATAGAACTCAGTTCGTCTTCCTAAACTTTTACTAAGGTACGTACTAGTTGAAAAATGTCGATCTTCTATTTTAAATGTGAAAAACTGTATTCCGCTCAGTCCACTTTAAATCGTTATATAAGAAATGTGCATAAGATTGAACCTGAATCCACAGAGTACAATGAATCTGTTAAATGTCCATAAGGCTGTAAACTTTCGTTCAAGTATAGCAGTGAATTGAACCTTCATCTAGATAACCAGCACAGTTTAAAGGGTGTAATAAAATAAAATTTTCGAATCTTCTGAAGAGAAAGTAGTGCAATTTAAACACTTTTCCTTTTCTTATTTCACATTCATAATTTATTAGCCATCTACCAGAATTTCTCAATGAGGTAAATAAGTTAAAGCAAGTTCAATATCACAACAGCTTTTCTTTCAGCTTCTTCAGCGGCCTATCCACTATTAATGGATGTTAGCGATTACATTTTCGTAAGCTTCTCTATATTTTTCTGTGTGTACTAAATATCCTATGTTTCTGGGACCAGTATATTCTCTTATATTTCTTAGCCATGACATTTGCTTCCTCCCGACGCCTGGTCTACCATCTATCCTGCCCTAGACTATCAGTTGAAGGAGTCGATATTTTGGATTTCTCAGTATGTGAACGAAGTAAGCCGTTTTTCTTCTCTTTAGGTTTAGGAGAATTTTTCTATTTTTTCCCATCCTTCTCAGGATCTCCTCATTTGTAACTCTGTCAGTCCATGGCACTTTTAGCATTCGGCGAAAGGTCCACATTTGAAATGCTTCCAATTTATTAATTAATAATCTTTTAAAAATCCAAGATTCCATACCATAAAGCAAAACGGACCACACGTAGCGCCTGACATAACGCATTCTTAATCTCGGGTCAATATTCCTGTTGGTGAGATTATTCTTAAATCTAAAAAGTACTGGTGGGCTACTTCTATTCTTCCTCTTATCTCCTTTTCATCTTCCCAGTTTTCGTTCAACCAGCCTCCAAGGTACTTATAACATGATACTCGTTCCAGAGCAACACGAAACAAAGAAAGACATCCTTCTGCATGTCTCGGCAGTTTTGAACCAGAAAACGTATAGCGAAGAGGGCTGCTCGTGTCCACATTCCACCTCTAAAGCCGAATTGAGTATCTTTGATGTTTGCCTCGCACTTCCTGTATATTCTGTTATGCAAGACTTTAAGAAAATTTTTTTGTGCGTGACTCATTAGACGTATAAGTCAGTAATCGCTTCATTTCCTTGCATTATTTTTTAGGTAGTGAAATGAAGGTAGATTTTAGCCAATCCAAAGAAAATTTACCCTCGTTATAAATTTCACTGAAACAATATATGACAATAGAGCGTCATTCAAAATGTACCCACTAGCTATTTGACGATTTTTGATGGATATTTTTTCATACATAGAGATAGTCCTCCTTACTTTTACCCTCCATACTTCAAAGAAATGGTCGATTTTGACATTTGATTATCCAAATTCATCACGTATGTTGATTCAGATTCATTCTACTTCAAAATTTAAGTTGCATCAGTATAATATAGATAAATTCAATTCCACCATATGACTCAAGATCTGGCCAGTGTTCCAGAAAAATACAGCCTATTAATTCTTAATATTCTACGCCCTATAAAGCACGCAGAAAGGAGAAACTCATGGCGATAGTCTATGCGGAATAAATTGAGCGAAGGACCGGCCCAAATGCACAGCTTTGTTCATTGTTAAATAATAATCGTGCAATTTAACGGGTCGTTTGTAGACGTTATGTCATCAAGAGTGAACTGAACGAGATATGGTGGAAGCAGTTTATCTTGGCGGATGGAGAGCGGCATGATAAATATGTCATGAGCAGAAGAGAACCAAGTTTGGTTTGAATTTCAAGTAAGCAATCTGTTTACGTAAAATGAAAATTGTAGCGGGGGTTTTCTTCCCAGAAGTTACAAAATCGGTGATATGTAACTAAATTTGACAAAGCAGAAAGCAATTAAATTTATATGATTATTACGATTAACTCTTGTATGGACCTCGAAATTCTGAGAATCTGCCGAAGAGTGAAAAAATAAATCTCATGAGAAGCAGAGCTCATCACTAAGATCGTTACTATGGTGATTTTGAGGTGAGCAAAATATTTAAATTCGCGAAAAACATTTCAATATCATTTGAATGACGGCGGTTAAGATAAATAATAGAAACTAACAGAGGGCCCTTTCCCACATCAACTCTATACACGTATTAAATATCAGCTCTCTAGCTCAATCTGGAGGAGCTGTAGACGTAGGCAAAAACACAAAAACTATGACAAACACATGAAATCTCTACATTAAAATAACGATGGTTGAAAAAAGTTGAAACACCCTAATCTAACATCAACTTAATCCACATAACAAATTTCAACCCTCTGCAGAAGCTGAGGAGGTAAGTGAAACTTCAGAAACCACAAAAAAAATAAATAAGGTGGAAAAGTTTAAGACAATAAATTGCACTTCCCTAGCATCAGCTCAATCCACATATGAATTTTCAACACTCCAACTTAACTTCAGGGGTTTTAAAATTTCTTCAAAAAGCGGTTTTCAATTTCCACATATTATGCTGCTCACTTGAAAAATTTACTCTAATGCACTACATATATATATATATATATATATATATATATATATATATATATATATATATATATATATATATATATATGTACTGCATATATATATTTTAATTGAATATTCACTTAGCGCCGAGGGGTGAATATCTGGTGATTTATGGTGTACAACATGAATGAATTACGATGATTTAATATAAGTTTACGAGTATCTACGGTGATTTATAGAGGATTTAGTGATTTATTGGGGATTTACGGTGATTTACTGAGGATTTACGGTTATTTGTTGAGGATTTACGAGGATTTACCGAGGATTTAGAACAGCTATTAATGTATTACGCATGCGCCTTGCTCCTCTCGAGACTTCTATCTGCCAAATTGATACTGGCAACACTGCTCGCAGCCACCGAGGCTGCGGGCAGTGTTGCCACTGGCTTGAAATTTATAAGGATTTATGGGTGATTTATTGATGATTTAAGAGATTTGACGGAGATTCATAAGGATTTATTTCTTGAAAATGATTTAGGGTGTACAAGATTTGGGGAAGATATTCACCCCTCGCTTAGCGCTGATCATCAAAAATTCTTTTTTTATTCAATCTGGTCGAAGAAACTGACTTAAAAATGGATTTCAATATGCGTGGGTTGTTCTTCATAGGATAAAATAATTTTTTTTTCAAATAGCACTAATCAATCCAAAATTCATGAAATATCCAAATATCCTATGTGAAAACAAACAACTATATAAATTAATTAGCGAAAGAGTTCTTCAAATAATTTATTTTGTTGGTTCTTCTGAGAATCAAATTGTTATATAGAATGAAATTTAGAAAAATAGGATTCGAAAATATTTAAAATAATCTTTTCTTTTATGTAACGCATAAACCGTGTTTGTTGACAAATGTAGGAAGTCGATATCAATCTACTTCTGATCGTCGTGTTCATTTCAAACACCGTTAAGCGTTATATAGTTTAAATGATTCAATATGATTAATAGTTAGATAATGATTGTTGTTTCAATCCCATTAGTCCGAAAGTTCCGAACGTCCAATGGGCTTGTAAACGATGTACATTACCCAACAATTTAATCATATATATAAAACCACTAAATTCCGGACATACACAACACCCAAGAGCAAGGTGGGACTCACAATCCTCGGTTTACAAACGGTACACCCGTACACCTTACCGCTGGTCTACCGGTACCGAGGCCTCTATTCCTGGACTTATTTAATAAACTCTTCCGTTATACCTGGATTTCATTCCTCCAAGTCCTAAATTTTTTTGTAAATGTGAGAAGAAATTTTTATTTTTATCATGATTTATATTGAAGAACAGAGTCATTCAAAACAGGACTATCACTTCTTTACTAGAAACGTGTTCACTTTCAATATTTTCAATTGTTTTGTATGGCTATGTACAAAATACATTAACATCTTAGGTGTTTCATTATTGAAAAACAATTCCAGGATTTTAGGAACTAAAAAACATGACCGGAGAGTTTCAAATAATTATAATACACTCTATAAAACAGGCGTCAATCAAATATGAAAATTTAAGAAAAGGAAAACAAATATAAAAAAATGAATTTTAGGAAAACACTTTTCAGAGGAGGGGATAGCTTATGAAGGGAGGCCTATCCCCCACAAAAGAGGATGATTGGTCACTTTATCAACATTGAAAAGTAGAAATTAAATAGCGCTTTGAGTATTGAATAAAAATTCACATACTTTCGTTTGATGTGCAGTAAAAATAAAATACTGTGGAGAAAAAAACGCCTTTTCGTTTATTCGTCTAGTTTTTTATGCGTTCAGGGTGTCCACTCAAATCATGATCTAAAATTCCCTGGGAATTCCAGAATATCCTAGGTAATTTTATTATTTTTCCAGGTGTATCGCGATAAGATTTTCCTCCCGTGGATCACTCCTTATAGGTTTTTTCTGTCAATGGCTAAGACACACAAGTTGAATACATCTTTTTACCATGAGAGTTTCTAAAAGAACTTGTGTCATGTGCAAATGCTGTCAGAAAATTTGCCTTTACGTAAGAATTTATCATTATTTATTATTATTTCTGGAAATATACTTGACGATTTTTTTCTTTTGCAATTTGATACTGGTTTTTATGGTTATATATATAGAGAAATATATATATATATATATATATATATATATATATATATATATTATATATGTATATATATATATATGTATATATATATATATATATATATATATATATATATATATATATATATTCATTACTAAAGTCTTTCAATTTTGAAAGTAGAAAGTCAGGTGTTATATCTCTATTATGTATTTCTATATAGGCTGCTATTGTCGAGCATACCACAATATTTGTGCAAGTGTCTGATGAAGCGTTCTGTTGAGAGAGGTACATACTTGAGACGAGATACTTTCACAGTGCCTTCTCCATCGTACTTCGAGGTTTGAAGGCTGTCTTTTATACACTGCACCTCATTATATGAATAAGATCCAGGATATTTGGGACATTTCTCCATATTCATTCAAAATTAAGATAAAAGAAATGCTTTTGAAGAAGGAAAGTTCTACTGACTATTGGTGAATATGTGATTTGTATACATGTACATTTTGTAATTACATGTCAGATTGGATATGAGGGTCGGTGGAAGATGAGGAAACTGAATCGATCCCTATTGTGTTAATTATCATTATGTATTACTTTTTCACAATAAACATTATTATTATTATTATTATTATATATATATATATATATATATATATATATATATATATATATATATATATATATATATATATATATATATATATATATATATATATATATATATATATATATATATCGACACCAATATATCGACCAGATTGACCTGATATATTCTCCTATATTTAGAGTATTCAAACAATAACGACTTTTCTAAGAACATTGTATTGTACCAATTTGGGAAATTCACTCGATTAGCCCTTCTTGAAATATGTTCCTGTTGTCTATTTAGGTACTTGCAATAATTCTTTCCCACCCGTAAGCGCAAATCTATAATTCTGTATTCAGTTCTTAACTCAATATGCCCGATGATGGTCTAGTGACCGAAATTGCAATCGCAGTGTTATATTTTTCAAAATATTTTGTGATAATAAACGTACTAAATTCAAATTTAGTTTTGTTCATCATGTTAAATTATCACGTAGTAACGACGGATTCCATCAACTAATTTCGTTTTAGTAGATTGTTAATAAATTTGACGAATCTATTCAGCTCTAGTGAATTGATGAGGTACATAAAGATGTTCCAAGTTGTCTGTTGTTCTTGACTTGTGCTGATTCATCAAATTTCAAGCATTTACTGTTCTGATGTAGGTATTCTAATTTTTGAAATCACAGAAATAAAATGAAAGATAATTTCTTCAAATGAGCAATCAAACTTTTTATAATTTGGTCTTGCTATTAATTGACAAAAGTTCTAGGTGCTATCTTTTGAATAAAAATTTCAAGATTAAAATAAGAAAAACGTGTTGAACAGGATTATGCTATCATGAAACTATGAGGTACATGTTGAGCAACTTTAGTTTTTACAGATTATAAGTGAAAAGTTATAAATTTCTGGAACAAATAAAAACGTTCAAAAATTAACATAAAGAATTAGGTGGATAAGAAATTTCATAGTAAACTACTTAACATATTCAAAGAATTTTGAAGAGTAAAAAAAGTTAAATCAATTCAAAAGAATCAAAGGGTAAAGTCAATATGTAATATACAAAGAAATGATATCACAAAATATGCGACATCTGATAGAAAGTTAAATCAGCTTATAATGATGAACCCAAGTTGAAAACTAGTCGTTTATTTTGTAATATTATCTGTTTGATAATTAATTATATAGTTAATATTGTTATGCCTCATCGTGATCAATTATAGAGTAGTAAAGGGTGAATTTACATGGATGGAATCACATTTTCCGAGGAAGTCTCAATAATTTTTTATTTATCGACGTTTAGAGTTTCTAGGACACTTAGCGTCATTCCCTTAAATTCTGCATTTATTATTTCAAACTCTAAATTAGTATCTTGGATGAATTAAATGATTTGCATATATCAAGTGAATCTTTGTTTTATCGTGAAAGCTATATTTGCTGTAAAAAGTACATTAAAATAAAGTGATTATCAACAAAAGTCGGAATATTAATGTCAACATCATAAGTAAACAGCCTTGTGTCTTGTGGTTGTTACAGCAACACTATTTACTACGTTCTGTGAGTTTTCATAGGTAACTCGAACCTTTCTTCATCCTTTCATTAAGTGAGTGGTATGCTAAGTGATGAATAAAAGCATCAGAACACGCAGAGCGACGACGTAGTAATGTGTTTGTTCACATTAATGTAAACATACATTTAAAACGAAGAATAGAGGAAGGGTCTATGACTAATGTTGCAAATTTTATGTTATGCAAGGGTTATTTAAAAACCAGCATTTATATTTCAATATATGAGATTTGTAAAGTTAGGTTCACATGAATATATTCAATACATTTTTTCATGTTCGTTTAAAGGGGATGGACCATATTTCATTTACCGATATCTGGACTGCCATTGTCCATAAAATGAAGGGATGAAGGATATGGAAACTTCAGTAGGTAAATGAATAAGAGTAACAAAAATTAGTGAGTATCTGAAAAAAACTAAATCAGTGAATTAATGACAGGTTCATTTATAATAAGTATTGAAAACATAGCTGAAAGGATAAACTTCAAATTTTAGATAATTAAATTAAAATTCAAATGGTACATATCTGAAAAATTTGAATTATGATATAATAAAACTGAATATTTACAAAGTTTGTTGGATATCTCTAGCCGAAACTGTTAGAGATACCCAATCCACCGAAACGTTGTGTATATTCAATTTTATTACTGTATAGTTTTTATCAAATCATGAAGAATATACAAGTTGACCATGGTCAGTTCAATAAATTACATAAAGTGAACAAGAAATTCTTCAAAAATTAAAAAAATTATCAAACAACTTTCCAAGGGAATATATAATTGTTATTTCATTTTAGTTGTTGAACTATCTAATTAAATTTATTTATTTTTTATTCACGTATCTCATTTTATTGTTTCAGGTACAGACATGTACAAACATTTCAATGAATATAGGAATACACCCTCGTTTTTTCATTGATTATATATATATATATATTTTCTTCCTTTTGTTCCACATAATGGGAGTCAAAGAAACATAATACAGAAAAGAAATCATCTGGAATTTTCAGAGGTAGTGACGTTTGAAGATATAAGAATAAAATTTTCAATTAAGAACGTTCGTTTTTAACAAATCGTATTCATGGTACCTATATGAATATTTCATCATTGTTAACTCATATTTCGCTGATCTCTTGGTGAAAATGAGTCAGTATTCGATGAATCTTGTAGAAAATATAATTTATTTTGTGGATGTGTTTTCTATGCGTGAGATTTTAGTTTCAAGTAAACAAGATTAAATATAGAATGAAAATGTTTCATTCCATGCTAAAAAACTCATATAAAATTCAAAGTATATCCGGGGTTTCCCAGATTGCATCACATACCGTAACCAATCTACCTAATGCATACATTTCGTGAGAGATAGAATCAGGGCCTGATTATATGGCAGATCTGAGCGGTAAATTGAAAACTCACGCCTCGTAGAAAACAGGTAAGAACCACCCATAGAATTCGTTAAATCGTAAACGGTTTCCAATAAAACAGAAATAACAAATGCTACATAGATCTGTGAAATGGAGGATATAAAACGGATGTGACAAGTTTATTCTAAGGACTAATTGACATGTTCTACAAAGAAAAAAAATATTCAAAAACGTGCAAGCAGATTTACTAAAATTGTATTTTTCAAATAATAATGGGATAAGACCGAAACAGCATGTCTATCAATTCTTTATTTTGCAGTGACCATTTTGATATTTTCAACATTCGGCTCTTGAAGGTAGAATGAAAATGTTTCAAGATTTCCGATCGTAACTTCATCACGCTAACCTTTACAGAGAAATTATACGAAAGATTTCTAATTTTAGATAATTGCCCCGTATATAGTAAATTATACTTCACCACATACTATGTACGAAGGAAAAATGTTTTCTTGTTGTTTCATACCTACTCTTAGTATAACAACTCCCGCAGCGTACGTAAGGAAATAGATGTGGAATAATATCACCTTAAATAAGCTTTGCAAATTGAAATTTAACAAATGCAGGCAGGCCACATCGTAGTGTGGTTTCTCAATATACGCTACCTAGTGTTCTACCTCTTTGGGTTGTTAAGCTTTGATTAGGTAATTGCAATTGATTCATATATGGTACGACCGAGTGTCTAGTAAGATCAAAATAGCGAGTATATCACTCCAATACTCTTCAGTGGCCTTATTGATATTTTTTACATTTCGCTCTTGAAGGTAGCATGAAAATGATTGCCGGTCGTAACTTCAACAAGCTGCCTTCACAGCGCAATTATACGGAGATATCTGTTTTTCAGTTAATTTTGCTGGATATAGGTTAATTAAATAATGATTCTCCACGTACTTTGTACCTGATCAGGTGTATATATATATATATATATATATATATATATATATATATATATATATATATATATATATATATATATATATATATATATATATATATTTATATATATATATATTTTTATATATATATATATATATATATATATATATATATATATATATATATATATATATATATATATATATATATATATATATATATATATATATATATATAATATAATATAACCGGGGTGCCATTACGATGATTTGAAATGTCAAATACGATCGCGACTATCCTAGATCTAATTGTTGAATGATTAAATGCAAAATCGCCGTATAAAAATATTAAATTGGCAATATTTCGAAAACTAAAAATTTCAGGTATAGATAACTTTATATAAAATTACCTTAATTTTTGATGCTCAATACTACAATATTAGAAAAATGGTTAGTTATCCAAATATTATACAAAATCTATTAGAAGAAATCCTTTTCAACATTAAATCCATCTCAAGGTAAGTAATGAGAGTATCCTTATAGGAACCATTGATAATCTTATTAGTGCTTGCAATAGTCATTTTTAACATAAAAATTTAAATATGTCAAAAATGCTTAGACTTAGGTATAGGACATGTTGCATAAAATCTGCCTAGAATCTTGAGTACAATTCAAAAATGTAATAATATATAGAATGTCCTATTTAAAATAAGCGACTTAGGGTCTATTTCCGGTATAACCGGAAATGCCCAGAAGATAAGAAATATTTTAGCTTCCAAAATTTCAAATTTTTCCCAAATTCAGTTTCTAAGATATCGATCGATGCAGTTCCTGGTGGTCGACACTATATATATATATATATATATATATATATATATATATATATATATATATATATATATATATATATATACAGGGTGTTTCTAAATTGATGCGAAAGATTTCAATGGGTGATTCTTCAGCAAAAATTAAGGAGGGTCTTTCATATAACTTTTTGTTCAACACCCTTTTCCCTCCAAGTTACAGCCCTTTGAAATTAGGTGAAAAAAATTGTTTTTATTCAATACATCCACTTTGGAAAAATTTGGAAGAATGAAATTTGGCAGATAACTGCTGCTAATAAAATGGCAGTTTTTGAGTGTTTTTGTTACCCTTAAATGTAATCACAAGGGGCTGAAAAAAACAACCCCTATAATATTTTGCATCACAACTTTTTAATGCGCCTATATTTTCCTTTTTAAAAAATATATTCTAAAAGACAGACTTGATCTGCAACTTTTTTATATCCTGACTTTTAATCATAAAGTTGTTAGTTTGATCACAAAAAAATAAAATAGTGCTCAGACTATTTTCCCATATATTCACATAGGTTATCATTTAATAAAAAAAACAAGTAAGCTGCTGTCAAATGTCAAATAATTTGTTAATTGTTATTAGTAGTACAATTATTGTTCAATCCGCTCTAATTTGCAATATTCTTCAACTAAATAAAAAAATGTTTGAAGTCATTATAAAACTGTCTAGAAATTACAAAAAATCAGGACAATAAAACTATTTGTCATATGTCTTCATTTGACAGCAGCTTACTTGTTTTTTTTAAAATAAATGATAACCTCTCTGCGAATTTATGGGAAGAGTCTGAGCAATATTTTATTTTTTTGTGATCAAACTAACAACTTTATGATAAAAAGTCAGGACATAAAAAAGTTGCAGATTGAGTCCGTCTTTTCAAATATATTTTTTAAATAGGAAAGTATAAGCGCATTGAAAAGTTCTGATGCAAAATATTATAGGGGTTGTTTTTTTCAGCCCCTTGTGCTAACATTTTATGTAACAAAAACACTCAAAAACTGCCATTTTATTAGCAGCAGTTATCTGCCAAATTTCATTCCTCTAGTTTTTTTCTAAGTGGATGTATTGAATAAAAACAATTTTTTTTCACCTAATTGCAAAGAGCTGTAACTTGGAGGGAAAAGGGTTTCGAACAAAAAGTTATATGAAAGACCCCCCTTAATTTTTGCTGAAGAATCACCCATTGAAATCTTTCGCATCAATTCAGAAACACCCTGTATATATATATATATATATATATATATATATATATATATATATATATATATATATATATAGAGATTTGGTTTGATTTTTGGTTGTTCCAGGTTCGTAAAAATACTTCAAATTACTATATTAATTCGTTTAATAGACGTTTCAGGAGTAGTACTCCCTTCCTCAGTATCTAAAATATAAATATAAAAATCTTAATAGACAACATTGACTACACAAATATTACACGTTTAACAGCTTACCTCAGTATAGACAATGAAATAAACATAAAAATAAAAACATCTAGAGTATAAAACAATATCGTCAAACAATTATTATAATATATATTTAGAAAATGATTTTGTTTATTTGTCTGGCTTGGTCAAACTTGGTGATGTATTAGTTCTTTTCTTATTCTTTTCAGTTTGACTTGTTTTTAAGAAATGGTAGGTAGAAATGACTAAGTTGTTTGATGTCCTGTCTGTCGTTTACTGTGTTCTCTAAATTTGTCTGTATATGGAACATTTCGTGTATTTCTCTATGTTTCTTGTTCCTTTGTGTTGTTAGTATTTTCGTTTCTTCGTAGTTAAGATCATGATTTTCTGTTAATTTGTGTTTGTTCAGTGCCGTAGTTGCTGCTTTTGTGTATTTTTGGGCATTTATCCGGTCATTCAATCTTTGTGATGCTTGTCCTATGTATTGTTTTCCGCAATCCTTACATGTATATTATATATATATATATATATATATATATATATATATATATATATTTATTTATATATATATATATATATAAAACTATATATATATATATATATATATATATATATATATATATATATATATATATATATATATATATATATAAAACTTCGGGAAACCTTATAAATTAACAGGTATAAGAATTCTAACAACTCCTTGAATAAACAATGGACTTAAATCATTCCCTTCTGCTGAATATCTTCAATATCTGATGTAGTTTTCTGGAAGGATTAGATCCTCACCAACCAACTTTTTTCTTTGAAGTACTCATTGAATGAATGTAAAATTAGATACCAGATTGTAGTATTCAGTTCTATCTGATGAAGCGACCGTGTGGTGGAAGGGCCTCATCATTAATTCACATGGTAATCGTTGAAATCCAACATGTGTATTCTAATAATATTTAATATATATATATATATATATATATATATATATATATATATATATATATATATATATATATATATATATATATATATAATCAGACATCTTCAAACCCCAAAACCTCTTTGCTATCGAAATTCAATAGAGTCTATGCTAAAAAGTGTGAGCAAAATCGATTTCATATTGCTCTCATATTTATTTAAGTTATGTTTACATTTATTGGGTGTAGAATCGAGCAGAATCTTGAAATTCCCGAAAAACATGCCTTCTGACAAAAAGAAGACATTCTCAAAAAGCACTCCTCTTAAACAAATTCAGCTAGGTCCCTAATCTCCTTTCTGTTTCGTTTTTTCTCACTGGCCGTTTTTTCAGTTCTACCAGAAAAACTTTACTTTTTAGAATCGCGTAAAAAACATTCCTTATATGTGTTTTTGGGTGCTGTTTGTTTCACTCATTTTTTTCATTCAACAAGACGGAGCCAGAGGCATGCCTGAACAGGTACTTGTATTACATAATTCCCAATATTTTACTATCCAAATCATCAATATATATATATATATATATATATATATATATATATATATATATATATATATATATATATATATATATATATATATATATATATATATATATATATATATATATATATATATATATATATATAAGATTATATAAATCATGTATGAATCAGTCAATAGAATCCGTGAATTTTGCATAGTTACTGCTTATTAAATAGTGAATATACCCTCAACGACGTTGTATCATCGTTTTGATGTCTCGTATCAAGATAAGAATGTTTTTATATTGACGATTTTTTGACGTTTGTCATAAAAAATTAAGAATCAAGTTTGGTGAAGTTTCTTTTAGTTTTTCAATGTGCAACGGCTTGTTCATTTTTCATTTTTGGAGAAGCGTGATGCACGAGTGTAATTTTGGGGAATATTTCCCGAATAAACTTTCAACTTGTCAAGCTGACGTTAGTAATTCATAAATTCTCGTCTTGTAATCAATAACCGTAATATGAACTATGCTACTATGCAATTATCGGTCTACAATGCAATTATCGCAGGGCTCTTTCGCTTTCTACAATGCAATTATCGCTGTAATTTTCGATAATTGCATTCTATTTACAAGGGATTTTTGACAGGAGGGAAATATTCGCTGTAATTTTCGATAATTGCATTCCATTTACAAGGGATTTTTGACAGGAGGGAAATATTCGTTATACAGACCTTGTCACTCGACGTTTTTTCTTAAAATATCACTCGAGCTGCGCTCTCGTGGATGTTTCACAAAATACGTCTCGTGACTCGGAAGTATAATTAATTATTTTCGATGCTCTTGTGATATAACTGATTATAAATTTAATTTCAGTCCAACTAACATCTCAAAATATAACTGGAGATTAAAGCACTCTTATTCTTCACACAGAAATTGACTTGCTATTCAAGAAAATTTGTAGTTTTCAAAATTCATAATTATCTAAATCGAATCCAGTATGAATTCAAGAATCAGAGTGAAAAATAACTATGTATTTAGTATACAGCAAAAAGAATAATATGTGTTTATAAATGAAGTGCACATTGCAAAAGTATCTTCCAAAGACAAATTTTATTTTTATAACTCAAATTGGTAGATATCACTGCGCTTATTTTGGTTCTAGTTCAAAGTTACACTTAACGAGTGTTTTCGATTAAGGGAGAGGTTGTTAAAATGGATGATTTCAGTGAAAGGAAATGGCGGCTCAGAGAAACGCTTTTCCTTCCGACTAGAACTGCGTTTCCATATTCCATTGCCTAAGGTAGAAGCTCCTCGTTACATTCGCCCCTAACATGCAAATGTAACATTCCTTATCAAACATGAATTTAGGTCAACACTAGAAGAGATAGCGTGAAAGTTGACATTGTCATTGTTAATCACAAGAAATATAAAGTTAATTTAATAAGCTGGTTGAATATTTCAGTTTTCTCGAATTTGTACATAGTTGTGGTTTCATAATTGTGAGTATGTATGAAATATTAGTTTGATGTTTACCTATCATTTTATTTAAATGCTGAGAAATGAATCAGGAATTTAGTGATAAAATTGAGATTAAATATATCTTTTTAACTGTATTTTCACCGGAAATAATAGACTCTATCGACTTTATCGAAAATGAACAGTGAGGTGCAGTAGTAATTTTGAATTCCATTTTATACCTTCTGCAAAAAAATTCTTCAGGATTTCTTGATGTCTGTGAACTATTTTTAACTTTCTGATAATTATTAGCAATAACAGGCTTGGTGAATCTCAAAAAACTCGATTTCATTATTTTGAAACAAAGTAGTCTTTTTTAACCATTCAAATTTTTTCAAATCAATAAATGTCAAAGAAATTTCAATATTTCAAAAGTTTTGAAAATGCCACGAATGTCGTGGCGAAACGTCAACTTTTTAATAAAATCGAGTTTTTTGAGATTCACCAAACCTGTTATTACTAATAATTATCAAAAAAAAACTACATATGCATACACACATCAATCTATTTATATGAATTTTTTTTTTACGGTAATGTAAAAAACTCAAAAGAAATTGAAACGTGCGATAATTCCTCGTGTATACAGATTTTTTACACTAAAGTGAGATTTTGCTTATGACGAATTCTAAATCCCAAGCTCTTTCAACATCTGTAAAGATATACAGGAGGTCCATATAAATTAAAAAAGTTGAGGGTATTTCCGGTTCAACCGGAAGTATATTATCAAAAAAAATATTGTATATCAGATGCATTTTGCGCCATTGCACTCACCTGCAAAATTTCATAAATATTGTCATTTTCGTTAAAAAGATATTTACTTGGTTCCATACTTCATCCCAACCCTGTATATAGGTATATATAGGTATATATATATATATATAGAAGTATATATATACATATATATATATATATATATATATATATATATATATATATATATATATATATATCTATAATATATATATATATATAATATATATATATATATATATATATATATATATATATATATATATATATATATACATATATATATATATATATATATATATATATATATATATATATATATATATATATATATATATATCTGAATTTCTGGATTGGCAGTGCAGGTGAAAACAAATGTAGAAGAATAATAATGACGAAGACAACAAGAACAAGAGAAAAAGAAGAAGAAACAGAGCACAGAACACAGAACACAAGTTGACAATGACATTAACTACTGACAGTTGATGACGCAATAAAAACGAAATTTGATTCAAGATACCCTTTTTACTGATCAAACCTGTGTATGTTCATTTAAAATACATAGCTCAAATATTCTTATATATTATATTTTAATTAGAGGTGGGAGACTATACACTCAATAGACCTTTTTTTGTTATTGCTCATTGGTCACTATTTTTTGCAGATTGTAAGGCTTTAAGTTGTATACTGAAGAAGGAGAAACCTTTCCGAAACGTCTAAAATTATATTTTTGTCATTATTATTTTTCTATATTTGTTTTCATCTGCAACGCCAAACCAAAAACCCAGATAATTCAAAGAAGTAGGTACTAAGAATCAACCTATATATATATATATATATATATATATATATATATATATATATATATATATATATAGATTTATATAATTACATATCCGACACCAACAGTCTATTATTTTCGGGGAAAATACAACTGAAAATATGTCAAATTAAGTGGAACAAGTTGGATAGTATAAGTACAGCTTTAGAATCACGAAATATGGGATATACCTTCAACGGACGTGAGTGAGGGAAGTGATTGGTACCTCCAATTAGGATCCCTATTCAGTCCATTGTTTCTCTTGGAATTTACGCGGCGGGAAATAGTGGTAGTAGGCTGGGTGTCGGTCATACGTGACGTAGCTCTCTCAGTCGAGACAATTATACACGTACTCGATATTTCATGCAGAACATGAGAATAGCGAACAAGTTAGACAAATAAAAATAATAAACTGCACTTTAAATTCTATGCATGTATATCTGAATAACAAATATAAAATTTTGGAATATTGATTAGTTTTTCACAACTAATCAGATGGAGAGGATTCGGTGTAGAAGTGCAATAAATTTCCTGGATTGTTAACACAATTATAGGTAAATTTACTCTGTACCGCATGCCATCAGTAGATCAGGCCTAATTCTTGGCCATATATGCCAGGCAGGGCCATAGCCAGCACTGCTTTCTAGAGGGGGCTGAACAAATTCCAGAGGGAGCTTGTTTTTTACGTAGTACTAAAATAAATATACGTGAAAAAAGACAGGAATACACAGCTTTTTATATATTTTTACCTAGAAAATTATACTGGAAAACGAATATGCATTAAAAAATATTTTGGAAAAATAAAAAAATTTATTCTAATAAAAAATAATAAATGAAAAATTTCTCATAGAAAACTCTACATAAATTGAACAAATAGCTTATAAATAGACAATAGTTTTTATTTGTGTTTCTATTTCCACTTACGTAAAATATAATATTCTGAGTTTGAAAATTATATAACGGCTAATAATATGGAAGAGGTTGAAGAAATTAAAGGAAAATGTGTGGATTTTATTGAAGTACTTTTTCTTGAATTAAAAAATGCATGCCCTCGGCAGAAAAGAAGTTTTAGTCTTGCTATAATTTTAAATCCAGTCCGAAAACCAAAATTTTCTGAGCTGCCACTTACTTTTATAGCTCCCAATAAAATATCTGACATAGAGATACAATATAGAAACTTGTTAAATGTCGATTGGAAAGAGATGTTCAGTGAATCAGTCCCTGATAACCCTATTATTTTTTGGAGGAAGGTTATAGATTAAAAAAAGCAGCCTAACAATAATTAATGTTTGAAGATTTAGCTCTATTTGTATTTACTCTTCTAAAGTTACCGTCATCCAATGCATTCGTGGAGAGGATATTTTCATTGATGAATATTGTTAAATGTAAAATTCGAAACGAAATGATATTAAAAATGTTAAATTCAGTCGTGTCTATTAAATCTGACTTTGCAATAAATTTGAGAATTTGAGCCTAACAAAGCTATGTTTGCAAAATTTAATTCTGATATGTATCAGTAGCAGAACCAATCCACAACTTCAACCACAGAAAAAGATGATGATGATGTAATGATGTTTTGTGTACAGTATATATAAAAATAAATACATTTGTAACAGAATCGTGGTTTTGATTGTGATATTAATTTAAGTAAAAAGTCCCGAAAATACCTATCATTGTTTTTTGGACCATTAGGCAACATGTTGGGTGCAGTATTCTTTCGTGCGGTTGCGAAAAAATCATGATTGCAATTTTGAGCGACAAATTGGTAGAAAAACATGTATGAAATAACTGCTAGAATAAGTGAATTTTATATGCAAAAATACTTGTTACCAATGTTTCCCAGTTAACATGTCGCAACCACGGTTGCGCCTTTGGGCGACAAATCGACGTCTAAAGTGCGACACGGCTCTGAAAAATCTGGCAACCCTGCTAGAATCCGCTCGTTAGTCGCTATTTTATTTTAGAATAAAAACGTGAACTTGTTTTGCGGGTTAAAAGATGCCGCATATAAATAATTTTAAGTCAGTTTTACAATTAGGAAGATTTGTTTGTAACTAGGCTAGTTGTATGGTTCAACGCAGATATAAACATTTTTGGTTTGTAATAACTCTCGTATCTTTTCTAGAGGGGGCTTAAATAATTGGCGCCCTCTTGGCTACGGCCCTGATGCCAGGGGTGTCCAGCTTGAAAATCATCAAGAGTCACAAGTTAAATTATTGAATTCGAATAGGTCGATTGGCTACAACCACAAACTTACGAATTTCCACATGTTGAGTTGTATAAAGGCTCATGAGATAAAGAATCAGTATATATATATATATATATATATATATATATATATATATATATATATATATATGCAGTGGCGTAACTAGGGAAGTTGACGCCCGGGGCAGATGGCTTAGTGGCCCCACACCCCCCGTACAAAACATATTTTTTTTTTAATTGCCGTTTGGTTTTGTTACTGAACAAAGGCCAAAAATGTTACCCTTCAGAAATAATACGAAAAATGAAAAACTCTGGTTTTCACTGTCACTCAAGCATCTCAACATAATATGTAGAATTTACAAAGAGTGAGATAAATTTTTTTTATTTGTATAGGAAAAAAAAAGATGGCGTAACATTGTTCTATATTACTTTATAAAATCCTTAAATAAGCATTGTACACATAAAGAACCTGAATTAAATGAAAATAGTGCTTACTGAGTGAAGGATATATTTTGATGATATTTATGCAAAAAAAATCCGGCAGTGCAATTTTATCAATTTGCTGTTGTATGTGGTCATAACTAGACCGCCTTTTCTCAATCCCCGTTCTAATTGCTTCCATTTCAAAAATGTTGCGCGATGTGCAGGGCTGCATGATCTTGGATTCGTGGAATTTAACAAATTGGTTCTTTGTTCTTTGATTTAAATCAGCTCTATTCGAATCACAAATCAGAATTCAAATGTTAGTTTATATCAATTGATTAAATTGAAAAAAACATCAATTTAAATCAAGTAATGAATTTCATCTAATACATAAAATGAAAAAACATAACACAAAAAAATGCGGACGATTCTGGCGCCCCTCAAGCTTGCGGCGCCCGGGGACGTCGCTCCCTTAGTTACGCCACAATGTATATATATATATATATATATATATATATATATATATATATATATATATATATATATATATAAGTATACATATATATATATATATATATATATATATATATATATATATATATATATATATATATATATTAATTTCAAATTAGGAGGATTGTACTCACATTTGAAAGACAAAATACCAGTTGGTCTCTCCAATGATGTTGTCTATAAACTGAATTGTTGTGAATGTGATTCTGTATATATTGGTCAAACGTCACAATGGCTGAAAAGCCGTTTAGCCATACATGCTAGTGACGTTAGACATGGTAGAGATAGATGTGCACTAGCTACACATGCTAACGCTAATAATCACAGGATAGACTTCGAACAGGTAAAAGTCATAAAAACAGAGAGAAATTACCACAAAAGAATTGTTTATGAGATGATTAATATACACAGGCACAAAGCAGACATAAATAAAAAGGCGGATACACAAAAACTGAGTAATATCTATTCGTACTTATTGACTACTATACATAACAGTGAGACATACGATGGGCAGCTGGATAATGGAAATAAAGAATGAGACCATAATAACGTTGACCAACTATGAAGACATTGACAGTATAACAAACTACCATTTTCAACTAGGACTGACAGTTAATTTGTATTTTGAGAACTAAATGTGATGTAATTTTATAGTTGTAGGTATATTTTAAATTTGTGAATTTTTCCAAAGTTGATTTTGGGGATTGTATGTAATTCGTGGAAGTTTTTGTTATGGCAGACGTAATATTTCTTAGTTAACCTCAAAGTCAGTAATAACAACAAATCTAGGTTGAGTGACACACTTTTTAATATTATTTTTAATTTTGTAGAAGCCCTGAAGAAGCAAATAAAGTTTTGCGAAAGCTTGGCGAAGATATAAGAGTACTACTCATTTACTCACCACCCAGGAATCGAATACCCTTATTTTGAAATTAATACATAAAATTCACGATTCGTAAAACAAATAATAAATATATATATATATATATATATATATATATATATATATATATATGTGTGTGTGTGTGTATGCTTCTTAACTTCGATATAATTTTCAGTAATGAATCTCGCAAGTTTGGGAATCTCTCCTCATACAGCAATTTCCGCAAATCGTCTATTGAATTCATCAAAAGTTTGTTTAATTTGTGAACTGCAGCAGTTCCTCATCTTCAAATTCTTCTGCTCATTGAACGCAAGAAGGAAAGTGTGTCAAGTTACTGTTTCCTGAAGAATATTTGAAGGTTTTCAGCTTCTTTCTTTCATTAATTATTCGAATCAAATTTGAAAGTTTGGTTTCTTCCTTGATAAATAAAGTTGAAACTTTTGAAGTGATAAGTTAAATACCTAAGAAATGCGAGCTGCCTCACAAATTCTGGATGTTTAAACTTCACTTTTAGTTCAGTTATGTCAGGAGGTAAATATTTATTGAGAAATGCTGAGATTTTCTTTCTTATCATAAAATTAGATTAAATTATATAACAGCAGATCTGGTAAAAGTTCATTTTAACTAATTGACTAAACCTTTTTTTAATAAGCTTTCGCCGGCCACATTAAATGCTGCCAGTTGGACAACCCTGATATATACTATAGAATAGGATATATTAAATCAGTGAAAACTCAAAACTTTTGAGAATGTCATGAATTTCATGACGAGAAGTAAACTATTCAATAAAGTACTTTTTCCAGCTCATATATTATTATTATTATTATTATTATATATATATATATATATATATATATATATGTATATATATATATATATATATATATATATATATATTTATATATATATATATATATATATATATATATATATATATACCTATATATATATATATATATATATATATATATATATATATATATATATATATATATATATATATATATATATATATATATAAATTAACAACATAACCTTCCAACGTAACCGAAAGCAATAAAAATGATTTTTATTTTATTTCGGTTACGTTGGAGGGTTATGTTGTTAATTTCGATTTTAGATTCAGCTCTCTTTTTTTGTTTTCAATTTTTATTAAATACTATTTTGATGACTCTTAATTACAACATACACTGCATTTACTGTTATGGTTAATTTACATCCAGCCTAGTTAGTTAGTCCTGAGGAAGGATATAATCTATATCCGAAATATAGACCTTATTAACGAAATGGTTGTGATTCTTCGTTAGTTGGCCCCTTTTTATTTGCCGAGAACTCATAAACTTTGTCATTTAAATTTTACGGCAATACTCCTTTTTATATATATATATATATATATATATATATGTATATATACCTATATATATAATATATATATTATATATATATATATATATATATATATATATATATATTTATATATATATATATATATATATATATATATATATATATATATATATATATATATATACCTATATATATATATATATATATATATATATATATATATATATATATATATATATATATTTTTTAACTTGTTCACCTATTTTTAGAAATAAAAGTTAATCTAAGTTTTGAAAAACTAATTCTATTCAATCAGTTGACGTTCCGTCATTAAAACTTTTTCAAAACTTCCAAATTAATTTGAAGTTTATGAATTTTAGAAAAATTTAAAAACCTAAAAACAGATAATTATGCTTGATTACAGTTTTGCGGCTGTGGACGTCTTCTTGCTTCTTGCTATCACATGCTATTCATCAGCAGTCAGTTCTGCTCATATCAGATGGCCAATCACAGAAACCTTTACTCACGTAATGTACAAAATAGGTTCTTGATCAGTTGACTTCAGTGTTTGTCTTAAAAACGATAATACTCCTGATTTCGACCTTAAATATTGCATATATTCTAGAAAAAATTAATGCTGAATATAATTTTACACAGAATTACATTGACAATTTATAAATTGTCAATGTAATTCTGTGATTTATGTGAAGAGTTTTTAATTGTGTGATGGTAACATATTGGTCCAATCATTTTGATAAAAGTCTAAGTAACAGACCGAAACTTTAATGAAATAGAAAAATATATAATCGTAAGATTGTTTACTTGAACCGAAAAACCTACTAACTTTGTTCTCAAAAAAAAAAAATATATATATATATATATATATATATATATATATATATATATATATATATATATATATATATATATATATATATAAATTTTTATATATATATATATATATATATATATATATATATATATATATATATATATATATATATATATATATATATAATATTCTGATAATTGTTAGCAATAACAGGCTTGTTGAATCTTAAAAAACTCGATTTTATTAACAACTTTTTAATAAAATCGAGTTTTTTAAAATTCAACAAGCCTGTTATTGCTATTTATTATCAGAAGATTAGAAATAGTTCACAGACAACTACAAATCGAATAAATAATTTTTTATATATATATATATATATATATATATATATATATATATATATATATATATATATATATATATATTATATACGCGGTACATCCGGATGGTTGTGTACCTCTGGTCATAGTGTGTTTATATATCAAGTATGGTTTTACTGAGATGAGGGGTTTAAGAGATATAGGAAGTTAAGGTACCAAAATTATGTGTGTGATGGTAACATATTGGTCCAATCATTTTGATAAAGGTCTAAGTAACAGACCGAAACGTTAATGAAATAGAAAAATATATAATCGTAAGATTGTTTAACTGAACCAGAAAACCTACTAACTTTGTTCTCAAAAAAAAAAAAAATATATATATATATATACCTATATATATATATTCATCATCTGTTGTCGTGTTCGGACGTACACGTCTGAACTCTAGAAAGTGAAGTGTTTTGAGAGAGGAATATAGCCATAAAAATGTTGAAATTGATATCAAAATATGTGTAACACGTACGGTCGCGAATTGTGCGCCGAAATATAGACCCTCCGTTTTCGGGAATTTAGTTTTGTTTATTTCTGAAGTGAAGGAATATAGGAAATAAACTGATTTATCGTACACCTGTGTGATAATAGCTGATAAAATATACCACTGTGTGTTTGTGTTCTTTATGGTAGTCGGATTATTTGCGTATCTCTCTTCTGCAGATGATTTTTTTTTTTTTTTGTTTTATTCATCTATCTGCTCTGAATAAAAAACAGACAATTAGTAATAAGAGTCGATAATGTTCCAGTGGCGTACCTATGCAGCAAAGTAACTAATTAATATAATGGATAAAATAGAGTGCATTAAATGTAAAATTAAGTCTACCCTTCGTGATGCAAAAAATCCTGTTTTCCCGTGTGATCTGTGCAGAAATTATTTTTGCGGTGAGTGCTCTGAGCTTTCTTCCTCTGAAATTAAATGTATGCCCCTACAAAAACGGGTATTAAAATATCATTGTCTTCAGTGCCGTGCATATGATTTTGTGACTTTACTAAGCGAAACAATAAAAGACAAGGATACAATTATAAGTGATAAGGATGTAATTATAAAAATGCTTGAAGAGCAAGTCAATAATCTCAAATCGAATCAACAAACTGTTATGAGCTTCGCAAATATAACATCTGGAAAGCATAAACAATTACTTCAAACTAAGAAAAATGTTCTGCCCGTAATAGTCAAGCCTCTGAAAGCTCAAAGTTGTGATATTACAAAGAAAGATATTCAGAAACTAATTCATCCAATGGTACTAAATGTTGCAATAAATTCAACCCAAACAACAAATAAAGGAAATTTTATTATCAGATGCAACACTGTAGAAGACGCAAAAAAACTCGTTGAAGAAACTCAAAAAAATAAAGAACTTGGAAAGAAATACGATGTCAACTTACCTCAAATGAAAAAACCTCGAATAAAAATCATCACCAATGACACTGAACTGAATAAAGAAGAAATTGAAGACTGCTTGAAGAGACAAAATGATTTCATTACAGAAGATGATTTCCTAAATGTAACCTACGTAATGAAAACCAATTCTGGTAAATGTATAATTTTTGCTGAATGTTCCGGTTTAACCTTTTCTAAATTTATGGACACCAAGAAAGTGTTTGTGGGATGGGAGCGTTGTCCGGTATATGAAGACCTAAATGTTTCTAAATGTAAAACATGTTGTGCATATAACCATAAAGTGATTAATTGTAGGAATGTTCTCTGCTGTTCTCATTGCGGTGGTGATCATATATCAACTGATTGCTCAAGGGAATACAAAAAGTGCTGTAATTGTGTAAGATCAGTTGAGAAATTTAATCTCAACTATGACGTCAATCATGCATCGTACGATAGTGATTGTCCAACTCTAAAATTTTATACTCAAAGATTGAAGAACAGTATTGACTATTATTGTAAGTGATTTGTTTATTCTTATTGTTGTTTTACTACTTTTTTCTTAATTTACTATCTGCTTTATTATTTTATTTCAATGACTAAAAAAGAATCATTTTTAAAAATTGCAAATATAAATGTTAGATCATTAATACCCAGCTTTCTGGACTTTTCTCGATTAGTCTCTGATAATTTTGATGTAATATGTGTGACTGAAACTTGGCTTAGTGCCTCTGTAAATTCTAATATTATATCGTTGCCTGGTTATTCACTTTTTAGACGTGACAGAGTGAACAGGGTAGGAGGTGGTGTTGGTTGCTATGTGAGATCTTCTCTAAATTGTGAAACAATTGAGTATGATCATAACGATGTAAGTTTTGAATTTCTTCTACTAAAATTCAAAATTAAAACTCTGAATATTGCCCTGGCCGTGATATATCGTCCGCCAAGTTCAAGCCTTGCTGAACTCTCTAATTTTGTTGATGATATCCTAACACTAATGCTTGTTGAATATGACTACTCCATTATAACTGGGGATCTTAATGTTGACATGCTGGTCCCCAACTCTTTGCTGGACTTGTTTGGAGCGTATGGTTATATAAATTATGTTGTGGAGCCGACGCGTGTTGCAGCTGCCTCGTCTACCCTACTTGACCCAATTTTTGTCAATGGTAACTCTGGAAATATAGTTCGTGAGAGTGGTACGGTGGTATCGCATTTGAGTGATCATAACATGATGCCATTTTGTATTCTGGACATCGCTATTAACAAACCCAATCAAAAATTCATTAATACTCGTAATTTAAAAAATTTAGATATGATCAGTTTCAGGACTGATTTATCTAGGATACCTTGGAATAACATTTATTACATTGAAAACATAAATGAAAAGATTAGATTTCTAACTGACTATATAAACTTACTTTTTGATATACATGCACCTTTGAGGGAAATACGAGTTAGTAAACCCTCTTCACCTTGGTTAACGGATAATTTAAGACTGATACTTAAGGAACGTGACAAGGCTCTAACTAAGTTCAAAACCGTGAAAACGAGGGATAACTGGGATTATTACAAGCAGTGTCGTAATTTTGCATTGGCTTCAGTCAGAAGGGAAAAGGCAGCATTTTTAGATAAAATCCAACGTGATAAAAATGAAAAGGTTATGTGGCAACACTTACGTAAGATGAACATTGTTTCGTCTAATGTTAATTCTGATTTACCAGTTGATCTGTGTGATCCTGATGTTGTAAATGATTATTTTATTAGTGTGTTTAGAAAGTCTGACGTCTGTTCTGCAAAAATAGAATTTTATAGGGGTAATAAATTCAATGATGGCATTTTCAGTTTCACTATGGTACATCAAAGTGTCATACTTGACATGTTTAGCGCCATTAAGTCGAATGCTGCTGGTGCGGATGAAATCTCTCTATCCATGTTAAAACTATGCTTACCCCATATTCTCGACCACATAACTCATATAGTTAATTGCTGCCTACACTGTGGGTATTTTCCTAGGATCTGGCGTGAGTCAGTGGTTTGTCCTATTTCTAAGGTCAGTAATCCTGGAGCTGTACGAGACTTGCGGCCGATAAGTCTTCTACCAGTTTTATCAAAAATTCTCGAACGTGTAGCTTATGTTCAGTTATATGATTATCTCGTAAGTAATGATATCCTGCCTTCTCAGCAGTCTGGTTTCCGCAGGGGTTATAGTACTACCACTGCCTTATTAAATATTATTGATGATATTGTTAGGGCTATTGATAAGAAAATGGGAGTTCTTTTGGTTGCTTTAGACTTTTCTAAGGCATTCGATTTAATTGATCATGAGCTACTGTGTGCTAAACTCGAATATTTTGGTTCGGATATTACTGCTCTATCTTTTTTCAAATCTTATTTGTGGAAGCGTAGCCAGCGTGTCCGTGTTAACAATAACTTATCTAAATCTAAATCTATTGTATCGGGTGTTCCACAGGGATCTATTTTGGGCCCTTTATTGTTTCTATTATATACCTCAGATCTACCAAATGTTGTATCTGATTGTACGATGCAGCTGTATGCCGATGACACCCAATTGATTCATTGCTTCGACCCATCCAATGTTCCGGCTGCAAACGATTCCATAAATAGGGATCTAACTGCGATATCTCAATTCTCAAGAGCACACAATTTAACCATAAATCCATCAAAGACAACCGCACTTCTGTTTTGTAGCAGGTATAAGAGACCAGATACTCAGAATTTGATACCGCTTGAGTTGGTTGGCGTTGAGATCAACTTGTCAGACCAAGCAAAAAATTTAGGACTGATTATAGACCAGAACCTAAGATTTAAAGGTCATATTAGTTCACTTCTTCAGAAGTGTAACATGAGAATGCGTATGCTTTATGTCAACAAGCACATACTGAATTTCAAAATGCGTAAAAAGCTAACCGAAACTTTGGTTCTTTCAGTTTTGAATTATTGTAGCATTGTTTACTACCCTTGTCTCGACCAGGAATCCCGAGGTCAATTGCAACGCATTCAAAATACATGTTGTAGATTTATTTTCGACCGAGGGAGATATGATCACATTACACCTTGTTTCTCGCAAATTGGATGGTTAAAAATTAATCACGCCTTTGAGTTGAATTTTCTTGTCTTCATATATCGTTTGATCAGGTCTAAAGCTCCTTCTTACTTGTACAAAAAAATCGTTTTTAGAAGATCAGTTCATAATGTCAACACCCGACATAATACTGTGACAATGCCACAGCATTCCTCTGCCATGTTCGAGCGCTGCTTCACTTATAATTTAGTAAAGTACTACAACTCTTTTGTGTTCACTATGTCTATTTCTTCATTGTCTAGATATCGGCATACTCTTAGGGACTTACTCTTGGCCAGGCAATGAAAATGATAATGATGATATGTATGTTACTATCTCTGTATCTGTGTTTTAGTATTTGTTTCTCTTGTAGTGTTCTTATGATGTTTACTTTATTTTATAGCTAATTTACGTGTTAACCAGGTATGTTAAGAGTTAAAGAGTAGCTTTAAGCTAATCTTCGCCTGCCTGGGCAAATGCTGTGTATACACATTTGTGGAAATAAAGTCATTTTATTATATATATATATATATATATATATATATATATATTATTATATATAAAAATATAAATAGATATATATATATAAATATATATAGATATATATAAATTATAGATATAGATATATATATATATATATTATATACGCGGTACATCCGGATGGTTGTGTACCTCTGGTCATAGTGTGTTTATATATCAAGTATGGTTTTACTGAGATGAGGGGTTTAAGAAATATAGGAAGTTAAGGTACCAAAATTTACCGAAAACTATATATATATTCTTGAATATTTCAATTTTGGAGATATAATTATATTAGAAAACACTGAAACGATTCAAAAATCAAACGTTTTTAACTTACTCGAGAGAAATAAACGTGTATGGCCAGATGAAGCAGGACCTTTGTTCAATAATGGTAAATGTTTTGAGAATAATTGGAACCTAATTGGCGGAATTCATTTCGCGAGCACAAAAAATTCCGCTTTCATGTTGTACGTTTCTTTATTTTCGGAGAAGTCAAATGAGCGTCAGTGGAATCAGGGAATAATGATGGAGCACTTCCTTTACAGCTTTCACCCTACAATACCAGTTCCCATGTTTTTTGTTTCCGTTGCAGGTCTGCGGCTATTTTTATATGGGACACATGCAGCGCCGCATCTTGAAACGTTCCGAAACTAATGACTCATTCACATAGCTGGGACTAGGGGAATTCAGATTTGGTTGATGAAGCCAACAGTCCAAGGATTATATTATTATTGAATTAGCAAACATATTTTGTAAGGGCTAGTGACGATTTGTTTCCCATATCGTCCAACCCTAATAAGAGACTGAAACGTTTTTATAAACAACCGAAATATTATACCCGTTTATAAATTTCCATTTCAATAGTTCTTGTTACATATACAAAAATTATAATATATATGCATATATATATATATATATATATATATATATATATATATATATATATATATATATATATATATATATATATTATATATATATATATATATATATATATATATATATATATATATATATATATTTTTATATATATATATATATATATATATATATATATATATATATATATAATATTATATATATATATATATATATATATATATATATATATATATATATATATATATAATATATATATATATATATGTATATATATATATATATATATATATATATAATTATATATATATATATATATATATATATATATATATATATATATATATATATATATATATATATAAATTATATATATATATATATATATATATATGATATATATATATATATATAATATATATTATATATATATATATATATATATATTATATATAATATATATATAGATATATATATATATATATATATATATATATATATATATATATATATATATATATATATATCATCATCATCATCATTTGCAGCTATGGACTACCGTTAAGTACGGTGCAGCCTCCTCGCATATCCTTCCTTCATTCCTGCCCATGTATTACGTTGTTGAGCAGCTTGATACCAGTTTGTTCCTGCTTCTTTCCTGATATCATAATCCCATCTTATATTGGGGCGCCTCTTTGGCCTTTTGACGCCTATTCAGTACCACTGTGTTGTCCTTATGGTCCATCTATTGTCGGTCCTTCTCGCTAGGTGCCCTGCCCATTGCCATTTGAGGGATTTTATTCTGTGGATTTATTTAATAGTGTCAGAAGCATCATATATAAAGTAAGCCTAATAAATACAAAGACAGCTATAAACAGGTACAAAAAAACAAAAATGAACCGGCACTGTGCGACTGTGGACACACTCAAACCACCTCCCGCAGTGCGCGCTGTGCCCAAGCACCTGTACCATGAAGGATTTGATGAATGCCACCCCGGAAGCCCTGGACGTGGCCAAGTTCTGGTCCAAGACATCATAAAATGAAAATTATTTGAATGTGATATATATCTATAAATCTATATGTTTTTTTATTCTGTGGATGACGTATATTACCTGGGTCTTTCCTCTAATCCACTCTATTGTCTTATGGTCCCTCTTTGTTATGCCGAGCATACACCGCTCCATAGACCTTTGTGCAACCTGGAGTTTCCTTATGAACTCTTGGTTTAGTGCCCAGGTTTCACAACCGTACGTCATGACTGGTATTATCAGCTGATCGAAGGCTCGCTTCTTTAGGCGGAGTGGCATTCTTGACTTAAAGATGATGGAATTTTGTCCGAATACTTTCCATGCCAATTTCATTCTTCTGTTGATTTCCGGAAGTAGTCAACCAGACTTATGTATTAATTGTCCCAGGTATATGTGGTATCGCTGACCGTGATATCGTGATTTTCTACCATTTCATCGTACATGACTTTCGTTTTGTTCAAGTTCATCTTTAGGCCTACTTCATTGCTCACTATGTTAAGCTCGTTGATTTGTTGTTGTAGTTCTTCAGGGCTGTTCGCGATTAGGACAATGTCGTCAGCGAATCTTAGATGGTTCAGATATTCTCCATCTATCTTCATACCTCTTCCGTCCCAGTCCAATTTTTGGAAGGTGTTCTCCAAGGTGGCCGTGAAGAGCTTCGGAGATATTGGATCTCCCTGTCAGACTCCTTTGCTTGTAGGGAATTCTGGGGTTCCGTCGTATATACTTACTCTAGCTCTAGTCTTTTTGTATATGTTGGCCAGAGTTTCTATATACTGACTGTCGATACCTTGATGAGTGAGGGCTTCAATTACTACTTTGGGGTATATCGAGTCGAATGCCTTCTCGAAGTCTATGAAGGCTAGTGCTAATGGTAGCTCGTATTTTTTTGTTCTACTGATTACTTCCCTAAGCGTGTGGGTGTGGTCAATTGTACTGAAGCCACTTCTAAAGCCAGCTTGTTCCCGTGGTTGTTCATCATCTAATATTTTCTGTGTTTTATTAGTGATGATCTTTGTGAAGATTTTATAGATTACCGGCAGTAGGCTTATTGGTCTGTAGTTCCTTATATCTTCCTTACTGCTCTTCTTGTGAATCAGTATTATGTTTGCGCTGTTCCACATATATATATACAGGGTAGCGAGAAAGTCTGGCAACCAGCTATTTTCTCTGAAACTATCGAATATATAATTATCAAATTCTGGGGTTACTAACGCGATTGCATTTTGCGTTTTTTAGAAGATCCGTCAAAGTTTAGTGACGTCACCATTCAGTGTACCGCCGCCATCTTGAATTTTTTTAAATAGCAACGTAGGTCGAGTGATATATCGTAGAAAAGCTTATTTCTTCCTCTTTTCAGAAATACTAAATAAGTACAACATTACTTGAAAAATACAAGAAACAAGTGTCGAAAACTTAAAATATTCAATTTTTCAACACATATCATATAACAAAAGAATTAACTAGAATAATAACACATAAGCAACAGTTTCTGCATAACAAGTGCTCAAAGTGTTGGCCACCTGTTTCTTGGCAATAATACAATCTGTCTTGGAATCTTCGAATGGAATTGTTGATAATTTCTGGAGAAATTCCTTTCATTTCAAGACGTATGCGATCTTTCAAATCGTTTATGTTTGTTGGTCTCTTATATAAACGCGGTCCTTCAGGTATCCCCATAAGAAGAAATCAAGTGGACTCAAGTCGGGAGATCTTGCTGGCCACTCAATTATACCTCTTCGACCAATCCATCTCTGAGGGAAAGTTATATCCAAATATTGCCTAACGTTTTTATGAAAGTGCGCAGTTGCACCATCCTGTTGGAAATATACATTCATATTTGGAAATAGAGCAGTAATTTCAGGTATAATTTGATTCAGTAGAAGATCAAGATATTTTTCACCAGTAAGAGCGCCGTCTATAAAAAATGGACCAATGATATGGTTTTTCACAAAACTAGCCCATACATTAACTTTTTGTGGGTATTGTGTATGGGCCTCATCCATCCATTGGGGATTATAATCTGACCAATACCGGCAATTATGTCGATTAATAGTGCCGTTTAGACAAAATGTAGCTTCTTCACTGAATACAAGTGAATCTAAGAAATTATTTTGATCACCAATTTTCTCTAGACCGTTTTCACAAAACTCTAATCTTCGATCAAAATCATCTTCAGCTAATTCTTGGTGGTTTTTAATTTTGTATGGATGGAACTTATTTTGATGCAAAATTGTTTGTACCGACTTCCTGCTAATATCATGATTTCTTGCCAATTCATACGTAGATGTTTGATGATTTTGTTGAACATCTACTAGGACGTCTAAAGTCTTATCTTCGTTAGTTACAGTTTTTGGTCTGCCAGACCTTGGGCGATCCTGTACGCTACCGGTTTCATTAAATTTATTTAATATTCTGGAAACTGTTGATTTACTTATGGGGGCATGTTGAGGATTCAAATCATTGAACAAATGACTTACTTCTTCATATGTACGTTCTTTATCACCATATCCAATTAACATAAGTATCTGGATCCTTTCTTTTTCTGATAAGTACGCCATTCTTAATTTACTTCTCACAAATACAACTCAAACACTGCATGTATCAAATACCAAGATTAAATCAAATTTACTATTTGAAAATATGATTTAAACACTGCTGTTATCGAATAAAAAGACTCTGACATTTGACAGGTGATTTTTGACATATTTTTTCATTGCTTACTACTGTTTTTTTTATTAACCGTATACCAGTGACGTACTAGCAATCTCTCAAAATATAGAGAAATTAACACATATATCTGCAATGTTATAGGATACTTTCTCAGTAATGTGGTACTTGTTCTATATTTTTGGAAAGAAGAAAAAATAAGCTTTTCAACGATATATCACTCGACCTACGTTGCCATTTAAAAAAATCTAAGATGGCCGTGGTACACTGAACGGTGACGTCACCTGACTTTGACAGGTCCTCTCAAAAATGCAGAATATATTCCCGTTAATAACCCTGAAATTTGAAAATTATAACTCTGATAGTTTTAAAGAAAATCGCTTGTTGCATATATATATATATATATATATATATATATTATATATATATATATATATATATATATATATATATATATATATATTTATATATATATATATATATATATATATATTGATATACAGTGGTGGCTTGTGAGTTTGGCTCCAGGTGGGGCGCAAAAATAATATTTGGATATACATATTTGTGTTGCAAATCAAATATTGAAATATCGATACTTCCTATAGATAGATCTGTTTTTGGTTTCATATTTAGCCATTAAAATATCTTTAAAGGATTTATCAATTCATCGAAATTAATAATTTTATTAATGTAACTTTCTACTCACCTACTTATCTTTTCACCTAAAATCCATTCTTCTTTCTTTGTCCGCGATGAACTTCTCTATCACCTTTTCATCAAAATCAGGAATTGTTTGAACCATAACACTTTCAATTGATAACATGCACAAAGCACTAAGACGATCTTCACACATAGTATTTCTTAGAAAAGATTTAATAAGTTTCAACTTCGAAAAAAATCTCGTTGGTATAGTCACTAATATTCCCAATGTTTTAGTAATTTCTTCAAAAGCAGTATCTAAACCTAAAGACAGGATAAAATGTAAGGTTTATCTGTTCTGCATCTGTTCTAAATAAGACGCAATATTCACATTTCCCAAGAGCTGAAAACTCAGACTGTTTTTATGCTTTGGAGAATTTTCATGTTTTTTTAACTTGGCTTGTCTGCCAAATGTTTGAGATTACGAAATCCTACATTTGTTTAATTTTCATAGCCTTCAAATATTAAGGAGGATCCACACTTACTGACATGTTATATAACATTGCTATGTAACATGTTACTTGTTACATGTTAAGAATAGCAAGTGGTTTGCACATTATACATTTAGTAATCATAAATCTTTTTGCGAGAGAGGCGCTCTGCTGGCAGCAGCGGCGTGCGTAATTATTTTTGAAGAAAGTAAAAAAACGTGGCGAAAAAGGCGATTTTGGGTTCGTCGTAGCCTACAAGCAAAATCTAGATGGAACTCAATTATTAGAAGATCTGAAAAGGGACGATGGCGCCCTGCCGAATTGGGGATTAGAATACAAGGGAAGTTTTGAAAATTTTTGTAGGGTGAGGTGCTCTGACTTTGAGAGCTTGATAAACTTAATTGGTCCAAAGATTAAAAAATCCGACACACGATTTAGGGATGCAGTACCTGTTGTGGAACGTCTGGCAATAACGTTACGGTTTTTGGCGACTGGAGACTCCTACCAAAGTCTAATGTATTTATTTAAAGTTTCTAAACAAGTGATATCACTAATTGTGCTAGAAGTATGTGACGCAGTAATAGAATGTTCACAAGGAAATGTTAAGGTATGTATAGTATAATACATACTCAGGTGGAAAATGTATCATTTTTGTCGAGAGAAAATGATAGTAAACCGAGGCGCGTAGCGCCGAGGTATACCATTTCTCGACCCACAAATGAAATTTTCACCATGCATGTTTCATCCATGCATCATGCTTTTTTTGTTTAACTTTGAATAAGGGACTTCGGGTATCCCATAACTCTATATGGTCTCTATATAACTCAATTAGATGGCACGTCTTTTCTTTGCTCCACTCCATTAATAATTATTATTGACAATTAAGTAAATAAATAGATCAATATCAGCTCACAACCAAATACTACTATACAGAATCAAGATACGATACCCGAGACGATTCCCCTTCGCGCGCGTCTCTGAAAACCCAG
>JARQZK010003050.1:137500-142835 GCA_030704885.1 Cynegetis impunctata | reverse complement strand
ACAGTCGCCGAGTAACCTAGAAGATTTTGTAAATAAGTTTGATTTATCGATCGATGAATATGGATTCCATATAGATAGACACTTCTGGTAGGGAATAATGGTCATTTGAATTTTACCGCTAAAAAATCCCGCCATGTCAAAACATGCAAGATATCTCATTTTGTTGAGAATTGGGTTAGCTATTTTAGATTTAAGATTATCTTATTATGTCTGGCACAGTGTTCACACGATCGACGTCATATACATTGGTGACGTATTACGCCAACGGTCGCTGGACAGACTATAGACCAAATTTAAGCTGAAAGAAAATAGTGTTTTAGAATCTTAACAAATTACATGTTTGAGGGGTATGCGGTAATGTGGACCATCGGAATGGTATGGGCGTGGTGATTTTCGTACAAGATCAGAAAAAACAATGTTAAACAAAAATCAGCCTGTAAGAAAAAAATTTAAAAAAAACGTAAAAAAAAAACATTTTCAAAAATGTATGGCGGGCCTAAACACCCACCTGAGAAGTATGGCATATAGCGAGCGTCGGATTTTGTTGTTGTTCCGAGCAATTTCAATTAATTATTCTGCAATTGCAGTTGCGCGCCACCACCGGTCAGAACATCATTTTCCTTCATTTATTACGTAATATGAACCCCCTAAAAGCGCCATACTGTAAAAAATTAAGTTCAACAAATCCTTTCAGTCATCTTTTCGGTCTAAAATGGAATATTTAAAAAATATAGAAATGAGAATTACAAATGAGGATGGGGAAACTCTAATAGTAGTGTATATAAAGTTTTACTACATTATTTTCATGGATTTTTCCATGAACTTCTGGATCAATTTAGAGTATTCAAATTTTTTGAAAACAAGTGGCGAAGGATCCTATTTTCATGAAATTTCATTAATAACTATAGTAATACTTTTTCAGGTTCTAGGATAGTATAGTGAAAATATCCGATTTTGGTATGTCTCCGCTGAAGAAGAAGAATATATACGTATCAGATGGAAATGAACAAATTCCTATCAAATGGACTGCCCCTGAAGCTCTAATTTTGGTGAGTTTGACATTAGTTTACAATAGGTCTGTTCGCGGTAAAGTATCACGCGCACTTACCGAGGCATGCCGCGAACAGATGTGGCTCAAAGTAAATTGGGTGGATTTTTCACGCCGAGAAAAAAGGAAACTCACTTGTTTCATTCCTCCCTGAAGTATGTGTCGGGGGGGCGGGCAGCTTGAGTTTGGTTTAACTCCTTCAGCCCAGATCAGAGGGATACACTTGTATGTAACAAGTTGCTTAAGATATGTGAGACGGGATATTTATGGAACATAGGAAGTGTGGGTAGGGTTCAGAATGAATTATATCTGGCCCAGCATTCGCCTTGTAAAGTTGCACAAGCAGTGGACTTACTTACCATGAGGAAACCTCTGAAAAAAACTCCACATGGCAGTAATCAGTCGGCCCCTGGGTTTTTGAACCCGAGACTTCACCGAATACTAGCCATAGTAACCTAAGTACGTGTCGACTGAACTAGCTTGGTTTTTCATCGCCTGAGAAAATTCACATTACATTTATATAACACAGTCCACATGCATTAATTGGGCGGCGAAGAAGCCGAAGAGGAGGGGTGGCCGACGCGCCAAATAGGAGGCGTCTCCAGTGGCGGCTAGTGAGTTTGGCTGCAGGGGGGAGCGCAAAAATGATATTTGGATATACAATATTTGTGTTTCAAAATCAATATTGAAATATCAATACTTCCAACATCCGGATAGATCTCTTTGTGGTTTTAGGCTGAATCTTTAGCCATAGAATATCTTTGAATGGATTTATCAATTTATCTAAATCATTCGTGTCCGCGATGAACTTTTCCATCGCCATTCAATCAATCAGGAATTGTTTGAACCATAACACTTGATAACATGCACAAAGCACTAAGACTATCTTCACACATAGTATTTCTTAGGAAAGATTCAATAAGTAAACTTCGAAAAAATCTCTCTGGTTGCTGCTAAATGTCATTAGTATGGATCACTAATACTCCCAAAGTTTAAAGTAATTTCTTTAAAAGCAGTATCTAAACCTAACGACAAGATAAAATGTATGTTTATCTGTTCTGCAATAAACCTTGATTAAACAGATCGCATAATATTCCAATATTTCCTAAGAGCTGAAAACTCACTAGACTATTTTTATGCTTTGGAGAATTTTCATGTTTTTAACCTTGACGTGTCTGCCAAATGTTTGAGATCACGAACTCCTTTTCTTGTCAATTTGATGAACTTTCTCATCAGTTATATCAAGACTGTATAAAATGTTGTCATTGTGGGAATGTCTCATAATTTTTCAGGAAAATATACTTCTTATGTGATTTGTATTTGGAGGTAACGGTATATTATATGCTGGGAAATATTTTTTCGATAGAGGAGGTGGTGTATCTCGTGTGTTGTGGGTTGGTGTTGGTGGGGTGGCGGTGGTTGTGTCGGTGCTGTGGAGTGGTCATGTGGTTGGTGATGAGTAATGTGCCAAAGCCAGAGATAGAATTTTGAATGCGGGTAAGTGAACTTTGTCATGAATCTATGAAAATGAAAATAGTTACATAGTTAGATAGAGACATCATGCAACTAGAATTTGAGCAATGTACACACACACAGCACACACACAACATAACTAAGTGTTTACAGTATGCTCCCAAAGTCGAAAAATCAGGAGTAGAAAGATCACAGGATCTGCGCGGGCCATTATATGGGTCCTCTTGTACAATTTGGAAACATTGTATCTAAAAAGCACCTCCACTCGCCTAGCAAATAATAAATAGGCGCCTGTCTTGTTGAGAGTAATGTTGGGGGCATAATATTTATATATATATATATATATATATATATATAATAATATATATATATAATATATAATATATTATATATATATATATATATGGTATGTATATCTATACAATATATATATATATATATAATATATATATATATATATATAAATATTATATATATAATATATATTATCTATATTATATATATATATTATATATATATATTATATATATAATTATATATATGTATACAATTAATTTTTAATAATTCAACGCTATTAACTCTCAGAAGCGTAAATTGATTAATTTTGGGAGAGATAATATAATTATACCTAATGTTTTGCAAGAAACATAAAAAAACAGCTTCTGATCCGATAACCGATACTCGAAGATTCAAATATATCCAGACATCAAGACGAGATATAATGTATTTTACAGTTTATTCACCATAAAAATTAATGTTATTAGTGAGTACATAAAAAAGGCGTATAAACAAAAATTAGTGTTTTTGAATAAGTGGCCTAAAATGTAGGTATGTGAAAAAGAACAATGATAACGTATATAATACGACCTTAGTGATATAACTCGGTTGCTTAGCTCGTTTTTTTCAATTTTAACTATTTTTTGAAATTTATTTTTTTCAGCCAGTAATAACTATTCATGTGTATTTGTATATATATTATATAATATATATATAATAATATATATAGATATATATTATATAGTATATATATAATAGATATAGATATAGATGATATATATATATAGATATATATATATATATATTATATATATATATATATAATATATCTATATAATAGGTATATTACGTATATATCAGGGAAGTCGGTCTGTGACAAAGAAAACCTTATTCGTATCATAATCTCAATATTTCGTCAATTTAATTATTGACTCTCCTGCGGAGCAGAACATCAGAAAATCTTATAAAGCGGAATGTACAAACATAAATATAATATATATAGTAATATATATATATATATAGTATAATATATTATATATATATAAATGAATATATATATATATTTATTATATATATATATATATATATATATATATATATACTATATATAATATAGCTTATATATATAGTTATATATATATTTATATACTTATATATATATATATATATATATATATATGATATAATATAATATATATATATATTATATATATAATATATATATATATATATATGCTGCAGCGGTTACAAACCGAAACATCTAGATTATTGAAAAAAGTTAATCCTGCTTTCAGTTTTTTTCAAAAAAAATCCCTAAAATCCTACAGTCTTTCATAATTTCATTACTTTTAATAGGTTTAGACTCCGTGAAAACAGAATTTTAATTATGTGTCAGTTATTGAAATATGAATTTGTTATAGGTATAACGAAAATGGAGAAGTTATCAATTTGTTTAATAAAGGCAATTTTTCTTTCAACAGGTTATAGAATGCCAGCTTCTGAAAATACTCCTGAAGAAAATGTACCGGACTGATGTTGCGTTGTTGGGAGTACAAACCAGAAGACAGGCCGAATTTTGATCAAATTTATACTGTCGTTGATACCCTCTGTAAGACCTTTGCTTAGTGTATTCTTAAAATCTTTGTTTATTCTCAGAGTGAATCTAATGTTATATTTAATAATTTATTAAATTTTTTCGATATAAAAGTTCTCTTATTATTGTTCAAATTCAACAGAGAATTAAATTATTTAAGGCGCCATTACTGATTTTGCATACATTGTGTCAAAGTAGTTTGAGAAATCAGTTATTGAAAAGATTTCAATGAAGAAATGAATTTTATTATTAGTTTTATCAAAAAAATGTACTGCATGTTCTTGACCCCAAAATTCAATCATCAGATATTAAATCGTATGAGTCGAATACGAAGTGTGTCGAAAAATTAATTTTTGATCAAGAGTAAAGTATCTTTATTGATGATCATATCAAAAAATTTTATCAAGAAAAGATATTGAGGATTTAAATTAATTTTCAAGTATTCAATCTATTTTATTTACAATAAAATAAAAAATTTCTCCGCAATAACACTGGAAGTTTAAGATTGAACATTAATGCATAATTAATCAAAGAGGCATTAATGTTAACTTGAACTTCAGTGTTATCTCAGAGAATTTTTTTATTATTGTAAATAAACCACATTGAATATAAATTATTTTCAATCCTTAATATCTTTCCTATTAAAAAATTTTTCGATATTGTCCAGAAAATAATGATACTTTATTCTTGATCAAATAATTATTTGGGACGAACCTCGTATATGAGTTGATGCAATTTAATATCTGAATATCATGAATTTTGGGTTTTAGAACATGCAGAACTTTTTATAATGGAAGAATGTTTTGTTATAACTCATAATGAAAAAGTTTTTTCTATATGTAGCCCAACTTACGTAAGCTCATTTTATATATTTATTATTATGCTACTAAGATATCGATAGTTTTTTATGGATTAACAAGTACCTCGGTGTACTTATGGCCTAT
>JARQZK010003050.1:80000-132500 GCA_030704885.1 Cynegetis impunctata | reverse complement strand
GTCGTTTGATAAATGATCTCCGCTCACGTGCGGTAACACCCGAACGCGCTCGAATATTTCGATCTTGTTCAGCGCGCCTATATTCAAATCAAACTGATCGCGTCATGTTACGCGATAAAGGGCCGAATATCCGGTAGCCGAATATCCGGCGCTCCGGCCTCGTAGCTTGCCGAATATCCGGTATCCGGCCAAACCACTATCCGTTTCATCTTTAAGAATTAGCGATATCCATTATTCCAAACTTGAAGTTTCGTTTAAGTTTGGAATTACTTGTGTTTTGAACCAATTTTTTAAAATTTTTGTTGATCATATTATCGTAGTAGTTTTTAGCTCTAAAAATCAGTGAAGCCTTTTCAACGAACCAATTACTATTTACTGCATGAACCATTATGAATCATGCTCCACATCCTGTTTTCTTGTCATTCGTCAACTTGAATATCACATTTCCAATAGTTCACCCCAGGTAAAATCCAAGTCTCGTCCAAGTATGCAGGTTTGAAAAGATCGTCGTTCTTTACAGCTTCATAGTTACACGAAAAAAAAGTATTATTTGTAGACTAAGACCTGTAATTCCATTAGAAGTTTCCTTTTATCATGTTTCCCAAAGAGAATACAATTTTTCTTTTTCCAAAATTGTATATCTGGCATTTACATTCTCATTTGTAGGGAAACTGCGATGTTCTTCCTTTCGTTTGTACATTTGGTATATCACATCACCTATTGATTAAAATAATGCTTTGTTCATTCTTCGAAACCTTCAACGACATGTAGACCAGGGTAGAAGCCTTTAAAAACGATAAAAAGTGAAAAAATATTCGAGAGAGGACGAAACTCAGTGGAAAAGGAGGAGAATATAATAAAAATGAAAGGAAAAATAATTTACGGGCGATCTGAGGTCGGGAAGGCGAAGGGGGTAAGTTTAAAGGGTAAAAAACGAGTTATCTCGATTTCCGGCAAAACTACAAGTCCTATAGTAAAAAGTCAAATGGCAAAGTTGTAGGCAATGAAAAGATCTACAACTTCTATATTTACACTTTTTTCACATAACCTCAAAATTTATGATAAAAATTCAAAAAACCAGGTTTTTGGTTTTTTATTTTTATCTTCTACAGAAACAAATTTTTTTTAACGAAATTTGGTGAATACTTACCTTTTTATGTCCCAAATACACTCTAATTTATTTGATTTGAAATAGTAATTCTTTTACCTTATTTCGACTCAATATCCAAAAAGCACCCTAATTTTCAATCGAAAATTCTCCTGTCAAAATATCAGATTTTTTTGAAAAGTTGGTGTTCTTTGCGATGGTGTGTATATTACTATAGTAAATGTTCTCAGAAAATGCAAAAAATCGAAAAAAACTTGAATTCGAAATTTCAATTTGGAAGAAAAATGAAACTGTGGAATGGATCATGAATAAATATTTGCGCTATGTAGGAAAACATTACGCAGCAAGCAGCTATATTATTTTTGATGGGTACCTCGAAATTAAAAAATCAGTTACTGTCACAGCAGTTAACAGTACCTACTAGCAGTTAATTCAACTAAAAGAGGACAACGTAGACGTAGAAAATTCACAGACAATATTCCAGAGTTCGATTATCAAAACCATACAAAAATACCATTTTTGCAAGAAAAATGTTTATCTAATGTGCAATAATAAAAACGTTAATCGAAAGATTACAGTCACAAGGATTTTCCTGTAAACAAGTAGAAGAAGATGCTGATGCTAACATAATTTTGATAAATGAACTCTGGAATATTTTTTGAGGTTTTTCTACGACTGCGTTCTCCTCTTTTAGTTGAATTAACTGCTGGTACTGTTAACTGATTTCTCAATTTCGAGGTACCCATCAAAAAAAATATAGCTGCTTGCTGCGTAATGTCTTCCTACATATAAATATTTATTCATGATCTCTTCCACCGTTTCATTTTTCTGCCAAATTAATTTTTCGGTTTTTTGCATTTTCTGAGAATATTTACTATAGTTATGTATACACCATCAGAAAGTAGAGATTTCAACGAACATAAAGCACACCAACTTTTCGAACAAAGCTGATATTTTGACAGGAGAATTTTCGATTGAAAATTAGGGTGCTTTTTCGATGTTGAGTCAAAATAAGGTGAAAAAATTAATATTTCAAATCAAATAAATTACAGTGTATTTGGGACATGAAAAGGTAAGTTTTCACCAAATTTCGTTGAAAAAATTTTTTTTCTGTAAAAGATGAAGATAAAAAACCAAAAACTTGGTTTTTTATCTTCATCTTTGATCTTTTCATTACCTACAACTTTGCCATTTGACTTTTCTTCATAGGAATTGTAGTTTTGCCGGAAATCGAGATAAACCGTTTTTTACCCTTAAAAACTCACCCCCTTCCCGACCTCAGATCGCCCGTAAATTATTTTTACTTTGATTTTTATTACATTCTCCTCATTTTCTAATGGGTTTCAACCTACTATTATTTTTTTTGGTTCCAAAAATTATCGACTGGTTATTTCAAAATACTGAATCTATTGCTTGATACTCTTCTTCCAGAATATAAATACTACTTTGATCAATTTTAAAAACTTCAGTCACCTTTTAGATTGCCTTATATTTAGCACCTAATACACATTTATAAAATTTGACTGCTTCTATTTTCAAGTTTTTATTTTCTAATTTCAAAATCGCTTTAATATTTATGGAATTAAATTTAGTACATATTAGGAAGTATATTTATGTAAAAAATAAGAATTATGGATGACCAATAATCTTAATGTTAATAAATATCCTACAAGTACATGTACTTGTGTTTTTTTAGTATTTTTCCTATTCCTATTTCGCTAGGTAATAAAAATACTATACATGTTCGTTCTTGTGACATTTATAAATGGACATAACAAACCATTAGTTAATCAATTAACAACGGCAAACAGTTTAAAGATGAAATTTTCAACGTTAACGAAAAATCTGGACTCAGGTACACTTACATGTATCCAAAAAAGGGTAAGCGTGAAAAAAAATTGAGATCTAGAGACGGTTTTTTTACCCAATCACGATATACTGTAGAGAAGGAATAAAAATGTGATTATTTTGTTTAGCGCTTACAGATCACCTACCATAGAAAAACATAGAAAGTTTTGGAACGAAGTTTACTTTTATGAGAAAAATAAAAAGTTGAATTGCAAAAATACCTAAAAAACTTTAAAACCAAAAAATTTATATATAGGAAACCTTAATACTGTTTCATAGACAACAAAATTTGCTACATGATAGATTTAAAACATTCAGGGTATTCTTATTTCAAATAAACTCGATATTACAGTGTGAATTGGCTAATAATGGAACTGAAAATTGTGAACACCCTGTAAGGAATTTTGTAATAATAAATTAGGAAATAAATTGAATGAATGTCTTATTACAGGCTGAAGACATTTTTCATAGTAGCTAATTTGTTACGTACAATTCAAAAACATAATTAAATCGACTGTATTCCATTAGAAAAAACATTACTTCGATAGGTCACTGTTTTTTAGAACACCCTGTATATTTGAAATTATTTCAAAATTTAGCACGTATTAATCTGAATTCACCACCACATTTGGTTTTCAATTGTCGCTGATATACTAGAGAATAGTTCGTTTGTGGTGCCCCGACCTGTATATCGATCTAATACAGAAGCCTAAACCATGAACGAATATTCAAGAAAATAATAAACTTGAAAACTTGACCCAACATAACGCTTTGCGATTTGTCTTACAGTGTTGCCACATTCGGGGCTAACCAATGCACCAATGTGGCTATATCCAATGTATATTCAGAATGTGTATAAAAATAGCGCCCTCTACATGGATTTTGTTGGAACCTATAAGTGTATAATGAACATGTTGAAAGTAAAAATGTCGTCCCTGCCAAGAACGCGGGAAACGTCGTTTTAGACCATCTTCTATACTTTAGAACAGGTATACAGTGCCTTTCCTTGGTGAGCCCGAAACTGGGACGACTAACGTTCTTGCGGGTGGACCATTGTGTCTTTCACATAGCAAACGGGCTGCTCATGGCCTATGTATATATATATATATATATATATATATATATATATATATATATAATATATATATATATATATATATATATATATATATATAATATAATATAATATATATGAGGCCGCTCTTAGATGCAAAAGTCACTCTTTGCTTCTAAACTGACTTTGAGATAATTCATAAAATCAATGACAGACACAAAGGGAGAGTTTTGCAAGGAACTGTTATTTTTAGAGCAGGTTTATCATATATAAGAGTGACTTTTGCTGCAATCCGAGTTCGCCGTTGGATTCCTTCCGAAAACATTTAAATAAAACTATGATTAGGTCAATTTTCAATTTTCCGGCAAAGAGTGACTTTTGCATCTAAACGCCTCATATACAGGGTGTTCCTAAATTGAACGTACAAACGAAAAGGGGAGATTCCTTAAGTAAGTTTTGATAGCAGATCTACAGGGTGATATTTTTTCTGGAACACTGTCACCTGTTTTCCTCAAGAACTTTTTTTTGGTGAGCAATTGTTAATTTGAAAAAATTTAAAAAGAAGCTTTGTTGTTATACTAAACTTTTCGGTCTCTTGTAGTTTTGTCGTATCTGCTACCGATTTCGAGAATAAAAATTTTGAACGATCCTCTCGAAATCCTCGTAAAAATCCAAATTATCATAAAATTAAGTTAGTAAGCTGTGGTGATTGTATTCAGTGTCAGTTTTGAAACATCAAATTATTGAACGTTTGTGTTTTGAAAAGTAAAGGTGGTTGCATTTGTGGCTATTTATTTTTTTGAATGTAGACTACTATTTTCATTAAGATTTTTATGACTGTCACAACAATATTTGGGTTGCATTTGTGGCTATTTATTTTTTTGAATGTAGACTACTATTTTCATTACGATTTTTATGACTGTCACAACAATATTTAGGTTGCATTTGTGACTATTTATTTTTTTGAATGTAGACTACTATTTTCATTACGATTTTTATGACTGTCACAACAATATTTGATCAGAAAATATAAACCTCTACACATTTTAATATCAAAACATGCCGAATTTCACGAATTCCGAAATGACTGACATGTATTTCATGTATGGTCTTGCAAATGGAAATTCAAGAGAAGCTAAGCGTCTTTACATGGAACGCTATCCCAATAGAGGGATACCAGTTCATCGAATGTTCTCTGATATTCATAGGCGTCTTTCAGAAGCTGGATCTTTTTCCACGAAAACAATTAATGCCGTTAGACCACGCAGTGTGAGAACACCACAACTCGAAGAGACAGTTATGAACGAAATAGAACAACACCCAAGAACCAGTACAAGAAAAATTAGTGTACTTTTGAATGCAAGTCATCAAGCTGTTTGGCGGATATTGCGGGATTCTCTGCTATATCCTTATCACATTCAGAGGGTGCAAGCTCTTCTGCCTCGAGATTTTCATCCGAGGATGAATTTTGATTACCAAATTCTATTCACTGATGAAGCCTGTTTCTCAAGGACTTCAATTATAAATTTTCATAATGAACACATATGGGCTGAGGAGAATCCGCATGGATATGTAGAAACCCATTCTCAAAAGCAATTTTCACTAAATGTGTGGGGTGGTAATATTGGCGATCATTTGATTGGTCCTTCCTTCTTGCCAGGTCGACTAACAGGTCAATCATACAGACATTTTTTAGAAAAAGATTTGCCCTTGTTATTGGAAGGTATACCTCTTATGCTACGACGAGAAATGTGGTTCATGCATGACGGTGCTCCTGCTCATTTTTCAGTTTTGCCAAGGGAGTATTATTTGGACGATAATTATGAAAACAGGTGGATTGGACGGGGGGACCTCAGTCATGGCCCGCCAGATCACCAGACATAAATAGTTTAGATTTCTTTTTATGGGGCCACCTGAAATCTCTAGTATACTCGACGCTAGTGAACACCGTAGAAGAACTGAGAAATCGTATAATAGGCCCGTTGATACAGTTAGGAATACTCCGGGAGTGTTTGAAAGAGTTCGATCGTCTATGAGACGAAGAACAGAAGCTTGTATAAGAGTTGGGGGAGGACATTTTCAACATTTGCTGTAGTTCAGTCCTTTGCGGTTACTTAGTTTTCTTGTTAAGATTTTTTTTTTGAGTTTTACGTTTCTTCTAGTAATACATTTTTTGTAATGATTATACGAGTTTATCAAATCTTTATGAATCATCGCAACAGATCAGGAAAATTTCCATAAAAACTAATAATGAATTCATTCACCACAGCTTACAAACTGGCCTCCTTATCATAATATGGATTTTTCCGAAAGAAAAAATATCACCCTGTAGATCTGCTATCGAAATTGCCATGTCACGTGGTGAGAACTCTAATATCTATGCCAAATTTCAGTTGAATATCTTGTAAAGTGTAGATACTATGAGAAAAAAACTTGAAAAAAATTCAGACTTCAACACTCTGTATCTCGAAAACGAAACGTTTGCGACCCCATGTTAATGGGATTTTTTTTTCTTAAACTTACTTAAGGAATCTTCCCTTTTCGTTTGTACGTTCAATTTTGGAACAGCCTGTATATATATATATATATATATATATATATATATATATATATATATATATATATATAAATATATATATATATAGGTATATATAATATATGAAAATTGAGGAATTCGACAGTAGTACCCTGCAGTATAGTTTTTTTCATGCTCTTGAGAATGCAACTTACAATTTTCGAAAAAAAGATCAATACGCACAATATAAACACCTATCTTATTTATCCAATGTCTGCCCATGGGATTATCTATCATAAAATCGATGCTTCACTGAAAATTGATGTTATTTTAGACGAAAGTGATGTTTTTGTCGTACAGCGTTCAATAATTGTGTGGAATAGAAAACCCGTGACTATTTCCAGCTATGCTATATACACAATTATATTTATGACTAATAAAAGAGAGCCTCTGTTAGTAAGTCGATTTTGTAATTGCGTGTTCAGAATGAAAACAGGGCTTTAGTATTACAAGATGATTTTGATATAGAACTCAGTTTAGTAGTATCTTGGCCTTTCGGAAGACCTTCTTGGGTTGAGGCCGAAAATTAAGAATTTTAGATTAATTGTAAGCAGACCAATTAGAGATTTTTTTTGTCCAACGTCAGTTCTTAAAAAAATCTGTAAAGATACGTACGAGTGTTCGACTATTGATGAAAAGCTGAATATTGAGTTAGTTTGAGAACAGAAAACCCAAGTGAGAGCTAGAGTCGGTTGATAAGAAATGACCTCCCTATTCTTTTGGACAGTTTTCAAAGACAGTTAATTGGCCTTATCGTTAGTCAAACTTTAAACCTACGTGGAAGGCAAAATTTGAATACAAAGACTTAATTAATTCCATCGACCTCTTGTAGTATACCCTCTTCGGTGAAGCCCTAAATTAGTCCATGTACTTATTTTGAAAGTCCTGGTTGAATTCTTCCTAACAGAGACACCTAACCTGGGGCTCGATATTTCTGAGAATTTTTATGACAGAGATTTAAATATACAGTGAGAGTGACACAAAGGACAGTGAGTTGTAGAGTTGCCCAGTATTGATTTAATTCAGAGAGTAGTGAAGCTATAGGTGGCATCCATAAGAGTGGAGCACGCGGACGGGGACCTTATTGGTGTTGTCTTCGTGGGGGCAGTTGCTTCAAAATCCACATGTTGGACAAGAGCCTGAAACACCAATGTGTGCTTTGCGGTCTCAACTCGGCTGCTATCCCGCATAGTTGATATAGACTTGGATAGTACCTCCCTCTGATCAGTGAGGGGCCTAGGTGCATCTCATACTGGTTGACCTCTATTCCTGTATCTCCAATCCTAGCTTGAGGGAGTCGTTGCAATATGCCTTCAGGAACATGTGTCGCGTGAATCTCTCTGGGCATTCTGTGTATTCGTCGATGATAAATTGTAGGGTAAGTTACCGTACACTTCGAATCAATCTCTTCCATTTAGTGTATATTTGCTTGAAAGTAGATTCAAGAAATTCATCACTATTTGTATTTGGATTATACAAGAAGGAGAATCTGTTAATTCAATAGGATATCGATGTTGTTTCATAAATATTCAATAATGCTTAATTGTAAAAATTGTAATACGACAGGTACGAGGTACGCCCACAAAACTGTTGAACAGTTGGGGGTACAAAATCTGTATTGTTCTAATAATATATTTATGAACTAACTCATTAAAGGAGCCCTCATTCAAGAAGTTACAGTCTGTTATAATATATGATCGTATAATATAATGATAATATCTCCTACTCTTCGTTAATAATTTACATAAATTAACAAGTATGTAAAAATAGTTTTCAGATGAATATCCAAATATAAACAGAAAAATAGTCAAACTTGAAGCAAAATCTAACGAATTATGGTTACATTTTATAAATATGCCTCATGAGTAGTTTCTGCAAATATATAATTGTAACGAGAACAACTGAGACCGACTCTGTATTTTCTAGAATTTTGGAGGAACAATGATCAAACAGCCCTCTGTATTATTGGAATAGAACTTTCAGGAAAAGAATTTTTCTAAAAACAATGCTGTGTATATCAGGAAGCACAGATTGTGGCAGTTCAGTTCCGTTACAGTTAAAAGAAAATCGATGTGCAATCTGATAGTTATAAAGTCTGGTTTTTGATGTTCTTACTGAAATAAAAAAATAATTCATTTAGTCAATTAGTACCTAACTGGAGTTCACCTATCCGAAACTGAAGAATTCTTATCAACTGAAATGTCAGAATTGTGGGATACCTTTAACTAGATCTACAGCGAAGATAAAATCGATGATAGAAAATATATTGAAAAAATTTGTTGAACAAGAAGAACAAGGTCGACAACACGAAAAATTGAGAAAAAAAGGTAAGCCACAACTGGAAAAGGAAAAACGCTGAGAACAGAAAAGTTTGAAGAACAGAAACGTCTATACTCCAAAAAATAGATAACAGAAACATAGACAACATGAAAGGCTAGAAGATAAGCAACTATTACAGAAAATTCTGGCAGATCTAGACAAACGCAGACAGAAGGACATGCAGAAATCAATATGAAGACCTCGATGCAAGAAGAGGACAGCTCCATTTTTCAAAACTTTTCAGAAACAAAGAAAAACGTTTCAAATATTTATTTTTAAAGATTTTATTTTTATATTTCGCATTATTTTAGACTTTGTCACTTCAAAATAGTCAATAATAATCAATGATATTATTAAAAAACAAATTATTCATCATATAATATAACGTTTATGTATTGGAATTGTCCTCTTTGTGCTCCAAATACATGTGTTTTTATTGGTTTCCTTGGTAAAAAAAGGAGTGAATAGTGGCAAAAATAATCATATTTTCGAAATAGTACAGTAGGTTACATGTTAATGCTTAATTTATAAAAATGTCGAACTCTTGTAGCGGCCAGACAGTGAACTATCTTTGGCATAAGATGGGGCAGCTTCTGGGAGCTATCCCATTCTTCCCCCGAAACACAGACTGTTACATCTCTTTCGTTTAGTATCTTATGAAATATTAGTTGGAGCTGTATCGTTCTTCAACACAAACAGAGAGAAAATTTTTCTTCATATAGTTATGTCAATAAAAAACAGAAAACCACCGAAAAGTGGAATATTCTCTTCTTCTACCGAGGTTTTCAATTGAGATGTGAAATAACGCATTAGAAGGAATACTTGAAAGAAAAATAACATAATTTTGAAGAACGGGAATCACAGGTAGGTACTGAAAGGTCTAGAAAGACTTAGCAATTGTAGAAGGAAATGAACTGAAGGTAGTGTCAAGTCAAGTCTCCATACTTAAGGTCTCAAAGTTATCTACTTTTGATGGAGAAACTTCTTGATCTGTATTCAACGACAATCCGAAGCAGTAGCTCATGCTTACTGTTGAACTGATTAAGTTAATCCAGTAGAACTAGTTTTATCCCTCAGAGGTAAAGCGGCTTCTACAAAAATTGTCTGTAAAGAAGCAGGAAGATTATGTGACTTCAACAAAAGCTCCAGAATTAAGATATGGGCATAACCATAACGAGATGTATCAACGCGCATAGATAATCACTCTAGCGTTCGAACGGGCAAATCATGTCATTATTATTACGCTCATACTCTTAGGGACACCTTAATGAGTATCTGAGGGGTTGTTTGGCCCTTACGATCGGTCTGGCTGCTTACAGAAGGTATTTAAATAGTACCCCTTAGTATCGTATATGATAATCCAGACTAAGAAATAAGTAAAATTTCATTATTTTTTTGAGAACTGAAACGTCTGGCAAAAACTTCCGCCGGCGGAAAGTGTCTGGCAGTAATAATTATTAATTTTCACAGTATTCTGTGATCCATATATAAAGAGAGCCCTGAGAATTGAAGAAAAGTGAGTTGAGTTTTTGCCCACCTTTAGCACCTAGTACCTGGAAGCTAGAAGGTATGCATTCACTGAAAGTACATACGAACACTATACTTTATCCCAAAAATATTATTTCTGAGAAAATAAGTAATGTCTGGGTTCTCTGGGATCTTGCTCTATTTCATGAATTAGTTAAAACATAATAATAAACTGATTCAACATCTTAAAATTTTAAGACGTCAAACATGAAATGAAACAAAAATAAAAGAAAGAAAATTAGATTAGTAAATGGCAAATTCAACAAAAAAAAAAATAGCTGAAAAATGAAATTCAATGAATTAGTACCATCGAATGGAATTATCTGAAAAAAAATAAAATGGGATTAGTAAATAATAAGTTGGAAAATAGTGAAAAAATATAAAAAATATACATAATATTTTTAGATTTCTTCACTATTTCCTACTTATTATTTACTTACTAATCCCATTTTATTCTTCTTCAGATACTTCCATTCAATCCTACTAGTTCATTGAATTTAATTTTTTCAGTAATTTTTTTTAACTTGCCATTAACTAATCAAATTTTCATTCTTTTATTTTTGTTTCAAATACTTTACAGACAATGAATGTCCAGAATTTCACAAACATTGTCCAAACCATTGAAACTAACAGGGGAATAGATCGTTTGAATGGAGTGTCATTTGAAAAAAGGGAATTAATATTGGTTTGTTCATATTTCTGTTCGAAGTATGTGTGGATTTTATTGAATTTTTTTGTTGAATTTATTTGAAAATTTGAAATTTTTGAGATTATTAATTCAAAGTCTGAAACTATAAACAACATGGGCACTACACATATTATGAGGTAACATTTGCTAACTATAGTGCAATTCCACAATTCTAGTGTAGTTGTATTATAGTCAGTGTAGAAAAACGAACTAACTCAAGCCGGTCAGAGAGTCAGAGCTGAAATTTTTACACTTTTATATCAATTTCACTTATCTCATTTAACAATAATTGTTGAATTGTTGCATTACATGTTCATGGTAAAGTGGATAGCGAAGAAGGAAGAAGGTGCTGATTTGTGATTTCATATTTCTTTCTGAAGATCTTTCTTGTTTTCAATAGTAATCATATCTTTTCTTCAGCTATCTGAGATTACCAGAAGTATGTCCAAACGCCGAATTGAGGTGATGGATGCATTCATAAAAAAAAAACGGTAAGTTATAAATTATTCTTATTGAATGATACCTACTCATTTCTTGATATTCAGAGAAGAACGTGGAATTTCAACCACTACAGGAAGTACATCTACAACCAGTGTACCAACAAATCCTTACACAGGACTACCCTATACTCAAAAATACCATGAGTTGTTTAGGAAGAGGATATGTCTACCTGTGTTTGAATACCGGGCAGATTTCATGCGGCTATTAGCGGAACATCAGTGTATTGTTTTAGTAGGTGAAACAGGATCTGGTAAAACGACACAAATTCCACAATGGTGTGTAGAGTATGCTAGATCTGTGGGTAAAAAAGCAGTTTCTTGTACACAACCGAGAAGAGTAGCAGCCATGTCAGTTGCTCAACGTGTTTCTGAGGAAATGGATGTAGCCCTAGGACATGAAGTTGGTTACAGTATTCGTTTCGAAGATTGTTCATCTGCAAAAACTATTCTAAAGTGAGTTTAATAGAGATGAAATTAGTGCCATTTTGGGCCAGTCTATATTTTGAGTTAAATAATATTTTACAATATTATGAAATAATTCCAAGTTATCTCAGGCTAGTTTTCGAAGTATCAGTAAAGAGTATTGATATAGCCTTTTTCTAGAACTATATTGCTATTAAAAAATTCTGAGTTTTCTACGTTAACATATAAAGTGAAAATTTTAAGTAGTAATATATGAATTGGTTTATTGTAATTTTTTTATATTGGGAATTTCGTTAAAATGACACAATTGACATAATGAAATGTAATGATTTAAACTGATAATATCTGACTTCCGGTTTCACTGAAAACGATATAAAAACTAAAAATTCAAATAGAACACCCTATATATTTTTACATATTTTAATTCTGAGTCTTCAAATACATACATTCCTTGTGTCAAATATCAAGTCTAGCGATTTTTCAATTTTTTTTTTATCGTAGATGGTTGCAACGTCATCTAAATCATAGATAAATGACTTACAATATCGCCCAAAGTGATTAAGTTCTTTGTCGAACCAAAACTAAGTTTTTTGAATAGTAACAACATGGGCCACCCAGTATATTAAACAGCTCTTTAAAATTACTTCAAAATGATTAACATATCAGTTTTCTAAATATCGAAGTAATTATTAATACTCCTATTTTTCTTAACAGCCTTTGCTCCTGTAACCGACCCTGTTTGTTATATATATATATATATATATATATATATATATATATATATATATATATATATATATATATATATATATATATATATATACACACACACACATATATATATATATATACCGACCCTGTTTTCAAAACCGGAAGTCAGCCATATTAATTTGGTATGGGAAAAAATTCTAAATTATGTCTGAGATAAACCAACCAAATTAAAAAAAAAAAAAAAAAAAACCCGTTTAAAAATTATAATGGTGGCCAATGACTAATTTAATATAGATATATATATATATTATATATATTTTTTTATATTTATATTTATATATATTTATATATATATATATATATATATATATATATATATATATACAGGGTGTTTGGCACCAAAATTTTTTGGGTATTTTTGGGGTCATTTGCTCCCTTTTCTCTTTGGACACTGGGTTTTAATACTCACAGTTGAGGAGATAATTTTTTTCTCGAATTTCCAAAAATTCCGCGTTTAAACACTCATAAGTTTATTATTAATACTTCTAAAAGCCCAATTTTTTCAACTGAATATTCTATAATGTAATGTGTGCTTGTTCACATAGTTACTAGTTTTCATTACAACTGTTGGTACCAAAGGCGCATACGAGGATTTTTTATTCCACAAAAATAGTGATTTTGTGAAAATGAATTAACTTAAAAATTCAATGTTGAAAAAAGTAACAAGAATTGAGAGCATCACTCTCTTTTAGAAATTTTTTAACGGTATGCTACACATTGATAAGAAAAAAATATTTCTGCTTCAAATTGTGGATATTCCTTCATAAAGAAGGAAAACGTTCGGACTTACGATATTAAAATCACATTTTGTTTGAGCAAAAAGAGAAATATTTATTCTTCAACAAATAACTAGCTACCGTAACGGCTGAAGTAAGAAAGATGTGCCAGACGTGCATTAGGAACAAGGGAGAACAGTTCGAACAAAATTTATAACTAGAGAACAGTTAGATATTAAATTATTCTTAGTAGGTTAACTTTTGTTCGAATAAACAATCATAAAAATCCTAAATTTGAAGCAGAAATGTTTTTTTCTTATCAATGTGTAGCATACCGTTAAAAAGTTCATTAAGTAAAGAACTTTTTAAATGTGAGTTAAGCTCTCAGTTGTTGTTACTTTTTTCAACATTGAATTTTGAAGTTGACTCATTTTCACAAAATCACTAATTTTATGGAATAAAAATCCTCGTATGTTCCTTTGATACCAACAGTTGTAATGAAAACTATTAACTATTTGAACAAGCACGCATTATAGAATATTCAGTTGAAATAATTGGGCTTTTAGAGGTATCTCGGTTTAGCAGAAGTTCCTTTGATGCAAACTAAATATATATGTATATATATATATATATATATATATATAAATATATATATGTATATATATATATATATAAATATATATTATATATATATATATATATATCTGTAAAAAATAATTTTTATCATATCACCATAATGGAGAAGTGGTAACTGACACATTTATTTGTATGGAAGACCTTCACTTATAGGCAATGAGTTTTTGTTCTCTTTTACACTGTACTAATTAAATCAATTATAAAAGAGTTTTTTTTTGTCTAGAATTTGCTATGTAATCATACACACACCTAGCCCTTAATATAGTATGTTGGACATATGTATATCTTTAATTAAAACTTGTTTCATATAGTGAAAAACACTTTCCATTTATTGTTACCGTTAATTCTACAGGTACATGACAGATGGTATGCTTCTTAGAGAAGGCATGAGTGACCCTATGCTTGATGCCTATCAGTGTATTCTTCTTGATGAAGCCCATGAAAGAACACTTGCTACAGATATTTTGATGGGAGTTCTAAAAGAAGTTATCAAACAACGATCAGATTTGAAACTAGTTATTATGTCGGCTACTTTGGATGCTGGAAAGTTTCAGCAGTATTTTGATAATGCCCCTTTGATGACTGTACCTGGAAGAACACATCCAGTGGAGATTTTTTATACCCCAGAACCAGAGAGAGACTACCTAGAAGCTGCAATTAGAACAGTTATCCAAATCCATATGTGTGAGGAAATTGCTGGTGATGTTCTATTATTCTTAACAGGTAAGGGTTTATAATTATTGGAAGGAAAATAATGTATGACATACTCTTATTGCAATGCTACTAATAACGTACTTAAACTTAGCAATTTTCCATTTTTTATACTCCTATTGGGATCTGACATGTCAGCTGGCGAACTCTGGCGGCCAGATGGATGAAGTTTTTATTTCCAACGTCAACATATGCAATTTCGTGTCAAGTTTTTGATTTCTTACAAATAAGGTTGCAAAAGGTGAATAATGGAGAGTTTAAATTTTGCGAAATGTAGAATCAGCAAGTCTAGAACTCTAGAGAGTGTTGTGGCGTGAAAAATTGTAATTCTAAAGCATTTACAAATGCAAGTATTAGCTTTCATCGGTTTCCAAATCCAAACAAATATTTTTTATTGAGAGAAAATCATTTTGGAGAAAAGAAAAAAATTAATTTATTGAAGGAATGGAAAATCAATCTGAAAAAGAATCACACAACTCCAAGAATGACGGTGTGTTCTTTGCATTTTACAAAAGAATTGATTGAAACTCAGATTACTTCCCATTATAAATGAAAATTCCAGATGCAGCCAAAACATTTAAAATTGTTGGATCTGTGTTACCTGAACATTTATTGGTATTAGAAAAAAAATTTACAGAGGTATGTGGTACGATAAATATGTCTTCTCTGATCTTAGAAGATGACAAATTCATGGAAGATTAAGTGAAATGATAGAGTAACAAATTTTTGTTTATTATGGTTATTAGATTGAAGTTAGTAGTTATAATAAGAGTACACACGTAATGAAAAAGTTTTCTTTGTATATTCATTATTAATACATCTTGAATTACATTATGATTGATAGTGTTTTATCATGAAATCCACATTTGATTATATGAAACATTATGATTTTTCATTGAATCCGTGTATCTATACTACTAAATAAATGTTTTTCGTGAAATTTTAAATATATTTTGTCCAAAGATCTTTCAGAAATAATTAAAAGTCGAATAAGAAGAAGAAAGAAGAAATATTTATTAAGTAGGTTTCCCTAATATACAAAAGCTCTAATATATATACATATAAATATCAACAAAAATAAAAAATATAATGTATCACAATGTATGGATTCATCCTATGTGAATGATCTGTGAAGTAGGTTATTAATCTGTTGTACTAAGAATAACATTACAATTCACTATAAAAACAGTTATAATACAATACAGCGTAAAAAAAAAAGTATAGTGTAACGATTAAACAATTAACCCTATAAGATTGAACAGCGAACCGGACAACAAGAATAACATTACAAATAAAAATAGTCCTAATTTAGTTCCCTTATATGTATCAACAATTTGTGTCTGAAGTTTTTACAAGATCCACTAGTTTTAACATTAGGGGCCATCCATAAATTACGTTACACGTTTAGGGGGAGGGAGGGGGTCGACGAAGCGTGACATCATATGACAAGGGGGAGGGAGGGGTCCTGAATTTCGTGACGTCACATTTGAAAATCTATTAGTCCATGGACTAATAGAGATTATTACGTTTGTAACTTTAATCAATATAATTCTATTAATATTTTTTGTTTTGTTAATTTCTTTGATTAACAAAGTCAATTGTTTTTTGTTTTAAATTTTTTAATTAATATAATAAATCGTTTTTTGTTTTGTTAATTATTTGATTCGATGTTAATTTTATTGAAAACTAATTTAAATGGAAATAAAACTGATTTCGGAACCGCCGTTTTCATTCAATAATTTCCAAATGAAAATTTGCAAAATATGTGACGTCACACTTGGGTGGGGGGAGTCTCACAAATGTGACCAGCTGTGACAAGGACGGGGGGAGGGTAAAAAATCCGGTTAAATTCTTGTGACGTAATTTATGGATGACCCCTTATGTGGTAATTCATTGTACTCTACCATACCTTTATAAAACAATGAATTTCTCGTGTTGACAATTTTACTCTTGTCACATTAATATTGTTCAAATTACGGGTGAAATGATTGTGAATCTCATGTTTGAAATCAACATAATCACGAAAGTAAGAAGGTGCCTCATTATGTACTATTTTATAAATAAATATCATTGTTAGGAAGTAGAATCGTTTAGAGACTGGTAGCTAATGCAATGTACTCAACATTAATGAAATGGGGGTATAGCGATTACAGCTTAAAATAATCCTCATGCTTCTATTTTGTAGTTTTTGAAGCTGTGTCATTTTATTTAGATTGAACTGATATAGTAAAGTTGCACAGTAGTCAAAATGAGGTAGTAAGATTGACCGGTACACAGTTATTCTTGTATCCATAGATAAATACTTCGCAATTCTTGAAAAAATGTACAGTTTATTCGAAATTTTTTTAGTAATATATATAAAGTGTGCATCGAAAGGAAGTAGATTATCTAGTTGGAAGCCCAGATACTTGACAGTTGTTACAATTTCAATTTGCTCGTTATCAATCCTTATATCAATGTCATCAACATTTATCTGCCTATATTTGTATTTAGTTGTCACGATCATCGCCTTGGTTTTTGCGTTGTTAAAAAAAGTTGGATGAAGAATCATCAATGAAAAGTTTTGAAATATGTTTACTAATAATTGCCCATCATAACTGGCCGATTATGAACATCCTACATAAAAAAGCTCGAATCAATAGTTTCATATCACTTGAACAAATACAGTTGTATTAAATCAAATCAAAATAGATAAACAAAAAGCAGTAAAGTTGACGATACCAGGCCTCGAATTCTCTTTTTCCCACATTTTATTATGAATTTGGATCTTTCCAGCTTATCACCTTCTGTGTATTTTCGCTGGAGTAAATTTTCACCTACTTATAGCTTCACAATTTCACTCGAAACTCATGTTGTTATAGAAAAAACTCAAAAAACTCGTATTGAAAGTTGGTTTTGAGGCGCCATGTTTTGACGTTATCACCTAAGCTCCGCCTCCATGTCAGATCCCAATACTTGCCTATTATATTGCTCGGAATCTTCCTTTGTCTTGCTTCTTTTTTCAAGCTTTGTAGTATAGTATTTATTATCCCAGATTTCTTAGCTTAGCCAATTCCCTTGACTAGCATCATTTTGTTCGTTTAATGCAGGTGTCGTCTTAGTCAAACCATTGATGATTTCACCTACAAGTATGCTTAGCTTGTAACCAACCTCCCTTTTAAGATATATTTATGCCCGGGCTAGCAGGGAGATTGGTTAAACATATATTGGTTCTAGGTTGTTCTCAGTAATAATAACAAAATAAAATGTAGGTATTTACTGTTTTCTTTTACATGGAAAAAGACTCATCTTTTTGTTTTTTTATTTAATTTTCCATCGACGTTTGAGATTCCTCTTTAGATGGATTGTACTCTTGACTTCTGCCCTTTTTATCACTCGTTTCTTGGTAGCTCCAGATAAGGTGAATATTGGCTCCAGGTAACGTGGATTTCAAACTTCAGACAACGTGGCTTTTAGCTCTAAACAAGGTGGCTAAAATAATTCGGGGCAAATCAACATACAATCTCAAACTTAATATTTTCCAAGAATATCTGTAGGGTCTCGATGGCCAATTCAAATTAACATTTAAATTTATCTCAAGCAAAGATGCTAAGAAAGACAGTATATGTTCCAACATTAAACTGAACATAAGATATGACCACGTGAAATTTGCCATCGTTAGCCTACAAAAATCTTGTGTTAAATTGAGAGAATGAAATAAGCAAATAAAGTAAAAATATTTTAAATTAAGAAATGCAATATTGAAAGATAAATAATTTAATATAGATAAATGAAAAAAAAAATGAAATGGCGGAAAAATGAAATAAGGAATCAATTCAGATTTTCAAGATAATGCATTAATACTGAATAGTTATATTTCTTCTCATAACTTACCGTCTATCAGACGCCACAGATACTTAATAAATTTTAATAAACTTTAATAAACTATTCGTCTAATAGATATTGACTATAATTTTAACAATTAATGAACTGGTATCTTCAAGAACCATTTGCTAAAAGAAAGAACGATCTTGTACCTGTTAATTCGAAGCTATCTCGAGATGTTCGTAACACGCATGTCATCCCGAACTGCGCGATTCTATCCTTCTGTGAAGCACGGTATTTTGATTTAATATTCAGTGGCGGCGGTTAAGCGGGGAATTGACACGTTACAAGCTACCTACCTTTATTTTGAAGGTTGTAGGATCTCGTGACTTCTTCAATCTTTCTCAAATAGTTCATTTACTTAGCCTTTATTCCAAATTGATCTATTTCTATATTCAAGAACATTTGTTTTCTTCAAATTTATTTTCAATTCATTAGTTTCGAAAAAATATTCCTGATATGAAAATTTTCTTGAGAAATTATTGGCAAAAATACATGTTTTGTTTTCATAGTGCTTCAATTTTCGATACCCAATACATATACTTTCTCTCATTTTGTTATGTCTCCATACATAAATACAAATTGTTATCACATAGGTACAATTTTTTATATGCTCTGTTCACTGCTCTTATAAATTGCTTGAAATATATTATGAGTTCAAGTTCAGAATTAAGATAGCGTCATCGTCTTTTCTATATTATTTAGATTTATTTTGTGATTATCAAAATCGTATAGTCTGCAAAAACTAGAAGTGAAATCATTGTAAGTGGATAATACAGTTCTCTTAATTTACATATTCACTTATTTTTTTGTAGTGGATTTATAAAAATTTGAAATAGTTTACAAAAATTTGTAGACAATGATAATGGCAAACATAACTCCATTTTGGTGTACAGTGATGAAACCTTGTTTTATGATTATAGAGTTGAAACTTGGATGAGTCAACTGTTCTGTTAAGAATTTCCCATCACAATATTTTTAGTATAATTCATAAACTCTCATCTTTTTTATTTTGTTCTGATAGGTCAAGAGGAAATTGAAGTAGCATGTAAAAGAATCAAACGAGAAATCGATAACCTAGGTCCAGAAGTAGGGGAATTGAAATGCATACCTTTATATTCCACCCTGCCCCCCAATCTTCAGCAGAGAATATTTGAAGAAGCACCACCAAATAAACCAAATGGAGCAATTGGCAGGAAAGTGGTGGTCTCTACTAATATAGCTGAAACATCCCTCACTATTGACGGAGTTGTATTTGTAATTGATCCTGGTTTTGCCAAACAAAAAGTCTATAATCCAAGAATACGTGTTGAATCTTTATTAGTATCGCCTATAAGCAAAGCCTCAGCCCAGCAAAGGTAGGTGTATTTTATTTCATCAATGGTCTTAATACAATAATTATAGTACAATGTTGCTACAGTATATACATTTATTTATTTATATATATATATATATATATATATATATATATATATATATATATATATATATATATATATATATATATATATATATATATATATATATATATATATATATATTATATATATTTATTTAGATATAATATATATAAATATAGAAGAAGAAGAAGAAAGATTTATTCGTTCACATGGGATCCATAAGGATATTGATCATAATACAGATTATTGTCAAAAAAATATATAGAAATTAAAAAACAAACTATTACAGACATATAAATACAAACATTAACAAAATATCACAGTCATTTACATTGTTAAAATATTGTCCTCAAAATATTCACTAAGGGCATAATATGCTCTGGAGACCAGGAATACTTTTAGTCGTTTTTTGAATTGGTTTAATGGTAAGTCTCGTATTGCTTGAGGAAGATGGTTCCAAATCTTCTTAATCGAGAATTCGACATTTTTTTGTGGGTACTGATATTTGTTGGAGGACGGCTGAAGGTTGTTTTTATGCCTAGTATTATAATTGTGTTCCGCTATACTTTCCGAGAATAAATCATAATTTTTTTTTATAAACATTGAAGACTCCAAAATATATAGGCTTATGGTGGTCAGTAATTTTTTTTTGTATGAAAACCGGTTTGCAGCTCTCTCATTCGCAATCCACACATACTTCTCAGGCATCTTTTTTGTAGTATTAGTACCCTTTGCATACACGACGTATTTCCCGTATTTCCTCAGAAAACAATTCCATAAGATATCTTTGACTGTACAAAGGCGTGAAATGCCAACATAGCAACATCCACACTCCCTGACATAGACAGTATTTTTAGAGCATAGTTATGTCTAGCTAGGCCCAAACACAATTGTTCAGTGTGTTCTTTCCAGTCCAGCCTACAGTCAATTGTCACTCCCAGAAATAATACTGATTTACATGGTTTTAAAATTCTATCATTGTACACAATTTCAAAATTTTCGGAATCTCCCCCTCTGCTAAAATTGACAAACTGCGTTTTGGCAACATTCAGCAGCAGGTTGTTCCTGGAAAACCAATCTTCAAACTCATTCATACTTTCTTTTACCCTTGTCTCACATTAATTCCTTGTCTTTTCACTTATAATCAGTGAAGTGTCATCAGCATACAATACGATATTCTGGCTAACTATGTTTGGCAGTTCATTTACATAAAGTATATAAAGAAGTGGGCCCAAGATTGAGCCTTGTGGCACCCCTCTCAGAATAGTCAAATCATCTGATTCTCAGTCTCAACTACACGCTGCTTTCTATTAAAAAGATAGGACTGCACTAAAGTCAATTCCATTACCTTATTCCATACCTGCTAAGCTTGCTACTCAGTATTGAGTGGTCAACCGAGTCAAAAGCTTTGAAAAGGTCTAAGCACAGCGCTACTGTATCCCTATTGTCATTAAGCGATTTTAAAATATCTTCTAAGGCCTGATACACGGCCCGTACTGCACTTTTCCCTTTTCTGAATCCACTCTGCCTGTCCGTTAAGATTTTATGAGATTCAAGATAGGTCACTATGCGATAATACATTATTTTTTCAAATATCTTATTTATGTTGGACAGGAGGGTGATTGGCCTATAGTTCTCAATTTTATTTTTTTCATTTTTTTGTAAATTGCTCCAACACAACCCAGCTTTAATGCCTCTGGATAAACTCCCGTTAAGAAAGTCAAGTTAATGATATGAGCAATAGGCTCTGCGGTTTCATGTACTGCTGTTTTTAGTACTGAAACAGGTATCTCGTCATATCCCACGGATTTTTTGTTCTTCAGATTTTTTATAACCTTTGTAACTTCATTTGCGTTTGTTAGACTGAAATTAAATGTTAGATTGTACTCATTTATCTTATCAAAGTCTACTTCACCATTAATAAGATTAGGACATGCATTTATGAAATATATATTCGCTTCATCGGGGTTATATCTTTATCTTTACTCATACTTTTTAACAAGGTATTTTCCCTCTGACTGTTGTTACCTTTGATTTGCTTATTTACAAGAGACCAAGCTGCTTTGGTTTTATTGTTTGACTGAATAATTTTGTTGTTATTACAGGTTTGCTTAGCATCTTTTATGTGTTTTCTTAGATTTTTGCAAAAGACCTTGTATTCATTAGTTGATATTAACCCTCTAAGTGAATTTTTGTACATGATTTTTTTGTTTACAAAGATTTTTTATTTCTTCAGTGACCCAGCTTTTATCAATATTTTTTTTACATTTTGTAAAAGGAAATATCTTATTTAATGCTACAGTTATTTTACTTTCAAACATCGAGTAAGCATGATTGACCTCAGTGCACTCCATTATATCGGTCCAATTTTCAGACTCAATCTCAGTACAAAAATCGCTCAATTTCGTCACAGAGAAAATACGTTTTACTACACTCTCATTCATGTTGTGTTTCACAGAAAGCTCACTAATACATAGAAGTTGACCATAATGGTCAGAAAGTGTCAGATCAGTCACATACATTCAACTCTCATCAAAATTCATAAAAATATTGTCCAACAGAGAGCTGCAAGTTGAGGTTACTCTGGTTGGTTCAAATACTAAATGTCTAAAATTATAGCTTTTTATTAGATCTAAAAATGTTTCAGAGCTGTTTGTTATTTCTAATAGATTGATGTTAAAGTCCCCACAACAAATCAACCTATAATTACTGAATTTATTTAAAATTAATTCTAATATTTCTTCAAGGTTGTGTAAAAAGATATCTATATTTCCTAAATTTGTTCGATAAATACAAATACATCTTATAGAGGGACTTTTAATACATGCACATTCGATCTGGCCATCTATACTTAAATCCTCAATCTCTTTCACCTCATCACATTCCAGATAATCCAGAACATATATACACACCCCACCATGCTGCATTCCGCGTCTTGAATGACATGACACCATACTCAATACTGTATCCATCTATCTTGATATTCGACTCTTCTTCATACTTTAACCAATGTTCAGATAAACAGAGAATATCAGGCTTACTTGTCATATTCTCTAAACATACTTCAATTTCATGCACCTTGTTCCGTAAGCACTGTATATTCTGATGAAGGATCTGGAAACCCTGGTTGTCACTGTCTCTTTTAGTTTCAGGCCTATCAACAGACTCATTGTGTTCTAGGCTTTGCAGTTTTTTGGATCAGCAGATATTTTTATTATTCTTGGTACGTCTCGAAAATATTTTATTCATACATTTTTTTCACCATTTTCAATTCGTTTTTGCATCTCATCAAACCTATGGTCAAATGTTTGTATTCAGGGATTTTTACTAGATCTTTGGCCCTGAAAAAGACATTTCTAACCTCACTATGGGAACGTAAAGTTACCTTTAATGGCCTGGTTTTTCGGCATTCTTTATTCCTACTCTCCTAATCTTCAAACCATCCATTTTAATTTCAGGACAGACACTTTTTATAATTTCTTGGATATTCTTCAAATCTGTCTCGTCATTTGAATTGGTGTCTTCACAGCCGAATATCATAAGGTTATTCTTCTTACTTTCTCTCTCACTAAATTCCCTGATGGCTTCTGTTTGGTTTTCTTCACTATTCAGGGGAGCTGTATTGCTTAATTCCTGAACCTTTTGTATGAGCAACTTTATTTCGTCTTGTAGCTGTTGATTGATTTTTTGCTGATTATTATACATTTGAAGGAGATTTACCAAAAAAAATTATTTCTGCCTCAAATTTTGTACTTGGTGGGAAAAAAAATTTCATTTTCATGGTTTTTTTTCGAATAAAATTTGTAACAAAAGAGCAGCAGGTAGGTATTAAATTATTGTTAGTAGTTTAACTTTTGTTCAAATAAACGATCATAAAATCACATTTTGTTTGAATAAAAACGAGAAATATCGCTGCTTCAATAAATAGCTAGCTACCGTAATGGTTGAAATGAGAAAGAGGTGTCAGACGTGCATTAACGCCATTAACAGTTCGAACAAAATTTGTAACTAGAAAAAAGTTAGATAGTTAATTATTGTTAGTAGTTCAACTTTTGTTCAAATAAACGATCATAAAAATGAAATTGTTTTCCTCACTAAGTCCGAACGATTTTCGTCTTTCTGAAGGAATTTTTTCAATTTGAAGCAGAAATGTTTTTTTTTTTAATCAATGTGTAGCATACTGTTAGATAGGTCATTAAGTAAAGAAGTTTTTAAATAAAGTGAAGCCCTCAATTGTTGTTACTTTTTCAACATTGAATTTTGAAGTTTTATTTTCACAAAATCACTTATTTTGTGGAATAAAAATCCTCGTATGTGTCTTTGGTACTGTCAGTTGTAATGAAAACTATTAACTGCTTGAACAAGCATACATTGCAGAATATTCATTTGAAAAAATGATGCTTTTACAGGCATTAATGAAAAACTTATGAGGGTTTAAATGCGGGATTTTGGGTAATTTGAGAAAAAAAATTTAAAAAATTATATCTCCTTTACCGTGAGTCTTAGGACCCAGGGTCCAAAGGTGGAAAGGAGAGCTAGCAAAATATCCCTGAAAATTTTGATGGTTCATGTGTCGAACGTCCTTTATATATATATATATATATATATATATATATATATATATATATATATATATATATATATACAGGTCTATTGTTAGCAATAACAGGCCAGTTCATCAAACAGTTGATGTTTTGTCACGAAATTCCTGACTTCCTCAAAATTTTCAATTCTTCAATAAATTGACTGAATATATCTATAATATTTCCTTCAGTTTATTGAAAGTGATTATCAATCGATTTCTGATAGGTGTCTAAATTCCTCTTGTGAAAACATAAGCCATAATTTGAAAATTATTTTAAACAAAATTTTTTATGTAGCAAGTTGTGAAAATTAACATTGTTCTTGTTTATAGAGCTGGTCGTGCTGGAAGGACAAGACCAGGAAAATGTTTCAGATTGTATACAGAAAAAGCTTTCAAGAACGAAATGCAAGACAACACATACCCTGAAATATTGAGATCCAACTTAGGATCAGTAGTGCTCCAGCTGAAAAAGCTTGGCATAGATGATTTGGTGCACTTCGACTTCATGGACCCTCCAGCCCCAGAGACTCTTATGAGGGCCCTTGAGCTGTTGAATTATTTGGCAGCATTAGATGATGATGGCAACTTAACTGATCTGGGTGCTGTGATGGCCGAGTTTCCTCTAGATCCCCAGTTGGCAAAGATGTTGATAGCTAGCTGTAATCACAATTGCTCGAATGAAATACTTTCAATAACTGCCATGCTGTCAGGTATATTAAGAGTAGCAATTTCTGTATGAATGATTCCTTAATAGGTCGTAAATGAGGATTCTGAATTTGTAGATGATGTAACATCTTTTTTTTTTTTTTTCAAAGTTTATTTATTTCTGACCTCGAATCAGTTTCCTGGTACTGAGGCCTAAAATTTACAAAAATTATAACATAAAATAAACTCCATTTCAATCATAACAACATAATATACACTTTCTTATTAAGACAAATTATCCAAAGTTCACACTATCACATTTACCAAATTTGAGTTATATTGATTGCAAATATTTTATTTAGTGTCCCTCATGTATTTCCTCAGGTCATGGCGTAGTTTTCGATGTCTTCCTTCTAATACACTTCCTGGTATAGAGTTATAGGTTTCAGTGCTTCTCTGGTATGGCGACTCCTGTCCCCTCTTGGTTTTGGAGTAGGGATTTCTAATCACTTGCATTGACCTCACATTATAATTGTGGATATCCCTTGTCTACTTTATTACAATATTTGATTTTAAAGTCTTGTTTTTAATGCAATGAATAAGTTTAGTCTGTTCCATAATAGTGATTAATTGTTTTATTGTTAAGATGGGACGGTCCTTGTACAAACTTTCACTAGGTGTTGAGTATTCCAAAAAAGTGCTTTGATGGCTTTATTTTGCTCCTCTCCACATCATGGTGAGGAGAACTGCTTGGGGAGCAAACCTCAGGTTGGCTAAAGTTGGACTCAAAGGTGCTGCATACGGTACAAGGGACTCAACCCTTACCGGAAGTGCACACCTTGCTGACCTCCCAACTGACGAAATTACCAGGAAATTTAGTTTCAAGAAATTATTTCGAACGGAACTAAATACCAAGAAGGAATGGAGCATAGAATCCATTCGAGCACTGGAGAAGGATACCATAATATGGTATACGGACGGGTCTAAAACTCCCGAAGGAACTGGAGCAGGAGTCGTTGGGCCTCGTACCAAATACTCAGAACCCATGTTCCCTAGTATTTTTCAAGCGGAAATTCACGCCATAGAAAGGTGCATTCAGTTCAACCTCGATAGGAAATACCGGAACAAGGAAATTGCGATCCTCTCCGATAGCCAAGCAGCCATCAAAGCGTTGAGCTCTTATAACATCAACTCAAAGATGGTTTGTGAATGCCTAGACAAACTAAACGATCTGGGCAGGAACAACAAAGTGGTCCTCCTCTGGGTGCCGGGGCACGTCGGAGTGAAGGGTAATGATCAAGCAGACACCCTGGCACGAAAGGGTGCGTCAACGCCACTAATCGGGCCAGAGCCTTTCTGCGGACTTGGAAAATCTTACTTCCAAGAAGGACTCGATAAAGCTGAAGAAGCAATGAGAGCAACATACTGGCAAAGACTTCCAGGACTGAGGCAGGCCAAAGATCTCCTCGGAAAGTTCAACCGAGCAAGATCTAAGACACTGATTAACCTCAGCAAAACTAGTCTAAAGACAATCACAGGATTTCTTACGGGGCACTGCAGACTCAAAGAACACCTTAGGAAGCTAGGTTTAGAGGGGGGACAGCACCTGCAGATTCTGCAAGGAACGTCCAGAAACACCTCACCATATACTGATGGAGTGCTATGCTGTGCACCATGAAAGACTGAACACACTGGGATCATACCAGCTGACTGTAGAAGAAATACCACGAATAGACCCCCTTAAAATCCTCAAATTCCTGAAGGTATTGAGGCTTGAGGGGCTGCTGTAAAACGAGAACACATCGAGAAGCAGAAGATGGGGCACAATAGATCTAATAAGGTCGCAGCGCATCGGTCACCATCCAACCTATCAATACCAATACCAAACTCCATTTCAGTTTCCTGGTACTGAGGCCTAAAATTTACAAAAATTATAACATAAAATAAACTCCATTTCAATCATAACAACATAATATACACTTTCTTATTAAGACAAATTATCCAAAGTTCACACTATCACATTTACCAACTTTGAGTTATATTGATTGCAAATATTTTATTTAGTGTCCCTTATGTATTTCCTCAGGTCATGGCGTAGTTTTCGATGTCTTCTAATACACTTCCTGGTATAGAGTTATAGGTTTCAGTGCTTCTCTGGTATGGCGACTCCTGTCCCCTCTTGGTTCTGGAGTAGGGATTTCTAATCACTTGCATTGACCTCACATTATAATTGTGGATATCCCTCGTATACTTTATTACAATATTTGATTTTAAAGTCTTGTTTTTAATGCAATGAATAAGTTTAGTCTGTTCCATAGTGATTAATTATTTTATTGTTAAGATGGGACGGTCCTTGTACAAACTTTCACTAGGTGTTGAGTATTCCATTTGGAAAAGTGCTTTGATGGCTTTATTTTGCCGTCTCTGCAGTTGATTGATGAGGTATCGGCTAGCACTTCCCCAACAAGGCATAAGGTATCGTAAGTGCGGTTCAATAAAGCTGTTATACAGAAGGTATCTTGAAGTATCGTTTAACTGATGAGAGCATCTTCTTAAAACTCCAATAATAGGAGCGATTTCTTCAACTATATTGTTAATGTGTGCATTCGACACTAATTTGCTGGATATTATCAGTCCGAGATATTTGTACTGCATTACTTCCGTTAGTATTTTTTTTTATCCAACTTCAGAACTGAATCACACTTTTTTTTCCCTTATTGAGTTATGGTCATATATACCGTTTTGTCAACATTCATAGACAGTTTGTTGTAACACAGCCACTCGTAATAAATTTCAAGATTATTATTCATTGTTTGTTCCAATTCTTCCTTTTTATCAGCCGAACACAGTAAAACAGTATCATCTGCGAACATAAAATACTTGCACTTTAGATGAAAAAACTTCAATGCATGCACATACAGCAGATAGAGCAGAGGTCCCAAAACCGAGCCCTGCGCGACACCAACTGTCACTTCTCGCTCGGTGCTGGAGACCCCATTTATATTGACATATTGTTTTCTTCCCAACGAATAAGATTTTAGCAGCCTTTGACATACTCCTCGAAAGCCCATTTTGTTGAGTTTGTCCAACATCAGGTCTATATTCACGGTATCAAAGGCCTTCTGCAGATCGATGAAAACTGTCACTATATATTTATTCTTATCTCCTTCAGCAGTAATGTAGTCCAAAAGGTCTGCAGCAGCTCCCAACGTACTACTCCCCTCTTGGAAACCGTACTGTCTGTTATCAAATTTAAATGTTCTGTTGATAAAAGATATCATTCTTTTTTTTAAAACTTTTTCGATAATTTTGGGGAATGTACTGAGAAGTGAGATTGGTCGGTAGTTATTCACGTTATCACGTGAGCCCTTTTTATTAATAGGAATTACTTTAGCTATTTTGAGTTTTTCTGGGAATGATCTGTTTTCTAAGATTCTGTTTACAATATTTACAATTTTTTCACCAATAACTTCTATTAGTACAAACATATTTCAAAACATAAATCTTAAGATCTTTTACTCAATGCCTCAATGTCAATAGTCTTAAGAATTTCCTATTTTGCACTTTCTGAATCACACATTAATTATGGTCATATATACCGTTTTGTCAACATTTACACAACACTCGTAATAAATTTCAAGATTATTATTCATTGTTTGTTCTCTCAAAATTTTCTTTCTGTCACGGTATATTCACGGTCATAAATCTTATAGTAGAGTGATCTCCAGCCAAAGATTGATCAAATCTTCCATACATGACTGCAAATCGGTTAGGTTTCAATTGATAAAATCAGGTCCAGCTAGGTTCTAGAAGTATGTGACTCATAAAAAAAGTGTTTATAGAAAAAGTCTTGAACAGTTCTGAAATCTGCCTATTAGATTGATAATTTCTATTTTGCCCAAGTAGGCCAAGCTACAGAGATTTGTAGGGAGCATTTTGTGTAAAAAGTGTTGGAAGAAAACCAGCTGCGCCATTGTTTGTAAAATAGTTCCATATGATATAGTGATATGTATTTCACTCGACTTTATTATTTATAACTTTGTTATTAACAATTTTATGCAGAAAATCGCGTTTTTTTTTAGTTTTTGAAAGTTGAAACTATCACAGTAATCGTGATGGCGTCCACAGACTGATTGCAGGAAATGAAAAGACGAAGAAAATGAGAGGTCGGACGACTCGATCAGACCCTTAGTTTAAGAAAAAATCGGAAAAAACCAGCCAAAATGCAGTTTTTTCAAAAATTCTTAACTCGGTTATTTTTTGAGTTGTACCGTAGATCCTCCGGCCAGTATTAGTTATTGATATAAACTTCATTTGTGCGAAGATCAGGAACTGTCCGATGCATAGTTTTTGATCTGTGGCCATTTGATTATGTTACTATGCAATTTTCCAGCAGACCTGAATGCGACAGGTATGGTCCGATTTCAATTTACTAAAAAGATTTTGGAAGTAGAATTCTTATATTTCAAAACGTTCCTCTTGGTTTTCCATAAAAACGCTGAGAAATATGTTAAAAATAAAGCTGAACATGACGAAAAATGGCCGAGCGCGTGAGAGTAGTTGAAGAGTGGGGGTAGAGCAGCAGGCAAGGAGAAGTATGACATTCGAAAGCGTCGGCATTTTGAACGTGACAGTAAATTCTAAACGTTGTCAGATAATAATTGTAAACCCCCACTCTTCAACTACTCTCACGCGCTCGGCCGTTTTTTGTCATGTTCAGCTTTATTTTTAACATATTTCTCAGCGTTTTTATGAAAAACCAAGATGAACGTTTTGAACTATGAGAATTCTACTTTCAAAATATTTTTAGTAAATTGAAATCGGACCATACCTGTCGCATTCAGGTCTGCTGGAAAATTGCATAGTAACATAATCAAATGGCCACAGATTAGTGATGTAAAATAGCCGGGTATTTAAAATTCGGGGTAAATACCCTGGGTATTTACCCGGGTAAATACCCAAAATCCATAAATACCCTGGTATTTTGGGTATTTATGAAATCGATTGAAATTCATTTATATTCACCCCTAAATATGTTATTGTTATCATTACATGATAAATTAGGATAGTCTATAACACCTTTTACAGTAACTTGAAGCTTTGCTAGTACCTTTTATTTAATGATTTAGCACTTTTTTTAAAATAATACATAAAGTTTCTAAATAAGCATGGGGTTTCGTGTCTTAAATCGAGTAACATCAGTTAAATTTAACTTACTAAAAAATAGATAGTTAAAATTTTTATTGTATAAATGGCTTGGAAGGCTAGACAGACCTAAGGCCTGATTGACATAGACAGAATGGCAGAATACTAAAAGTAATTATTATTAAACTTTTCTGTGTTACCTCTTAGTTGGAAACAATAATATATTTGGATAAACCTACTAAAAAAATGTATCTCCTGTTTTTTGGTCTAACTTAATATAATTTTGAAAGATTTATTGTGCTATAGATTCAAATGTTTTGTTTTTGTATCACAAGTTTATGAAATTAGTTTTTTTTTATTTTGATACCATTGATACCAACAAAAGATCTAGAACAAAAATATTATTAAATCCTGCCATCCTACAGATTGAATTTCAATTATTTTCTTAAGTTGTTTACACATAGGCCATAGGCCACTAGTCCACTACTAGTTTTCCTGTCTTTCTATATAATAATTATTACTTTACAAATTATTTTTCTTCACTTTCAATAAAATAAATTCTTCTATCTATCATAGAAATTAAAACTACTTAGAAAGTAGTCAGGACCAGTGCAACCATGCGACCAGGGTATTTATGCCGATTATGCTTTATGCTCAGACCTGGGTATTTATGGCGATTATACCCAGAAGTAAAATGCTAGTAGTGACCATATGAAATTTTGTTTAACACATTTTATCATCATTTTACTATCCTCACAGGGTAATAATTGCAAAAAAACATCTCAATCTTCTCTAACTTTAATAAAAATGATAAATACCCAGTTTTTGGGTATTTACCCCACATATTTACCTACCCACTGGGTATTTACCCGGCCCACATCACTACCACAGATCAAAAACTATGCATCGGACAGTTCCTGATCTTCGCACAAATGAAGCTTATATCAATAGCTAATACTGGCCCGAGGATCTACGGTACAACTCAAAAAATAACCGAGCTAAGAATTTTTGAAAAAACTGCATTTTGGCTGGTTTTTTCCGATTTTCTCTTAAACTAAGGATCTGATCGAGTCGTCCGACCTCTCATTTTCTTCGTCTTTTCATTTTCTACAATTAGTCTATTAACACCATCACGATTACTGTGATAGTTTCATGCAATTTCATAAAATTGTTGATAACAAAGTTATAAATAATAAAGTCGAGTGAAAAACATATCACTATATCATATGGAACTATTTTACAAACAATGGCGCAGCTGGTTTTCTTCTAACACTTTTTACATGAAAAAATCTCCGTAGCTTGGTCTAAAGGAAGATTGATGATAATGTAGGGTAATGCAGCAGAAAAAATTTACAGTTGAGGTATTTTACGAATGGAATGTATGATTACATTTTGAAGGAAAGTTTAAAGTCTACAAACCATCAATCAATAATCGTAAACTGCTAAAGATTCTGAACAACAGTTATTAATATTAATTTTGAATTTTTGACGTTTTTACAATAAATGTTATTTAATTCATAATCCTCAGCTTCCTGTTATTTTATATTATTATGAAACGCGAGAGCAAAGTTGTGTCCAGTAATAACAAACTTGTTATTATTGGGGGGTATCGATGAGCGTACAAAATTGTGTCTTGAAAAATTAGGTCCTCTTCAGTAAGATTCTTCAGTTTACAAATTGCATTTGACAATGAGTGATGCCTACGTACTATATTTTGGTATTATTAGACTTGTGACATTTTATCAAAACTAGTGTTTTTACACATAGTTTTTTTTGGTAATTGAACTTTGAATTTGAGATTCTTTCATTCATAATTTTGAAACTTACATGGAGAAAGAAGTTTATTGATTTTTCAAATATAACAATACCTGTCCAATCTAAAATTAGAGCTTCTAATATTTAGACAATAAACAACCCAATTTTAAATATCTTGTGTATAATCAATCATATGATTATTGCCACAAGATTTCATGTGTTTAAAAATGTCTTATGTATTTGTTTCTCTCTAATTTTGCGGAAGTGAATATGTTTAGGTTTTGGATCAAATATGTTCACTATAAGTTTTTGGGGACCATCTGCGCATATATTTTCCGATAGGATCAAAAGAAAATGTTTCTGTTGAATTTAATTTTACTTGCATTGCATTGTATTGTATTTATTACCAGTTTTTTATTAAAAAAAATATACAAAATACATAGCTTAAAGACTAATATAAATAGTATATCCTCACAGAGGTAATCAAAGTTACCTGTGCGTGAGGCCGGTAATTAAAACTAAACTAAAAACTAATATAATTAACTCTAAGTAACTTAAAAAACTAGGCTTTAAATATTTTAATAAATTCGATGGACGATGAATCAACTCTGTGGTAGTTCATATCAATATTAAAAATTAAATAATAAGAAAACAACTTGTCTAAAAACCACAAAATGAAAATAACTTTTTATTCGACTAGTTTCGCCTGTTTAATTTTCAATTTAATTTTTTTTAATTTAAATATTTTCTAAAAATCTTCTTTAGTTTATATCACAGTCGTCACCTGATGCACAATTAAATATTATTACGTCTAATATATTCTTTTAGCTGCTTTTTTCTTTTAATTTTATTTTCAATATTTTTTAGTTCATTAGGTAATGCATTAAAGACTAGGATAGCTTTGATATAAGATCTTTTTTTACTTATTTTTAATGTTCTTTTTGGCAATTGTATAGATTTATTTCTAGTTGCACTTGTTGATTTTGAACATAATTCTGATAAAGTTACATAATGATATAGTAGAGATTCAAGTGAAAATTGTTGTTCTATTGTGCAAGGTTGATTTTCATATATGAAGTTTTTTTTGTTGATTATTTTTAAAATTCTATTCTGCCTTCTTTGCAGCAAAGAGATTTGCGTGGAATAAGCTCCACCCCAAGCTATTATACCATAGTTGAGCACACTATTAAATAAAGCGTAATAGACTATCATTAACGTCTTATGTTGCATTATTTTTGATAACTTAAAAAATATTAAAACCAAATATTTTGTTTTGTTTAATATATAGTTAACATGCAAATTCCAACTCAACCTATAGTCTACTATTAGACCCAGATATTTACAACTTTCAACTCTCTTAACTTCTTGATTACTTATTTTAACGTGCAATCTTTCAGGTACACTATCACAATAATTTCCAAAAGTTACAAATACAGTTTTATCAATATTCAACGACAATTTATTTAAAGCAAGCCAATCTGATTTATCATATTTCTTTAAAATAGCCTGTCCAACTCTTGTCACAATATGTCGGAATAAGGATAAAAATATTTTATACAGAATTATAATATTTTGCAATAAATGTATTCTAATAAGTTTTTGCATACCATCTGATGATTGAAATATTGTTACACTGTAATTGAAGTTAATTTGATTTAATATTTTTTCTCTACTGTGATTTGTTCAGCATACTAGTGTTGAGTAGGACATACAAGAGGCAGTACATTTGTCCCGTACATGACGTCAAAATGTGAGAGCGGCTCAAAATTTTATATTGTACTGCTTCAAATTTTATGTCGCGCTAAGCGCTACTCACTCTCCGTCTCCGTAAAACTATAGGATGAGACAAAGAGGGAATGAGACGCATGCTACAAATTTATTGCATTACTATAGGTTTGTTCCAACCTTGAATCACAAACAGATTTTCAACAGTTTGCAAATCGTTCACAACGCGCATGTCTGTAAAATATTGGTTTCCTGATCTATGGTTGGAACACGTGATAATTTACTGGAAGTAGTTAGTCAGGCCCCAGGGAAGAGCTTCTCATTAAAAACAAAAAATCCTACCACAAACAGAAATATTACCTACAATAGAGCAAACACGAAGAGATAGAAAAGAATACAATAGAGATAGAATAGTACTTGAAATAGAGAAGTTGGAGGAGACAAAAACTTATCTTAATGAAGGAATGAAATGAACTTCTAAGAGAAAGAAATGATCTTTTAAAAAAATAAAACCTGTTCTACTTGTTCTAAAGACTTTATGTAACGTTTCATTAAGCAAATTTCAGTTTTTTTTCTTACATTCATGTTTTAATTTTTTTTTACTTCAATTTTAGGATTGTTTTTGTTTAGTGCAATTAATATTTTAGTGCAACGTAAAAAGTAAATGTAGTACCTACCTACAATAAAATGTAAGTTTGTTATTTATGAAATATATGCCATTTTTTTAGTTTTACCGTACAAGAATACATAACATAAATATGCAGAGAGTATAATGCGAGTTTTTATGTGACAATAGGTTAGATGAATAAAAATAAGCAAGAGGTCTTAAAGAAATTGTCACCATCTGAAAAATAATAGCTCTACACATGCGCCAGATGAACGGTCAGAAGATAATCCGCAAACCGTTCTGATAGTTTTCAAACAGTTTGCAACCTTGGATGGAACGCAAAACTGACAGTTTCCTAATCGTTTGTGATTCTGGTTGGAATGCATTTAAGTTACTGCGCAGAATCCTGACTGTAAGAAACTGTTTCTGATGCCGGTTGGAACGAACCTTACGTTTCGAGTCTCGGGGGGAAATAGACTGTGAGGCATGTATTGAAGCGACTGTTTTGCTTTTGAATGTCCTAACGCTAACGTAGGCATCGCCGAGCCTCAGTACGCCTCGCGTCATTTGAAGTGGGACATCGTACTGGCTCAGTATAAAAAAGAGGCTACTCTTACAAACTCTTTTTCATGTCGTGTCCTACCCAACACTACAGCATACAGAATTTGGGTAGTTTACCTTGATGATATGGATGCTTTAACGTTATTCCCATATTTTCGAAGTAACATTTATTTTGTTGCAAACATATGAATGATTTCATGAGTTATTTTGAATTGAATAAAATAGGTGAAAATTGATATTCACTGGAAAATACAGAAAGACTAACTGATTAATAAATTATTTGGTTTTAGATTCAATTAGCATAGTATATTGATCAAATGAATTAAAAAACATTAGTTTTAAGATAGGCATCCATTTTGTTTCTGCTCTGACATATGGGTAACTAAACTTGACTATGTAATGAATTTTAAAATGCGGAAATTTCTGTGAGAATAAAAATTGAACCAACTGTGAATATTGCTAAATGACATTTGACGCAGAAAGGAACCGTTATCTTGACATATTGTGGACAAGTAATAGGTGAAGCATAATTTTTTTTAGATCAGGACCTGCATGTTTGAATAATAGTGTACTAATGATACAGTTGCCAATAGTATCGATACTAACCCATTATAATTAAATCTCATAGTTTTCGTTTTCTTTTGGTCAAATGAAAATTTGATTAGATAATTTGTAAATCCATATTTCTTGAAAGGTTGATGTATTTGCGAAATTCAATTTATAGAGATATTTGATCAGTCGGATGTATATATATATATATATATATATATATATATATATATATATATGGAAAACAGAATTCTTCGTGTTAAGCTCAATCGAGTTCGTGGCAATGCCTAAATAAATGATAGAAAAATGTAAATTTTCATGTTAGAGTTGATGTTTGCTTGTTGTTTTTCTACTTTTTTTTTTGTTCGTTTCTGTATATGACACATCTTGAAATTTAAATCTATTGAGAAATTTGGAGCAACATCACAACTGAACATAAAAACCTCAGACCTATTGTTTCATCAAAGCTGTGATATTGCTCAGAAATTTTCTCTGACTGAAAGGTAGCTCTGTAGGAAACGCTCTTGAGAGCCCAACTATATCTGTTGGATACGGGCGCCTGCCCCGCTCCAATATTTAGTCCCGCAGTGTTTCGTCAGACCAAATGAAGCTAAGAAGGCCGCAGATGATGCCAAAATGAGGTTTGCACATATCGACGGAGATCACCTCACCTTATTGAACGTCTATCACGCATTCAAGCAGAGTAAGTGTTACCTGTATTAACTATGTAATTATTAAATTATTCATATGAAATTTCTCCGGTTATTTTCTATTTATCGATGTTTATAAACCCGTTGAACTTATTTAAAGTGATTTTTCCAACATAGAAATTCGCTCAGAATTCACTTATATAGATATATATATATATATATATATATATATATATATATATATATATATGAAATACTTGGGGTCTCGAATGGAACCGCGTAAAAATATTTTGGAAAATTCTCGACGTTTCGGCTCCTTTTGCGAAGCCATCTTCAGGAGAATTAGAAGGGAAATAATTCAGATATTATCAGACTTGATCTGAAGAGAGGCAGGTTGAGACTTCAAGGGAGTTGGACAGGAAGCAGTACGGTTGGTGGAGTTAGGCCAGGTTGAGGACAACGCCAATCGTTATTTGTTTCCGATCCTCCTAATTCGATTCGTGGAGTAGGCAGGTTGAGGCCACCGTATCTGAATTATTTCCCTCTTAATTCTCCTGAAGATGGCTTCGCAAAAGGAGCCGAAACGTCGAGATTTTTCAAATCTTTTACGCGGTTCATTCCGAGAACCAAGTTTTTTCAAATTACTTTCGACTGCCGGAAATTTCTTTTCTGAAACATATATATATTATATATAATATATATATATATATGTATATATATATATATATATATATATATATATATATATATATATATATACAGGGCTATTCAAATTCAGAGTAATATGCAGGGGATTTCCATAACGCGTACAGCAGATTAGCAGCGATGGTTAAATGGGGGCAAAGGAGCCATATTGCAGAGGTCAGTTATAGGATTAAAAAAAATCTGAAATCTAGTCCTAGTTCTGGAGTTATATAGGAAAAATCGAAAATTCGAAATCCTTTTTTTGCCTATATCTTTTTAATTAATGAGTTGTTTGTCAAAACAATTGTCACTTTGCTATTGCCACTTGTTGTAGGCTATCTAAACTATCTGATAGAAATTATATTACAGGTGTCGTAAAATTGGCGCCACTTTCAACTTTCAATTGTCAAATACGGACCTGTATTTTTTATTGCATTTTTCTTGAATGCAAGAGTCAATGTTTTATGTACGTAGATTAAATACTAAATTACCAGAGTGTTCTGGGAAAAATATTGAAACTATTACCAGTAATAGTTTCAATCTATTTAAAAATTTGCAGCTCTAATTAAAAAATATCTCAGAACTAAGTTATTAGAATGCTAGGTTTGGAAGATAATTAACATTATTCGACGAAAAATTCTTTTTCAAGAATCAACACATTTCAGTTCACGGCAACCCATGATCAATGTACGAAATGTGAAATTCTTCCCCGAGTACGACTATGTACGTGCATATAATTCCAATGCCCAAACAAAATTAATTCTTCCAATAGAAACTTCATTTACTTCAGACACCCATTTGGAAATATTTCATTTGTTACTCACTTTCGAACTACCTATATGTTTCATATTGGCGTTTTTATTTTTATATAAATCATAAAGTGTTTTGGGAATATTGAACTTCTGATACTAGTGATATTCTCATCACTTTGGTAATTCCATAACAACTCTAATTGAATTAATATCAGAGGAATGATGAGGTGAATCAGACAAATTGATTCCTTAAGAAAAATCAATTTCAGAATTTCCAGATTATCTAGTCTTCCACTATTCGGAATAACAATATAAAAAAATTAACCATTCTCCAGAGACATTTTATTGCTTTACCATAATGTAGCATTGGTAATAATTATTGATCCCCAATTCAAACCTCAGTAGGGTAGAGGAAGCATCTGTTGTATGTATTATCTGCTGAGAACTCACAAAACTATAATCTAGTCACAAACATTATTGATTCCATTTGACACATATTATTGATCATATATGTTTTTATATTTTATAACTTTATCGCACCAAGAACATGTTTAGTTTATTATCTAGAATGGAAATAAGTCATTATAAGTAATCATAATCGAATAAAATGTTTGAATGAAGATCTTCTCATTTAGACATTTACAGAGTCGTTTTCTTTAGTTATTATTCGCTCTGAAAATATCTCTTCCGGCCGCGTAGTGATGCGAAAGCTTTCATTGATTTTAATTCTTTAAATCTTGTATATTTTCATTTCGTTTTGATATATTATCTATCTTTGTTTAGTGTACCCCATAAGAAAAATGTCAAGCGGAAAGACGAATGCTTTCCTTCACTTATTTCTTAGAAAACGTTAATCATATGCTCTTTTTCTGCTCTATGGGAAACCCAATTTCAGTACTATCAGATTTTCATTTTAAATACCAACGATAATTTCCAAGGAAAACTGTCAAAATGATGAAATGATTTTTCCAAAGCATACTTATGAGAATTCAATGTTTAAATCATAATTGCTTGTATATAGCAACAGAATGCCATGAATTTACTGAAAAATGAGGTAGTTCGGAAAAGTGAAGTATCAATGAAATATTTCCAAATTGGTGTCGTCAATATAAAGATTGTCAGTCCGAATCGAACGTTATTTTTGTTCGGCAATGAAATTATATGCACATACCACGTACTAGGAAGGAATACGCAATTTTCGTTACATTGCATCATTGGGCTTGCGTGGAACCGAAATGTGGCATGAATCTGGAAGAAGACATTCTTCGTCGAATAATGTGTTATCTTCCAAAATCCTAAGGGCATTTTATAATTATCTTAGATATTTTTTGATTTAGAGCTGAATTTTTTTAAAAAATGTGAAAATTTTTACTGGTTAATAGTTTCAATATTCCAGAACACTCTGTAATTCAGCATGAAAATACTACGTGAATATTAAAACATGATCTTGGCATTCAAAAAAAATGCAATTAAAAAATACAGGTATATGCCGTATTGGAAAATTGAAAGTTGAGGGTGGCCCTATTTATACGACACCCTGCTATATTAATTTTTATTCAGATAGTTAGGATAGCCTACAAAAAGTGGCAATGGCAAAGTGACAATTTTTGAAAACAATTCGATTAAAATAAAAAAGTATAGGCCAAAAAAAAAATTCTTCGAAAATTTTCGATTTTTCCTTATATTAACTCCAGAACTAAAGGAGCTAGATTAGATTTTATTTAATCCATATAACTTGACTCTGAAATATGCTACTTTGCCCCCATTAACCATCGCTCCTATCTTTCTTAAACCCGTTATCGAGAATCCCCATGCATATTACTCTAATTTGAATAGCCCTGTATATATATTAGTATATATATATATATATAATAATATTAATATATATATATATATATAAAATTAAGTGAAACTAGGAGGACATTTATTTGAAACTAATTCAAACAAAAAACCTTCTTAGCGGATCTGGAGGACGAGAACAATTACCGTCCTAGGGTAGATGTTGATATTTCGATTGCTTCGTGAACCTTATAACCAAGCTCCGCCAGGCAGGTTTTTGTTTGATTAGTTTCAAATAAATGTCCTAGTTCACTTAATTTATAACCTACGTTTTCCGTTTAACACGAATAATTTCTTACTTATATATATTATATACTAGTATATACTATATATAAATATAAAATATATAAATATATATATATAATATATATATATATATATACATATATATAGTATATATATAATTATAATATATATAATATTATATATATAATATATATATATATATATATATGTATATATATATATATATATATATATATATATATATATATATATAATATAATATATATATATATATATATAAGCTTGACATACGTCCCAATATTTTTCTCTTGTCCCGGTGTCCCGGAAAACGGCTGTAAGCTGTAAAAAGTAATGAATAATGGCCGTAAGTAGTTTAATTATAACAGGCATATGAGAACCGTGAGCTCTACCTAGCGGAAAGGTGTACAATATCACTTTATGGGGTAGAGAGACGTGAGCGCTTTGTTAACTTATTAATCAATTGGTTTTTTAGTGTGACAAATAAAAGTTTTTTATAATTTTTTTTGTAGTTAGACAAAAAGTTATAGTTTAACAAAAGATAATAAGACATAGTAATTGTTTCATTAAACAATTTTATGAAGTATTTTAAATTTCATTTTACTAACACTTCTTTTTCGATGGTACTCCAGAAATAATTATCATTAAAAAAGGTAAAATATATATTTTTAAGCAGCAAAATTCCTTAGAATTCACAATTTGGGGTTCCAGATTCCCTCCTCCCGTCACTTGTGAGGCTTGAAACTCACCATTTTGCTTCTGATTTTTAAGAAATATTAAGGTGTCCCGGTTTCACTCATCAAAAATATGGCAAGCCTACTTATATATATATATATATATATATATATATATATATATATATATATATATATATATATATATATATATATATATATATATATATATATTTATATGTATATGTATACACACATTTATTTATACATTTCTGTATAACCCACTGGGTAATATGAGGCGTGGCTTCAATCCTCCACTTAACAAAGTTGAAGTGCTAAATAACTCTTCAAATGTTCCTTTGGAAATGTGATTTCCCAATTTTCAAGATATATTAAATTTTTTATCCCGTTTTAAAATGGGTTTCGTTTAAATTTTCTTAAAAAACTATCATATATAATATATGGTTCATTTGTATACTTTGTGCCAAATGAATAGCCATCACATGATATAGAAAATATAAAATAGTCGGATATCCTAATATATGTTGAAGATAGATCATATATTTGAATGTTTTCAATTGTTTGTTTATGATAAATAATTAAACTGATCAATTTTGTCTGGTGTATGTGCAAATTAATTTATTATTTCTATATAAAAATAAAGAAGCTCTAGGTGAGCTTGTTTCTTTCTATATAAAAATAAAGAAGCTCCAGGTGAGATTGTGAATAGTTCTGTTATTTTTGCCATGCTTGAATTGATGTATCTCATAGTTTCTATCGACAGCTATTGTGTTCAATTTGGAATTTGCTCTATTTTCGTATTATCATGAATTGACATGTCCCTAATGTAAATGTTCCTTTTTTTTCATGTAGGTATGGAAGATCCTCAGTGGAGCTTTGATAATTTTGTTAATTATCGTTCGTTGAAATCTGCGGACAATGTTCGACAGCAGCTTTCTCGTATAATGGATCGTTTCAACCTCAAAAGAACGTCTACAGACTTCACAAGCAAAGATTACTATATCAATATCAGAAAAGCACTGGTCAACGGATTCTTCATGCAGGTAAGAATTTTTGAATTCATATACACTTGCAAATATCCTTGAAATACAAATATATATATATATATATATATATATATATATATATATATATATATATATATATATATATATATATATATATATATATATATATATATATATATATATATATATATATATATATATATATTTTTTTTTTTTTCAAATCTACGATGTGTGTGTGTAGGTCCCTGGTATTCATTATTTTTCTGAGTAACCCACTTAATATATACCATAAGCATCAAGTGTTCATATGTTTCGAATATCTTCGACTTCGTCTTATCTTATCTTACACTGAAAACAGTACTGCAAGAAGCACATTAAGAGTTGGATAATTAATAACAGATTATTTATTCTTTATTTGACAGTTGGTGGAAATTATTTTGAAAGTTTCACAATATCCAATAGTCATTTTAATTAACATTTGCAGGTTGCCCATTTGGAGAGAACTGGTCACTATTTGACTATTAAAGATAACCAAATCGTCCAGCTTCACCCTTCAACTTGCTTAGATCATAAGCCAGAGTGGGTAATATACAATGAATTTGTGCTGACAACCAAGAACTATATCAGAACTGTAACAGATATAAAACGTGAGTAGATTAATGAAAAAATAATCTGTATTGAAAACATATACATACAAATATATATATATATATATATATATATATATATATATATATATATATATATATATATATATATATATATATATATATATATATATATATATATATATATATATATATATATATATATATATATATATATATATATATATATATATATATATATATATATATATATATATATATATATATATATATATATATATATACATATATATACATATAGTATGTAGGTACTATAATTAAATTATTGTTTTTCAGCTGATTGGTTATTGAAAATTGCACCACAGTATTACGATCTACAGAACTTTCCCCAGTGTGAAGCCAAACGTCAATTGGAGATTTTACAGCAAAGAATGGAATCAAAGCAGTACCAACAAGGCTTTTGAAATACTATAATATTTTTAAACACTGAACTCTTTGAATTGAAAATAGTTTTTTTATTAACTTTGATTGATTTTATTACCTAAACAAAGTTATGCTGATCATTATACATATATAATATGTATATATATATATATATATATATATATATATATATATATATATATACATATATATATATATATATATATATATATATATATATTGTATATATATATAATATATATAATATATATATATATATATATATATAGTATATATATATATATATATATATATATATATATATATATATATATATATATATATATTATATATATATATAGTATATATATAGTATATATATATATATATATACATATATATATATTTATATATATATAGTATATATATATATATATATATATATATATATATATATATATATATATATATATATATATATATATATATATATATATATATATATATATATATATATATGGCTATCAAATAAAAGTAATAGTATGAATATACTCAGTTCAGTTAGTTATCATCCCCCTAAATGTTAAGGGTGATCCACCCCTCTATTTAATTTTTTTATTTTTCAGACAAAATTTTCTGTTCTATTTTTTATGGTACATCATTCAAAAATACGTACAACCCTAAATTTTCACCCCTCTACGATCAACCCCTATTTTTATTCATTAAACTCCTCAGATGGGCTCGACCGATTCACATGAAACTTAGTGTCGATATTGGTTAGGTTTGAGAATCGGACAAAATCTATTTTTCATTCCCCTAAATGTTGAGGGTGGTTCACACCTTAATTTTTATTTTTTTGACAAAATTTGCTATTTTATTTTTTTTATGATACAGCATTCAAAAATACATACTACCCTAAATTTTCACCCCTCTGCGATCAACCCCTATATTTTATTTGTTAAAATCCTCCGAAATGGCTCGACCGATTCTCATGAAATTTTGTGTGCATATCGGTTAGGTTTGAGAATCGGACATCTATTTTTCATCCCCCTGAATGTTGACGGTTTTTTTAATTTTCCAGACAAAATTTTCTGTTTTTTTTTATTATATCGCATTCAAAAATACATACAACCCTAAATTTTCACCCCTCAATTTTTTTATTTTTCAGACAAAATTTTCTGTTCTATTTTTTATGATACAGCATTCAAAAATACATACTTACAACCCTAAATTATCACTCCTCTACGATCAACCCCTATTTTTTATTTGTTACTTATAAACTTCAATTTTTTTGGCAAGATTTTTATTTTCATTTTGTCATGACGATGAAAAATTCATATTACTCTCAATTTTTTACCCTTCTACGATCAACCCCTATTTTTCCATCGCGATATTAATTTTTTGAATTTTATCCACTGATCCGCAATAGGGTTGCAAGGTGGCAATCGAAAATAATAATAGTCAGTCTGAAAATAGGTCGTTAAATATTTTTCATAGCTCTAATGATTAGGGTGGTCAACCCCAAACGTTTTTATTAGTTTTTTGGACAAAATTTTTTATTTTTATCTTTTTATGATGTTACATACATACATACAACTCTAAATTTTCACCCTTGTATCAACAACCCATATTTTTTAATAGCCATTTTAATAATTTGAACAACGTTTGCCGAGTCAGATACATTGATAGATAGATATAATGATTTATATATATATTTAGATAGAAAGATAGGTACATCGATAGATAGATGAATAGATAGATAGATAAAAACTATTTATATGGCAGAACGTTTGCCGGGTCAGATAGATAACTATCTAGATATATAGTTAGATATACATCGGCAGACAGATGAATAGTAGATAGATAAAAATAATTTATATGGCAGAACAACGTTTGCCGGGTCAGCTAGTATATATAAAAAATAATAATTTTTTTATTTATTTAATATGGGTTTATGCTGCACCGCGACATTCTGTAACCAGGTGAATAGGAGTTTCCTTCTCCTTCCCATAGAATCGATACTTGTCAGTTTCCTATTTTATTTTTGGCAAGAAAAAACTCTCACCTTCCCATTGGTACTTGCTGGGCAACAATTGATTAATTCCTCGAATAGGTAACAAATTCGTTAAGTAGGTACGTATTTTGTGAAAGAAAAAAAAATTTGATTAATTGAAGAGTTTTTGTGAATATTGTAAATAGGAGTTGTAGGTCTCAAGGTAGACATTCGAAAGTGAAATTTTTTCGCAAAGAAATTAATATTTTAGGGTGCTTGTTCCACTTTGATTTTTTTTTAAATTATAAGGCGGTTGACCTTGAAATTCTGAAAACTTTCGCCTATGGAGTATTTTTTAACACCTCTTGTAGCCTCCTTAAACCAACACCTCACGAGCCGCCACTGATATATATATATATATATATTTATACCTTGGAATAAAAACGATTCAATCAGACATAGTAACCGACGTTATTTGATTTATGATTTCACTTGCACACAATTGTTTTGTGTCTTCATTCACACTTGATCTAGGTTTCAGACTGATCTAAAACTAGCTTTGAAGCCTGTTGAAAGGCTAACAGAACGTCAATAATAAAAATGAAAAAAAACACAAAACATGTAGAATTACTAGCCATAAATAGTTCACTAATGTCTTTTATCTTTCTCGAAGCAGTTATTTTATGTTATTTTGGTAGGAAAAACTGTTCAAAACTTCAATTTCAGTGTTAGACAAGTTTCTAATGGCATTTCGTTGGAAAATATACTTCTTTCTATACCTAACCCGAGTCTGATTTTGCTTGTCTGAATGCTTACGTACGTTCATGTTACATTGCACCGGCGAACAATCAAGATGAAACTACTTGTTCCTGTAGAAGTGGCGGAACATATACGTTCAATATTCGAAAAAAGTTTCTCTGTTCTCCACCGATCTTGATATTCTACTTGCTGCCTTCAGTGTTGGATTTGCTTGGTTCAGTTATGGATATTATTTCAGTTATTTCACTTATTTTGTGCATCATTCTTGTTTCATCTTTATTCTGTTTTTCTTAGAAAGTTGCTTGAGAACATCGCAAATATTTTCTGAAAATTTAAACGAAATCGCTCAAGGCATTTTGAATTTGAAGGCAAAAAGTCAAAATTTTATGAAAATTTCAACACTATGTATTTTCTTAACGAGACGTTTGCGGACAGATGTACTTCTATTAACGATTCCATTATCGTGAATTGTGCATTCACAATTTTTCTAACCCCCAGATATAAAATTCAATTCTCTTTTCAAAATCAATTTCATAAAGTTTGTGGCTGAAATTGATTTGATAGAGATGAAAAAGATGGTTTTTTAGAATCTTTGAAACGCTTTGTCTGGCTGTTAAAAGTTCGGCTTCCATGGAGATTTTCAATCACAGACCGTATTACCGCAAACTTGTTTTTTATCAGGGGTTACCATTCTACACGTTTTCGATATTCAACACTGCCATCAGTTTTACGAAAGCTACTCTGTTCGGGTGATTTCTGTGTGAAAACCTTTGAGTGCAGAATCGCGAAGCGAGTGAACAATTTTTCCTTCTACCCCTACAGAAAGTACTCACTTTCCTCCCTCATATCAGGGAGGAAAGTCGTATTTCCCTTCCTAGGGAGGAAAAGTACTCTACTCCCTCTCATTTTGAATATGTAGGATGCCGTGGCTGACCAACAGTGTCATTAAACATAAATTCGTTATTTCTGCTGTAAATAAAGTTTCAAAAAAGGTTCAGTTTAGAGTAGAAGGAAAAATCATATGCATTACAAGGGAGTAAAGTGCCTTTTCATCTCTTGGATGTTTACTGCATCCCTACATCCTACGAGAGGAAAAGTGGCACTTTCCTCCCTAGTAATGCAAATAGCTGTTGCGTACACTCTCCGAGGATAAAAATCATGTCGATTCGTTCTTCTATCGAATACATTTTTTTTTCAAATAATTTGAAGAATTTTTTACTCAAAAGTAAGCAACACTTATGATGTAACTGACAGTACATAAAAAGTAATATGACAAGTCAAAGTTTCAAGGCGACTTGAAAATTTTGAGTTTTGTCAATAGTAGACAGCTGTATGAAAATATTCGTTTTTCCTAAAAATGTGAAGAAATAGCACCTTTTGTGAACATTACATACAGGGTCTGTCATTTAAATTAAGGAAGTTATATCTGTTTAAGTCATGATGATTGGGTGCTAATTACTGAACGACTGTATGAATTATAACATTTTCCACAAGTGGAACAGTTCATAAATGCTGAAAACTTAAACGATAAAGTTGATACCACTTCTCAACAAATTAAGGATTAGGTATCTCAAAAATCGCATGGTATAGGTGAGGTAAACCTAAATAAAATTTACCTTTAATTTGGTAGAAGCAAAAATTTTTATAATATATAGGATATCCCAATTGAAAAAAACACAACTTTGTTACATATCGACTTTTTGGTACTGTATGATTTGAAAATAATATTAAAATGGCTCGCTATCCTCTACATGCCTAATATTGTTTCTTAACCAAATCATTGAGAAACAATATTCTGTGTCGATACTGTGAATATATATATATATATATATATATATATATATATATATATATATATATATATATATATATATATATATATATATATATATATATATATATATATATATGCCGGTTGTTTGAGTGCAACACCATGATATCTACATTAGTCCATAAAGCGTTAAATATAAGAACGATCTAGATCATTACCACCTGATGATTAGAACCATAGAAAACCTGCAGAGAATGTTTCTTTATGCCTGACCATTATTCGAACAGTAACAGTATCACAGCGTCCTCTGCAGCAGTAGCCAGGTTCACCTGTTCACCATTTCGTGTTTACCCATAACATGTCTCGAGAGAGAGTAACACACTATTTTATCCTGAATGCAAGGTATAGTATGCCAAAATTAAAGCAGAATTTTTTATTTCTGAGAAATATGTGAATGTATATTAACCACAAAAAATTACGATAATTATGTGAAGAATAGAATGTTTAAAAAAATCTTCTAGGTGGGACTGGATGCTAGAGTTGCGACAGCATATTACTATTAATCCTCAGAAAAGGAACATAAGAAACATCTAGATTCATAATGACAAGATGCCATTTACAATTTTAAGGTTCTGCCAATTTTGATGAAAATTTAGAATAATGTACTCATGTAAACTCGCATTAAGTGAACATCATATATTATCATTTATCTGATGTTACTTAAATATTTTATTGACATTTTTTAACTTATTGGATTCGACATGTAGCCGAACACGAAGACAAAAAAAGACCAAATAGCGGAAAAAATTCATGTAGAAGCCAATTTTGGCACATTCGTAGGGGAAGGTGTTCTCAACAACATACTAAAAGTACTGACGGGTGGGGATGGAGCTAACGGAGGGGTGTCTCTAATGGTACCTTTTTTCTGTTTTTTTTATCAATAACTCGAAAACTACTAAGTCTAGCGAAAAAATGTTTATATACTAAATTAATCTACATAATATTCTCTACAAAAAAGGTTTCTTACAAATTTTTGTTAGGATCAATGGTTAATGAGATATGGAGAGGGGAAAATGAAAAATTTGAAAAAAAAACGTTTTCATTTTTAGAAATTAAATGTTTATTGTTGAAAATGATGAAATTTTTATTGCGTCGTTAATTGACTGCGTTCACGTGTAATCAGTAATATAACTGAAGATTTGTCTGCCTAGGGAACACAGTATAATGTGCGTCGTTGGAGCCTACAGTGAAAAGAATTTTTGGATTGTCTGGGCTGGCCTCCCTACCAGCCCTGACAAATCAATTCAGGTGCTCGTCCAGAGATCCCAACTTAGGGGTTTTCCCCCAAATTCAGGGGCTAAATAAATGGGATGGGATTTTTCTAGGGGATTTTTATTTTAAGGGATATTTTGACGCCACCAACGACCAGTGCTGAGACTGTCAGAGAGATCGTCCCGCCTAAAATACATACTCTAATATAGTATGTAGTCAGAATATAGACGCCTCAGCTGTAGCACAAACCTTAAGGGCCCTGTAAACGATCAAATTTGTTTGACAAACTTAACGTGTTCTTCAAGCAATGGCATAAACGATCAAACGAAAGATCAAACAAATTTGACAAATTCTTTCTTAGTTACTGGTTTCTCGTTGACATGACGTGACGCGTTCCATGAAAAATGAGCAGTACGGTTTTGAATTTAGTTGTCAAAAATGCCGCCAATCCAATTTTTCATCAAACACTTCAAACACGTGAATTGTTTGACAAACGCATCAAACAAAGCCATAGACTATCAAATAATTTGACAAACACCTAAAATTTGACAAACAAGTTTGATCGTTTACATGGCGCTTAAGACTCATACAACAAGTTAAACATGATTTAATTATCATTATTGATTCATAATTTTTTCCATATTCTTTTTTATGTTGACATGAATCAATCGAAAAAGAATGTGGTTTTGTCAATAGCCAGTATGAGCAGCACTATTAAAATCAATGAGAAAGTTACTATGAATCCTCTGACAATTTTCCAACGAACTCTCATAGCAAAAAAGAATGACAAAGATGTAGCAGCGCTTTTGAAATATGAATTAACTCCATACCCACTGGCTCTATTCAACGAGGGTGGAATGCGAAGAGGGAAAAAATCGTCTCTGTATGATGTTTTGCCAGTAGAGGACAACGCAACTCTCGATCTCACCCAGAGCACCAATGTGGTAGATGGTGGTTTCCTTCTCCACCGCATGAAGTGGAAACAGTCCTCCTACGTTTCTACAATCTGCCATCAGTACATTGCTTGTGAAACATTACGGTGAAAATTATATGGCGGTTTTTGATGGTTACAGTGATATCAATAGCACAAAACGAGCGGAGCAGAAGCGAAGAGGGCTCTCTAGAACTTTTGTTGACATCAACTTCAGGAGCATTTTCTTGCTAATGAAAGGAACAAAACAAGGCTGATTCACTTGCTCAGCGGGAAAATGACAGTAGCTGGGATTGAAACAATTGTTGCTACAAGGGAAGCTGACTGCACTATTGTGAGGTGCGGATTGGATAAAGCTACTTTACATGCAACTGTAGTAATAGTTGGGGAGGATGTGGATTTGATAGTTTTCCCAATTGGATTGGCACCATCATCAATCGATATGTATTTCATGAAGCGTGGCCGTGGGAATGTGAAGACCAAGTTGTTTTCGGTGCGACAACTTCAAAAACTTCCAATCGCCAAAACGATTCTCCTTAATTCTCTATAGTTTCTCCGGATGCGACACCACCTCGGCGATTTATGGAAAGAGTAAAGTGGGAGTCGCTAAGCTCTTCATCGACAATCCTGTACTCACCCAAGACATTTCAGCAATATTCACAGAACCGTCAGCATCACTTGAGGATATTGCACAGCTTGGCGAGAAGCTTTTTTTGGGCTGTATACAAATCGCCTGCTCATCAAGACAACCTGAACGAACATCGATACCTACTCGGCATTTTTGAAAGCGTCAACGAAGCCCAAATCAGACATGGCTACTCTTTCTCCTACCAGAGGAGCTTCTAAACAACGCTCGCTCAGAGTATATCTACAGGTAAATCCATTTACATATGGTTTTAAATACTGCTTTCTTTGAATTACAAATATTAATTTGTGATGAATTCTTACGTTGGCCTCATTACTTTCTTAAAGATACAACAGTGGCACGGCAACCCCCTACCACCCATCCAATGGGGTTGGGTCAGGGGAGAAGATGGGATCCTTAACCCAGTGAACACGAACGCCTCTGTGGCACCCGACTCCGTTTTGAACATGATTTTTTGCCGATGCACGAATGGGTGTGGGGTGCGTTGCGGTTGCCGCAAAGCAGGGATTGCCTGCTCCGGTGCCTGCGGCTGCCTTGGCTCATGTATGAACGGACCTCCCGTTGAAGACAGCGTCGATGACGATGAAAGTTTAGATTTCGACGAAATTTAAAATTCAAGATACATGCTTCAACACTAATTATTTAATTTTTAACCAAAAACATATAATTTTTAATTGCAAATATCTCATTTTTAACAATAGACATTTCATATTGAATAATGAACATTTCATTTTTAACAATATGAACTTTTTTTAAATTTTTCATTTTCCCTCCTCCATATCTCCTTAACCATTGATCCTAACAAAAATTTGTAAGAAACCTTTTTTGTAGAGAATTTTAGTATATAAACATTTTTTCGCTTAGTAGTTTTCGAGTTATTGATAAAAAACAGAAAAAAAGGACTATTAGAGACTCCCCTCTCCGTTAGCTCCACCCCCACCCGTCAGTACTTTTAGTATGTTGTTGAGAACACCTTCCCCTACAACTGTGCCAAAATTGGCTTCTACATGAATTTTTTCCTCTATTTTTCCTTCGTTACCTGGACTAATGTGGCCTGTACTTTCTTGACAAGTTTAATGACTTTGACATCATTGTGCTGATTTCTAAACAGATGATAAAAATAAAGTCAAAGTTCATAGAAAACATCATTTTGCACTTCAAGTTATTTGGGAAGAATTATACCACAAAATATCTTTAAAAAGAGTATCTATATAAATATATTTCAAGTTTGACTACCAGAAACAGCAATAAGGTGAATCAACTAGGATATAAACCTGCCCTTATTGTAAAAATATATTTTTACATTATAACTTAAGGCAACTAATTTCTATTTTGATTTGTAACGTTCTGAACTAAAGTCAGACATCTTTTATTGTTGGGGTAAGTAAAATTTCATTAATGAACATAATCCAAAAATCTTCTAGAAGTTTGGTAATTGATTATATAATATATTATTATGTAATATTTTTGTCAAAGATGACCAAATGTATAACAAGTGTTTCTTGAATACCAATCATTTGGAGAAGCCTATATGGATATTAATTCAAGGAGATAAGTGCTGCATACTAAAGCTGTAAAATGGTTGTAATTTTAAGCATTTCATCAAGATATTTCTATTCAAGTTCAGCGTTATTTTTCTCCATATCCGTTGCGACTGCCAAATTCATTCAATAATAGGTTACTACCATAGAAAAACCATATTTTTGTTCTTATATTATATATGTTTAGAATAATCTTAATAAAATTATAAATTCGCAATGAGTTCATACATTATGTGAAATCGATCTGATTTCACTGTTGTCTACTTTTTAATTTGAACTCAGATATATTTCACACAAACGTAAGTACTTTAATAATTCATTTTCAAAAGACTAACTTTTTACTTTGATAAAAATTATACAATATTTCGGAACTTTGATTTCTGACTATTAAGAAAGAATTTTTCTCACTATCTTTCTTAAATTACAGAAAATATGGAGTTACATTCCTGCTAGGTATGATCCTTTCGCTATCTGGAACAGCATAAAACAGCTTGGCTTCCATGGATTCAGTTGATTGAAATTGTAGAATACTTGCTATATTTCCACATCGATAGCAATAGTTTGGGGCTGACCAGACAGTAACTAGGCTTTGATCAAACATATATTTGAATCCTAAAAAGTTCAAGATTTAATGAAATTGTTCGGAAGATAATGATTAAATATAACCAAAATAATTATTACATCCAATAAAAATAGTATTACTCTCTTCAGATTATTTGAATAGTATCGACTGTCCTATCAGAAACAGTGAAAAATTCTCACAGTACCTTTATCATATATAATACGACATGACTATTTCACGAGAAAATATGTCTAACAGTAATATGGTCACATTTCAGAAAGTCAAGGAAATAACGATTCATGTGAGAAATGTCAAAATATTATCGCTGAAATACTAACATAGTAAGTTTTGCCGGCTTGCATGTTTTATCGCTGTGAAACGAGAGTAGCTA
>JARQZK010003050.1:0-75000 GCA_030704885.1 Cynegetis impunctata | reverse complement strand
GCAAAGCCTGTCCCTGCCTCTGTCGAACGGTACGCGACGCGTCAAGTGCTGAGCCCGTCCCTGCCTCTGTCGAACGGGCGCGCCATCTGCTCAGTGTCAACCTGTAGTTTGTGCGGAATGGGTAGAATACTACTATACTCCGCCGTGCCGAAACTTCTCGATAGAATTCGACCCGTCCAACTGTCGGCTCGAAAGGCGGTCACGTGAATTCTAGTCCATGGGAAGCGAAAATAGTTCTTAAGGGTCCGGAATGCATCCGTTTTCGCGAATTTCGGAGAAACGTCAAACTTTAAACGTTCGATATCGAAAATCGGCGTCTCGGATCGAGGCGAGACGTAGCCTAAGCACTACGGAAAGGACGTGGGCGATCGACGGAGCCCTTCGGGCCCCGCGATTCGGGGCCGATATCCTTATCTCGGCTTCGTAAGTTTGCCAAAATGCGGCCTTCGGCCGCCTGCATTTTGGGAAGTCGAATTTGGCGAAGCAATTATTTATTTAGTATTATATATTATTTTTTAGATTAGATTTAATTGCCGGCCTCACGCACAGGTAACATTGATTACCTCTGTGAGGATATACTATTTATACTAGTATTTATGCTATGTATTTTGTATATTTTTAAAAAACTGGTAATAAATACAATACAATAATATGAAAAGAGTAATCATCCAAGATTCCCAACAACAAATTGCAGATAAATACAGTAACCAATGAGATATGCCTGATTATGAATGTAAGTATGATAAGTCATATACAATGAACTGGTAAACAAACAAGACATAATAGTGAACAACATCACATTGAAAGTAGTAGATGAATACATGTAGTTGATCATAGTGTACTGCCAATCATGACCAAGGGATACAAAACCTGGACACTCAAAAGTGTAATCATTGTAAAACTTAAGGTTACTCAGAGTGTGTATTACGCATAGAGATATTACAGATAGAGGCGACAAGCCAGCCTGAAACTTGTCAGCTCGGGTGAGGGAGAATCTGAAGGTTAGGTTAGACTCTGACAGTTACGTCTGTCTATGTTTACGTCTGATACGTTTGACAAGGACAGAAAAACTCTGCGATCGTCTCTCTCTTTCGCTCCCACTGAGATTCGAGACTGACGTTGCCACTTACAGAGCGGCCTATGGCTTCTCGCCTCTATCTGTAATATCTCTATGGTATTCTATGTATCCTTGGAATAATGAGTAGAGATTGGAAGATAATAGAATCGTTATAACAACGAGTTCAAGTAATAGACATAATTCGGGTACTAAGATCCTAAAATGGCAGCACATCTAACAAAAATAATAGATGGAGAAGCAACCGAGAGGATATCCAAACCTGAGATGGTCTTATGACTTCAGGAAATGCACAGGCATTGCTTGCTTTTGAATAACTATCTATAGACAAATGCAAGCAAAAATATCATGATGATAAAGATGTTTCTTAAATATTTGGCAATATGCTTTTTGTAAGAACGAATTTTGTTACAAACTGCTAGACGTTTTTTTTACGACTTATTTGGAGAGATGACTGTTCTTTAATATTAATGATATATAACAAAAATTGAATTACTTAATTTCGAAACGATTTTCAATAAGAAGCAATTTTTGAAAATACAAACAAATTCATAATAAAATCTTGATTAATTTGAATATGATAGCTTCCTTATAAAAAATTTTTGAAAACAATTCAAGCTCATAAGTTTTTTACCAAACATTATTATATTTAAGTAAATACTAACCAAGTTTCTACATCTTCAGGATCTGACCATACTAAATCACAGAATGCTCCTTTATGCGGTATTTCTTGATTCCTTTCTAAGCATCTGATTTGATCCACAGTTTTAATATCAGGACTCAATCCTCCATGAACGCATAAAATTTTCTCATCGATCAACTGTAAATACACTGATGAATCATCTGTGAATTTCATAATACCAAAACATTTTAAATTGAATGAAAAGCTGAATCCTCAAAATGTTTAGACACTGGTAGGTACTAAGTTTTAAAATGAATTTACATGCTTTACAGTTCACGATAATTAGCATTACGTAAAATTTTTACTTAATGCTTACAGTCAGAGGACTATGTCGGCTTTTATAGAATTATTTTATTATAGGAATTAACCTGCTCACTATAATTTAAATGTTATAGAATGAGTTGGATATGATGTTAACTATAATACGTTTGTTATTAGAAAATTAATGAAGTTTCCAATTTTTTAAGTAGGAACTATGATTTATAGCCGCACATTTATTGAAGTGATTATTAACAGACCCAAAGAGAGAACGTTTTAACAAATAAATTATATATTTACAATATATATATATATATACTCAATTTCATATCTCTCTCTCTCTCTCTCTCTCTCTATATATATATATATATATATATATATATATATATATATATATATATATATATATATATATATATATATATATATATATATATATATATATATATATATATATATATATATATATATATATATATATATATAATATATATATATATATATATAATATATATATATATATATATATATATATATATATATATATATATATAATTACTTATTACAGGATTATTCAAGTTAGACTCCACGGAATATTGTGTCTAAATGATTTGGTTAAGAAACAAAATTAAGTATGGAGTGTATAGCGAGCCACTAGAGGAACATTTTAAAATTATATTTGAATTATACAGGATGTTCCAAAACGTCGAAATATATCGAAGTACTCCCATATATTATAATATTTACTTCACCTGCACCATGCGATTTTGAGATAACTAATATTCTGCTGAAAAGTGGTATCAACTTTAATGTTTAAATTTTAACGATTTATGAGTTTTCTTTTTCCCAAATTTATAATGAAATCTAATGATGGTCCATATTTAATATTACACTTGTAAAAATGTTATAATTTATACAGGGCGTCCAGTAATGAGCAGCCAATAATTATGACTTATAAACAAAAATTACTTCCTTGATGTAAATGACACATCCTGTATCTTATGTTCACAGCAGAAGCGACATTTAATTACCTATCAAATACTATGAGGCTCCCATATATCTAATTCTTCAAGTTTTTATGAAAAACAAATATTTTCATACTGCTGTCTAGTTATTAAAATTTTTAAGTTGACTATGAAACTTTGGCATATAATCAATTATTAGTTGTAACAATCAAAAGTTGTAATAAAATTTGATTAACGTAATATGAAATTTTATTTGTAACAAATTTAAAATAAATACTGTATACCTCAACATTTGGTGGAGAAAATAGATTGCTATATTCGAGAGTTGGCTATATGCGAGTTCGTTATAACCAGGCAGAATTATATATAATAGCATAGGGTTTTCGGCCGGAATTTTAAATTTGTTCGTTATATGCAAGTTTGTTATAACCAGGCAGAGTTATATGTGATAACATAGGGTTTTTGGCCGGGATTTCTCATTTGGTCATTATAACCGAGCGTTTGTTATAAACGTGTTTCACTGTATGTATGTATGATGTATATATGTATATATATATATATATATATATATATATATATATATATATATATGTATATATATATATATATATATATATATATATATATATATATATATATTTATTTTATATATATATATATATATATATATATATATATATATATATATATATATATATATATATATATATATATATATATATATATATATATATATATATGTATAGCCTTTCTATACAATGAAAAACCTAAAAAGAGAATGTATTATCTCTAACGCATGAAAATCAGTATAGATATCTAATGTGATAATTTTGTTCGGTATAGAACTTGTTAATACTAACGTGGATGAAATTTGTAAATTCACTATATAGACGGCTCTAAAGTATAACAATTATATATTATTTATGGTATAAGTACTTACTGCAGCAACAGTCAGTAAGTCAAAAACACTACAGCAATACTTCCACGCATTGACATTTCCATATTTAGAAAGACATTCGTCATAGAATCCATATACTTGCGTAATTTGCCTGCTTTCATGATTTCCCCTGAGTAATGTGATTTTATTTGGGTATTTTGCTTTCAGTGTTAATAATCGGGTAAATGTTTCCAGGCTATAATATCCACGATCAACAAAATCTCCTAAGAAAACATAGTTTGTGTCTGGTACTTGACCACCACATCGAAAAAGTTCCTCTAAATCATAAAACTGAAAATCAAATTACAGAGAAAACCTCAACAATACTAGTTACCTGACAGTGAATATACTGAGATATAGTTGAAAACTCAACTCACTTGTCCATGAATATCACCACAAACAGTCACAGGAGTACAAACAGGTTGAACATTTGATTCTTCTAGAAGTATACCGCAAACAATATCACATAGTTTCTTGAGATCAGTTTCTGGCAAATATTTACACTGCTTAGATACTTCAATCCAGTTATCAAGTTCTGTCATCCTGAAAATACCTTAACATTCAAAGAAAAAAGCTGATGCCTGTCGTAATTTATAAAACTGCTTAAATGACTAATGAAAAATAATCAGAATATCACAAACAAAACGTAAATCTCTAGAAGAATAAAACAATTTTTCAGCTGTAGTGGTCTTAACAACGAAAATTCTATGCTCAACGTCAAGCCACAGAGTACAAATATTGAAGTACATCATACAATCCAACCTACTCTGGGATTCAGATTCAGATGCTCGGTGACTTTTGGCCCATAGCATCAATCAGTAGTTATCAGTACACACTCCTGGATCAACTAAGGATAGTTCTGTTTTATGTTTATGCTTTGGTTTTACACTTAGGCCAAGCTACAGAGATTTTTTCATGTAAAAAGTGTTAGAAGAAAACCAGCTCCGCCATTGTTTGTAAAATAGTTCCACATGATATAGTGATATGTTTTTCACTCGACTTTATTATTTATATCTTTGTTATTAACAATTTTATGCAAAAAATCGAAATCGAAAATGTCAGAGTAATCGTCATAGTGTCAATAGACTTATTGTAGAAAATGAAAAGACGAAAAACATGAGAGGTCGGACGACTCGATCAGACCCTAGTCTAAGGGAAAATTGGAAAAAACCGGCCAAAATGCAGTTTTTTCAAAAGTTCATAACTCGGTTATTTTTTGAGTTGTAGCGTAGATCCTCCGGTTAGTATTATTTATCAATATAAACTTTATTTGTGCGAAGAGCAGGAACTGTCCGATGCATAGTTTCATCTTGGTTTTTCATGAAAACGCTGAGAAATATGTTAAAAATAAAGCTGAACATGAAAAACGGCCGAGAAATAACCGTCATGTTCAAAATGCCGACGTTTTCTAATGTCGTGCTTATCCTTGCCTGCTGCTCTACCCCCACTCTTCAACTATTCTCACGCGCTCGGCCCTTTTTCGTCATGTTCAGCTTTATTTTTAACATATTTCTCACCGCTTTCATGTAAAACCAAGATGAACGTCTTTTCATTTTCTACAATAAGTCTATTGACACCATCACGATTACTCTGATAGTTTTAATTTTATAAGCAAAAAACTAAAAAACGATTTTTTGCATAAAATTGTTGATAACAAAGATATAGATAATAAAGTCGAGTGAAAAACATATCACTATATCAGGTGGAACTATTTGACAAACAATGGCGGAGCTGGTTTTCTTCTGACACTTTTTGCACAAAATGCTCACTCTAAATCTCTGTAGCTTGGCCTAACTATTTAGGAATAAGTTTTGTCTCATTTTGGTTTTTTAAATCAAAAGGCAAGTTGCCTTAATGGCCTAGTTATAACATCTTATATATACAGATTTTTCTGACAGTTATTCATTTTCCTAGCTAACATCGGTCTCAGAGACCAATTTCAATAAACCGTTGATAATTGTTTATAATGTGCAATATTTTTATTATTATTTTAGATTTGGATTAAGTAAATACTAGTTGGCAGTTATTCATAATTTTGTATTTTACTTAACATCAGTCCTATAATGAACACAAAAAAATCGAATTTTCTTAACTAAAAATCATAAACATTTTCATTGAATAAATAAAATGAAAAAGAAATTCTGAAATGAATAAATAAAACCAGATAACTCTATCAGTATATACTAAAAACTATATCGCAGCGAGCTGCATTAGAAAATCAGGTTTTCATAACGTATCCAGTTTTTTTTCATTCAATTATTTATTGTGCAAAAAATATTTATTTCCTCTCCGGGGGTCAACCCCCAGTAGAAGTGATTCAGTTAAGGGTCGCTAAATTTGTTTGATGGTGACAGGTGCTCGTTAAATTTGATTGATGGTGACAGGTGGGTCGTTAAATATGACAGGTGGGGGTAATAAATAATGACAGGTGGTCGTTAAATCATGATTGATGATGACAGAAAAGTGATTAGATATGTTATTTATTAGGGGTTGAAGGTAAATTCGGCGTGGGTTGTCTAAGGTTATTACTAACAAAAATTCCGTTTTCGAAATCAGTCAGATCCATGACTCTTGATTGATGGTCGTGAAACGCTGAATATATAAAAAGAATAAGTTATTCATCGGTGGTTGAAAAGTAATTCGACGTGGGTGGTCTAGATATTTCAGTGACCGTGGGGATATTTATTTTCTTGATAAAATTTGATAGTCTAGGGTAGGGGTCACAAATTAGTTTCGCTCTGGGTCCATTTCAAGAAATGAAATGGCCATCACGGTCCGCACAACACAAGGTCCTCGCGGCGTCCGTCAATGCGGGTGATACATTTTTATTAAATTACGTATAGTCCAAGATCCCAGAGCCGCCAGACGTCCCTTATTTTCTCAGTAGGTAATAAAATTTGTGGGATGAAGTAGAGCTGGTATGTACTTTCAGTGTATGGATACTCGCTATCTTGTGCCGACAGCCCAGGTGCTAAAGATGAAAAAAAACTCGTCCTACGTCTCTTATTTTCTCACATTTGATTTTTATATATGATTCTCAGGGAACCATTTCAATACCTTATGCAAGCTGCCAGACCGATCGTATGGGCCAAACATCCCGCCAGACACACATTAATAGAGAGATATCGGTAAAACGAATAGGGCATGTGAACGTTATTAACGTCCTGCGGTAATGGTTTTACGTCAAGCGGTATTTTAGTTTTATTTAACAGTTATCGGCTGCGATGTTTTACCATGCCCTAATTCACCGAACCCGCGCTATTCGAAAATGTGACTTAACCTAGCTTTATGCTTTATTCTGTTTATCTTGTGAGTTTTTATGTTTTTAATTGAATTTGTGTGTTTGCCTTAGCCATATCCGGGGTTTTTTTGAATTATTATTGTTCTAATAAAAGACGAAAATTATATTTGTTATATAGATTCATTTTATTTTCAATCCTTTTTCCTTCCACTAGAATCTCCGCAATGGATGAAGATCTTGAAGTGATAATTATTGGTGGTGGAAATGATCAAGACGTTGAAGCCGCTATTTTGATGAACATTATAAGGGATCAACAAGATGTTGATGCCCAACAGCATTGTTCATTAGACGAAGTTCCAGATGAAGACTGTAAATTGTTGTTTAGGTTTGAGAAAGTTGATATTTACAGATTGTATTACGCTCTACAGATCCCAGAGTTTGTATTTTATTAGTTTACCATTACTCAAAAATCAAATGAAGGAATTAAAACAGTCGTACGTTCATATTGGTTGTAAGTACAAAAAAACAACAAAGTTACATAACCTTAAACTTAAAAAAACGCTGCGCATGCCCGGCATGTTAATTTGTTAGGCGCTATTTCAAATACCGCCTGTCGTTATGCTCCGTAAATTAGGGCTGGCGGTAACGTTATTTAGGGACGTTGCGTTAAGAATCGAATCGCGCATAGGTTAAATGTCAAAATACGTATGCTCTAATACTGCCTGACGCTATTTGGTTCACCGATATCTCTCTAATAGCGTTCTCCATTGGCAGAACTAGTGCGCACTGAGTGCTATTTTTATGATCCATTGGAGAGTCTAGTGTGAGGGCTTTTGATCCATTGGAAAACTAGTGCAGTAGAAATTGAACTGAGTGCATGTTTTGTTGGCACGAGGTCCGAGAGCTCGTGCCGTGGTCAGTGCAGTTATTTGATTTGAATGAATTACAGAATAATTAATATTGAGAACTTTAAGTTAATAATTTTTTAAGGTTTTACCATGATCTAATAAAAAATTATTCCTCTACTTTTGCTTCGTGACGGTTAAATATAATGGAATATACATTTTGTTGTGTGAAAATAAGCCAGAAAATTGTTATTGAATGATTTAAACTTTATACTTATAGTAACTTGAACCAATTTTTAGAGAATAAATGTATGTACTTCAAGAGTTATAATATTAATTAGTTGTTTGGCCAGTTTTTTCAGCTAACATATAATAATAGTTAATTTCATCACCTTATAGGAAATATCTTGCATTTTATAATTGCTAATATAAAGTTTTACAGATCAAAATTAGAAAAAAATCTTAATCAGTGAATCAATACACTTCATAATAGGTAAATTACTGACTGCATGGTTACCTTAGCATACAACCTACCTGTCAAAACCTTCCATTCTATAAATATTTGGTAGAGGTTCTTTCAATGAAACCATACCATTATTTATTAAATCAATAACGTAAGAACAGGTAAATTCATCGTAATCTGTAATCAAAGCACACTCAATAAAAATACTCAGTTGTCAACTTAAAAAGCGTATCCTAGTCATCAATAGGGACACAAAGGGTAACTAATTCGTTATTAATTTCAAATTGAAGGTTTATTTCTGGCGTAATTTTGTTACATTTCATAAACAAAGAAAAACTTCAATTTTACAATTAAAAATAAAAAAGCGGAACTTAACTTACATAACCTCAAAAAACAAACAGCTGTTGTGTTACCGAAACACGAAACGGAATTTATAAAATTTGTGATCCATTGCCGCACCAGTTTTACCAATGGAGAACGCTATTAGTGTGAGTATGACAGTATGAGCGAAATGTCATGATTCGCCCAGTTTAAGCGCGATAGTGATTATCTATGCGCGTCGAACTCCCTTCTATTATATTCTATATATACTGCCTATTCAAGCATGCTCTTTGTTTGAGTATAGGTACGTACTTTCGATATTATTATTTTTATTTTCAAATGGGCGAATCATTACATTTCGCTCAGACTGTCATACTCACACTTAATGTGTGTCTGGCGGGATGTTTGGCCCATACGATCGGTCTGGCAGCTTGCATGAGGTATTGAAATGGTTCCCTGAGAAGTGTGAGAAAATAAGAGAAGTAGGTCGAGTTTTTTCCATCTTTAGCACCTGATACCTGAAAATTGTCCGTCGGCACAAGATAGCGAGTGTCCACTGAAAGTACATATGAGCACTACTTCATCCCACAAATTTTATTACTGAGAAAATAAGGGACGTCTGGCGGCTCTGGGATCTTGCTCTAGTACTCTGTAGTGCAAGTTCACAAGTTGCTGTGTTCTCGCGGTCCGCACAAAATGGGTCGACGGTCCGGATGCGGACCGCGGTCCGCCATTCGGTGACCCCTGGTCTAGGACAGCGTTGCAGTTTGTAACATAATTATCGAATTGTAACATAATTTCTCCTCCAATTTGTCCTCAATGGATAATTGTACCATAATCGATAATTGAAACATAATTTTGACCTAGAGGGTTTTCGACTATAATATAAATAATTATGGAAAGTACCTGCTAAAAAAAGGAATATTAATTGGATTGTGTGTGCAAGTCATCGCTACCCAATCCTGAAATACAATATGTAATCCTAAAAAAAAGGTCTTCTGATTTGTGGTTACAGATCAAAATCAAAAATTTAACATAATAATAATAATAATAATAACGTTTATTTTTGGTCCCAAAAGCAGTGAGATCTCTGGTGACAGGACCTAATCTTGAAGAAAAATCGATAATTCTAGCAACGCTGTACCATAATTCTCACTTGGCTATGTGGTAACACTGGTCTAGGAACGGACAACCAGTGTAGCCAACTATACAGTTTTTACTGTAGATTTACAGTTTTTTCAAAATGTTCCCAGTGTTCAGTTTTGACCTCCAAATCTACAGTTTTTTTAATTTTAAATGCTAGCGTCATCTACTGCGAACTATTATATCATTCCAAGTATATGCACGGACAATATAACGAAGTAAACAGGGTTTCGCGAACTGTTACCAAAGAACTTCTGTGTCTGCCGCACTGCTAAGGTAGAGCGCTTGTTTGAAAACAAAAATAAGAAATAAACTTTCTACGAGCTCAATAAAAGGCACTCTACATACGAGATCTGAAATTGAAAATTGTTTCGAAATTGATTACGAAAAGTTCAATAAAATTATGTACGATCTCAAAAACAATGAAGACATCGAAAATCAAGAAAGTTTGCAGATTGAGAGCGAAATAGCAGGTAATTGTATAGTCTTGTAACATGTGTCATATCATAATAAATGCTGTATATGTTTTAATTTCAATAATTTTTCAAATCATAATTTGATAAAATGTTTGATTTCCAACGTTTGTTCTATTGATTACCACCTTTAAATGAAGTTTGAAACCATAAATTAAGAAAACACTGTACATTTACCGTTTTCAAATTAAAATCTACAGTTTTCTACAGTTTTTTTGAAGCACATATGTAGTTTTCCACTGAGTTGGGGTTGGCAACACTGCGGACAACGGAACAGTGTCTTGTACAGTAAAGTAAAAAGTAAAGTTACATTACAGTTACAGTTTTGTAGTCCGTACAGTGAAAAATGCAAAGAAGCTCTTTAGAAAAATGTCTTCAAATATGTTTGCTGATTTTTTAAGATCCCTGCCTCTGGACGTGATAATGAATATGTTCCAGCTGGGGTAATTCAAAACCGCGAAATTACTGGATAAAGTGGTGATCGTGAATGAAAAAATATTTGTAGAGAAAGAGAACCCATCAGTAAATCTAGATGAGTACAACGAACTATGTCTGGCCGCTCGCAGTGAAGAGGGTGGCCTGTGCAGTGAATCGGTAAGTATTAATGGTATTACAACAGACTGCCCCGATTTTCTTGAAATTTCGGATTATAGCTTATTTTGGCCTGAAAAAGTCAGATTTTGTCGCTAGGTCATCTTTTCTTTTCAAAAACTTGAGCTGACCTGACTTTTTCTAACCTTACTAACCTAACCTCCGAGGTCTTTTTGATAATAAAATTCATCTACTATACTTTTATGAACTCCGAGGTTAGGTTAGTAAGGTTAGAAAGTCATGTCAGCCTCAAGTTTTTGAAAAAAAAAGATGACCCAGCGTCAAAATCTGACTTCATATTCAGCTTTTTCAGGCCAAAATAAGCTATCCGAAATTTCAGGAAAATCGGGGCAGTCTGCTGTAAAATCGATAATTACCATATAGGTGTCGTCACTAGTTTTCGTATTTAGATTTTTTTGACGACTCTATTCTTCATTTTGTAGATGTCTTCACAAGTGAATGATATATTAGCCCAGCCGTCGACATCAGGATATATTCATATGGTGGGTTGATTCTCAATTTTGGAATTTGTTTGTAAATATCAGATTCTATTTTGAAAAAACACTGAATGTTGAATATTATTTCAGTGTCCGCTACACCCAACAGGCTCTGGATTATCCAGAATAGAAAATAAGAGTTCACAGTTAGAGAACCAGGTTCGTTGAAATATTCATTAAATTTTTACTTATTGAATCTTGCTAATAAGAACAAATTTTGCTCAATAAAAATTATGATTTTACAGTTGTAAATAAAATCAATGCTATGTCGGTTGAAATGTCAATTGAAATATGTTGTATATATTTAAAGAATCTTAATCTTTATATAATATCAATTTACCGATCACCATCTGGTTAGTTTCAGGTGTTCTAGGATGCTGTTGAGGGAGCTCTCGACTTAGTCCGGGGAGACAGTCATGTCCTTGTGGCGAGAGATTTTAATGTTTATTTTGGCAGTGAATCAGAAAATAGTAAGGCTCTCTGTAGTCTTATTAACTCTTTTGGTCTATCTCAGATGATTAATGTACCAACTCGTCAGAGTCGTTGCCTTGACAATGTTTTCTCTGATCTGGAGGAAAAGAACTACTGGGTCTTAGTGGTTGACTCTGCTCTATCTGATCATCTTGGTCAACTTGTGGAATTCCAACTTTCTCATAAAAAAGGTAAGCCTGCATATTCTAAGGCAGTCTGTACACCAATTTCAATGGAAGGTAAGATGGCCTTTTATTCATTTGTCGAACAATTGGATTGGGAATTTTGTAAGTGTAACTCCTTGACTGTGGATGAAAAATTTACTCTCCTTCAAGACTCCTTGACGGAGGCATTTCTTGCTTCTTTTCCAGAAAAAACCTATCACAAAAGGAACTATCAGAATCGCACTATTAATTGGTTTACTGATGAGGTAAAATCAATGAGGGAGGTTTTTCATTTTTTATAGGATTTATATAACCAAACTCCTTCTGATGCTCTAAAAATCCAAATAAATGAATATAAAAAAGGTAACATTCTGTTATTAGAAAAGCAAAAATTGCTTCCAATGACAACCTCATTGGCAGCTCTACAAACCCAATTAAATATATGTGGAATATTATTAATGAGTATCGTGGAGTTATAAATGATTGTCCAAGATATGGTGTTTCACCTGAGGATTTCAATAACTTCTTTGTCAACATAGCTCCTGATTTGCAAAGTCAATTAAATGGTTCTAATCTTGATCCAGTTGATTTTCTGAACATACAGCAGATGGAAGAGTTCACTTTTGGGGCGAGGCTAGTTTCAATGACATACGAGACATTATTATTACCAATCTAAAGAATAAAAAAAGCAGGGATCTCTTTGGCCTGACCACTGAGCTCATAAAGAGCATCAAAAACATTATTCTTATACACCTGAGTAGGTAGAGAATAAGGCTGCACAGTGTACCAGGTCATCCACTAGTGGGAGTGGGGGTAACCTCGATTTCTATTGGTCAGTAAATAATAAGCTTGGGCTAGAATATATTTGGAGTGGGGGTAATCTGATTTACTCAGGAGTGTTCTTAACCTTAATTTCTATTGATCAGTAAAATAATGGTGCTATACAATGCATAATAACCTTGAGCTAGAATATATTTGAAGAGGTGGTAATCTGATTTACTTCGAATATATCAGAATCGTACCTTCGATTGGTTAATATCAACCTTGGCTATCAAGCATTGAATTTTATCCCTTTCCACTCATACTCAGTATATAGATAGATAGATAGATAGATATAGTTTATTTGATCAAATACAATACATGTGTAGATCTTGTCAAATTTAAATACAATTAATTATTCTTCGAAATTTCTTTCTTCTAAGTACTCATTTATACTGTAATATGCTTTGCTTACTAAAAATTTTTTTAATGTGGATTTCTGTGATTGTCTTGATTTAGTTTTAAGTTTTTCAGGTAAACGATTCCAAATTTTCAATATACGGCATGTCACATTTTTTTGGAGGTAGGTATAATTCGGCTTCTCTTCTAAAAGATATGTTTTCCCTCTGGTGTAATGATCATGTTCCAGCCTTATTTTGCTTAATTCTCCAAAATTATCCATCACAAATACAACCGACTCATATATGTACAATCCATATAATGTTAACATTCCTTTACCTTTAAATATTGGCCTACATGATTCTCTCTGGGTCATTTTAAAAACAGCTCTTATGCATTTTTTTTGCAATGTAAATATTCTATCAGCATCAGGAGACCCGTCCCAGAAAATGATTCCATATCTGATTTTTGATTGTACATATGAATGATAAGCAGTCAGAGCGGCTTCCAATCCCACCGTGTTGCTAATCAATCTAATAGCATAACACTGTCTTGCGATACTAGGTGCAATTTTTCCAATATGCTCCTTCCAGTTCAGCTTTTGATCAATATGTATTCCTAAAAATGATAAACTGTCAACTTCACCAATTTGTGTGCTCTGATAATTGAGGCTTATATTTTCCTTATTTTTCCTGAATACTATTAATTTGGTCTTTTCAATATTTAGTACTAAGTTGTTTATGTCGTACCACTCAATCAATTTTCCCAATCCATCTTGTAATATCTGTTCACAGTCACTTTCATTATCTGCTTTACAAATTAGCGAAGTATCATCTGCAAACATTACTATTTGACTTTGTGTTAATTGGACGAGGTCATTCGTGTATATTATGTAAAGTAGAGGTCCCAAAATGGAACCTTGTGGGAGACCCACCTCAACTCGGCCAAATTCAAATGTCATCATATGTCCATCCTTTCCTCTGCTCATTATTCTTTGAGTTCTGCCAATCAAATAAGATCGCATTAGTTTCAACGCAATACCTCTTATGTCGTTCCTTTGCAATTTCGCCAGTAAGATTTCATGAACGACCCTATCAAATGCTTTTGATAGATCTAGGCAAAGGGCTGCCGTGATTTGGTTTCGATTTAGGGATTTAGTGATGGTGATGAGGGCTTGATAGATTGCATTAATAGTTGACTTTTTTTTTCTAAATCCGTATTGATGTTCGACAATTACTCGATTTTTGTCAAAAAAATCGATCATCTTGTCAAATATTATACGTTCAAAGATTTTACCTATATTTGAGAGAAGTGCCACAGGTCTATAGTTACTGAAATTTGTCTTATCTCCTTTTTTATATATTGGCTTTACCAATGCTTCTTTTAGTTTTTGTGGGTACTTACCAGTTGATAATATCTGATTTATGATATGTGTTAATGGAGTAACCAATACTGATGCACAACTCTTCAAAATATTAACTGGTATCTCATCACTTCCAACAGATTTTTAATTTTTTTATTTAGCGATATATCCATATACTTCAGGTTCCACAACTGGATTTAAGAATATACTGTTGATGCAGGGCTCAATATTAGGTTCAATATTAGGTGTTACATTATTTATTCCACAGACATTTATGTAATGGGAATTTATTTTATTTAATATTTCTTTTTCATCTTCAGTGGGGAAGTTATCTAAAATTGAATCGTTTATATCCTGTTTATTTTTTGTAATATTGTTCACTAGATTCCAAGTAGCTCTTGTTTTATTTTCTGCTGTGTTTATGTATATTCTATTACTCATTATCTTGGCCTGTTCAACTACAGTTTTAAGTATGCTGCAGTACTTCTTGTAGTATCCATGTGTAGTTTTACCTTTTTGTAGTTCCACCCACATAACTCTTTTCCTTTTACATGAAGTTCTTATTCCTTTCGTAATCCATGCCTTTGTGTTCTTCGCAACATGAAGCCTCTTTTTCGGAAATATAACCCTGATATGTAGGTTCAATATCTCGGAGAAACGATTATAGGCTCTTTCTGGATCCATTTCATCCAACACATTCTGCCATGTTGTGTCCTGCAAGCTATGAAATAGTTGTTGTGTTTTACATTCAGTGAATAGTCTCTTTTCGACAAAATGTTTTTTATTCTGAAAGCTTTTACATTCTACGCTAATAAATTGAGCCATGTGATCAGACAACAGTAAATTCAGATTTTTATTATTCCAGTAGTTGCAATTTCTGACAAATATATTGTCTATCAATGTTTTCGTTGTTTTTGTTATTCTCGATGGTTCTTTTATGGTTTGCTTGAAGTTATAACTTCCAGTCATATCTATAAAGCTATAACTTACTTGACTATCATCTAGCAAATTTATGTTAAAATCAGCACATATTACTATATGATATTTGGTGAATTCTTTTTCTATTCTTTGAAGTATTTCTTCTAATTGTTCAAAGAAGATCTGAACGTTTCCCAAGCATGTCCTGTATATTGACATTATCACTAATTTTCTATTTCTACTCACAATACATGATCCCTCTGTTTCCTTTTCAATACTCATTTCATCAATATACGGTACTTCCTCAAAATCCTTTATGTCTTCCTTTACCAATATGCATGTTCCACCATGTATATATTTTTCCCTGGAAAAGTTTGACATTACTTTAAAACCTTGAACATTCAGAAATTGTATTTCATCTTTAGTCATCCAATGCTCAGTTATACACATCACATCAGGTTCATCCTTTATGGTATCCATTATTAGTTCAACTTCAGATATCTTATTTCTCATGCATTGTATATTTTGGTGCATAATATTTATTACATTTGTACCTTTGTGCTTTATAATTAGTTGCTCATTACAACTATCATTGTTTATCTTAATTTCTCTATTGTTTACGAAAAAGGTTTCGAAACGAAAATTCCCTAACTATAACTACTTCCGGCCAAAATTCTGCGGTACAAATCATTTTAAATAGTTCATCAGTTGTAACTACTACACTAAATGCTGAGTTTTGTCCCTTTGTATTTAATTTTTTTACCTCTATTTTATCACTAACATTCGAATCCCTTATATACTGTTCAATATCTTCCTCTGTAACTTCATTACCCGCTATCTTACCAACGTATACCCACTTCTTTTTACAAGCTCCTTTTATTGCCGTTGATTGATTTTTTGAGCCTGTACATATAATATTATTTTTCGGTCTATCTACTAACGTTTTGCGTTTGCTGGTTATCGTTTTCCATTCATTTTTCGTAGCATCATGTGCTGATTCCATCCTATCCTCTTTGACAATATTGACATTCATTACTCTGTTATGATTACTTTTATTTGATGTACTATCTGTCATTGACGCTATATTTTCGGTTATGTCAGTATTCAGTGATACCACACTAGATGAGTGTTTTTCCCTTGCTTCGGTAGTTCGTATGTTTTCCATATTACTGTTAGTTTCCGTGTATCGTTGTTCCCGAGCGCGAGTTTTATTCTGTATGATTTTCTGTTCTGTTTCGATATGCATTGTCACATTATTCGATTCATTGTTTACCTCTTTTTTTCCTGATTGTTAGAGGTTTTTGATTTTTTCAATAAGAAGTTCATTATTTTGCATTAATATTTCGTTATTTTTTCTAGTTTCCATTAACAGTTCTTCAGTATATTGTATCTTCATTCTCAGGTACCTATTCTCAGTTTCAATCGCAGTATTCTTTCCATTGAAATCCATCTTCTCCAATTTCCGAGACTTGTTATCATCGTGAATACAAACCGCGTTTCTCTTGTTAGCGGCCTGAATCATACACGAGGGATGAAAACTTTCAGAGCACTTGATGCACTGGACACTCCGACACTTTTTTGTTGCAATGATTACAAATTTTGTCTATCCTACTTGTTAATTTTGTCGCTTTTTTGAAAAAAAAATCATCTATACTGATGATGTTGTTTTTTGCATCAATCCGGTAGGGCACCACCCTATTTTTGGAATACCCCTCACCGACTGGGGTAATTGCTCTATCCTTGTTACCTCTTCACTTCGAATGGGTGGTGTGGTGATTCTCTATGCCATTTTCGGCGCTTGGGTTAGTAGATAAAGAATGGGTGTGCACCGTACACAATGACCTTGACCTTGAAAACGCGGTTAACCTTGAGTCGATATTTAGGAGTGGGGTAACTTAGTTGAGGGGCGTGCACTATACACAATGACCTTGAATATCAGGAGTGGGGATAGTTTATTTTTCGATTGGTTTACCTTGAAAATAGAACAGACCTTGAGCATAATGACCTTGAATATTTATCAGGAGTGGGGATAGTTCATTTTTCGATTGGTTTACCTTGAAAATAGAACATACCTTGAGCATAATGACCTTGAATGTTTATCAGGAGTGGGGATAGCTTATTTTTCGATTGATTTACCTTGAAAATAGGACATACCTTGAGAGCATTAACCTTAAATGTACCAGGAGTGAGCTCAAGTTTGATTTCAATTGGTCAATAGTGGCCTTGACATTTTTATCCCTACTTTACCATCTACAGTATATATTCCGTAATATGAGAAAGTGATACCAAACCATACAATATTTCGAGCAGTATCTAATTTACGGATTGTAGAATGGGTAACTTTCTATACATTATGTATATTACATATTAACATTATATAATTGAATTTCAGCCAATATCTGCTACAACCTCCTCCGTTTGGTGGAAGAAGATGGTGAGGAAGGACCATTATTGTGCCCGCTGTGCATCAAGGATATCAACGAAGCATTTACCATGGAACATATTCATCGGCCGTGGATGCAATTAGATGAGATGCTATGTAATATGTGTGGCAGTCAATTGGCACATCCGTTGGGGAACCAGGAGGATTGTACCTACATAGCATGCCATCTTATATTCGAGAGTTTATGGTATACGACTACAACGCTGATTCCGATAGTTCGGATTCAGGAATCAGTGATGTAGAGTAGAAAATAATTTGTAAATGTAGTATATAGATTGTGAATGAATGAATATTATTTAGTATTCTTATTTCATTTACACTGGGTGTAAGTTTAATATGGGGACATATAAGGTGAATCATAAAATGACAAGTATCAGAAAATCACAGCACTCCGTGAAGAAAGGTGGTTCCTTTATAAATAAGTTGATTGATAAATTACCGTTTGAATTACATTTACCAACATATCAATATTGTGGTCCAGGACTAATCTAGAGAAGAGAATAGCTCGGGGAGATATCGGAATAAATTTATTAGATCAAGCGTGCAGAGAACATGATATAGCATATGACCAATCATCTGATTTTGATAAGAGGAGAGAAGCTGATAATATTTTAATTCAAAAGGCCAGAGAGCGATTGAGATCAAAAGACGCAAGTAAAAGAGAAAAAGCGGCTGCATTTATTGTACTCATGCTCATGAAAGCAAAAACAAAAATAGGTATGGGACCTAAGCGAATATCTAAAAAGAAATCACGTAAAGGTAGAATTTTGGTAGCGCCTAAACGTGGAGGTTTCTTGCCATTTTTATTACCACTTCTTGGGGCTCTAGGTGCTTTAGGAGGAGGTGCGGCTTCTATAGCATCAGCAGTTAATAGAGCGAAAACAAATAAACAAATGTTGGAAGAGACTATGAGACATAATGAGGAAAGGGAATTCAAGGGAAAAGGTTTAGTACGAAGAAAGAAACGTAAGGGAAAGGGTTTATACATAGGTCCATATCAATGGTATCAAAAAAATTACCAATAGAGTTACCACGACATGCACTTACAAATGTAGAACTTGAGAATTTAGTAAAGAAGTTGAAGATCCCGAATTTTAGAGGAGTATTCATGAGAAATCAACTACCACAAAAAATACGGAATAATGAAACTGGTATTATTAATTTAGATGAAAGTAGTGGAAAAGGTACACATTGGACGGCATATATAAAAATCGGTAGGAATATATATTACTTTGATAGTGTTGGGAATTTGGGTCCTCCTATAGAGGCAAGGGCATATTTCAGAAGCGATAATATGAGAAACAGAAAAATGTACAATAGACAAAAAATACATATAATTGTGGACAATTAGTTCTGAAATTCTTATATAGTTGGTCACACCAATAGAATTTTAGTTAAAGGAAATCTTTAGAAGAAAAATGTTCTTCGTGCTTACTGGCAAATCATCAATTTTAATTTCGGAATTCAACCCTCCAATTGAAGTTAAAGATGGAAGATACGCGTTAGGTCTAACATCTTTCGAAGTTTACAATTCCATCCCAAATATTGATAAAGTGTGTAATACAATAAAAATTGGTTCAAAAGAAATAGAAATTCCAACAGGGTGTTATCAACTTCAGGACATAAATAAATATATTCAGCATGAATTGAGCAGCGATTCAAATTTTAACCATGTATTTTTTCAGGTTGTCTGCTAACCGCAATACATTACACTCACATATTAAGTGTACAGAAGAGGTGGATCTGTCTAGTGAAAATAGTATTGCACCATTGATCGGATTCTACTGGAGAAAAATATAAACGTGAAAGAAACTTCAGACAATATTGCCGATATCATTACAGTAAATTCCATATCTGTTGAGTGTAATATAACAGTTTCAAAAATGGGAAGACTCAACATATAATACATCAGTTTTCACCCAGCGCACCCCCAGGCTTCAAAATAGTTGAATCCCCTGAACACGTGATTTATTTACCTATTAGTGTTAACACAATAAGGAATATAGTTATTAAAATAGTTGACCAAAATGATGAACTAGTTAATTTCCAACAAGAAACCATCACAGTAGGTTTACATCTCCGAAAAGAAATATAGTACGAGTATAAATTAAAAAAAAAATGTATATGCTTTCCAAGTATAAAAATGGGAAAATATGTCGAAAAGTGTCCAGTAGGAAAAAAATCACTCAACTATTAACGTTTGAGAATAAGCAATTCTTGAAATCTCTAGGATATACAGTATATCAGTGAAATGTTTACCATAAACGAAGGAATACCTACTGACGAATCAGTTGTCTCATACAAATATCACACTCATGAGTCATATACATCACGATACAATAATAACGACGAAATAAGAATACCACTGCAGGAAGATTTATGTACGTTACCAAGTGAGAGCTATCTCTATGTTGAAGGTCAATTACGAAAAGCAGATGGAACTTCTTCAGGAGTAAACACTTATTTCACCAATAATGGAATTGCATTCTTGTTTAGTGAAATAAGGTATGAGGTGAATGGTTTCGTTGTTGATGTAAATACGAAACCAGGATTAACAAGTACAATGAAAGGATTAGCATCCTTTAACAAGAGCGAAGCTGCGAAATACGAGAATGCAGGGTGGTTCCCAGGAAAGGAGAGTAGTATTATTAAAGATGGCCGATTTATTGTTTGTATTCCATTGAAAATGTTATTAGGTTTCGCTGACGATTATAAAAAAGTTATGGTTAACATATTCCAAGAATTAATTTTAATTCGTAGTAATAGCGATGAATTGGCATTGAAATGTAAACTCAGTACAGATGGAACAAAATGTCTCGCAGATGACAAAGCTAAAGTTATAATTGATAAAATAATGTGGAAAGTGCCATACATAGTACCAGGGTTGCGTGAAGAAGTGAGTTTAACTAAATTCATAGAAAAAGGTAAAGACATCGTAGTTCCATACAGAACCTGGGAACTACATAGTTTTCCATCGTTACCAAATACAACAAGGCATACATGGAATGTGAAGACATCAACGAAATTAGAATCGCCAAGATATATCATTATGGGATTTCAAACTGATAGGGATCGATTGGAAGCTGACAGTAGCAAATTTGATACGTGCGATTTCAGTAATATTCGACTATTTTTGAATAATGAACGTTACCCGTATGAAAACTTGAATACTTAATTTGAGAATAATCAGTTTGCAACATTGTATGAAATGTTCACACAATTCAGATCATCATATTATTATGATTATAAATCCGAAACTGACATAACACCATCGCAGTTTGCGGCATCTTACCCACTAATCATTGTCGATTGCGCTAAACAAAAAAAGTGGGTTTCAAACCCAATCAGTTGCTCTTAGAGTTGAGTTTGAAACTAATACTCCAATACGTAATAACACTACTGCTCATGTATTAGTAATAAGTGATCGTGTGGGAGGCTCCGTGGCTGAGCGGTATAGGTAACGCTATGCCGTCTTCGTTGACGGAGTTGGTGGGTTCGATTCCCACCGTGTTCCTGGGTGTTCGTATGCGTCCGGATTTAAGTGGTTCCCCTCATTATAGTAAATTGCTGGCTAAATGTCCACGTTGACGAAGCCAAAATTGTACGGAGGTCGGGCGCGTGTGAGAGGGCACACGTCCCACCTCTTTTAAAAAAAAAAAAAAAGTGATCGTGTGTTCACATATAATCCGTTAACCAAATCAGTGAAATAATATGTCATATGCTATAGTAGATATACAAGAATTCATTATAAATAAAAAAATATTCTACACCAAAGAACTTGCAATTTTGAAGAATGGTAAAATAGCACATTTGATTTTCAAAGAACCGTTTCCATTCAAAGATCTTCCTGAAGAATATAAAAAACAGATGAATTTGTTAACGCATCACCATCATTGCATACAATGGCAAACAGGATTCATTCAACCTTGGAAATTGAAGTCAATATTAACTGCTCTGACGGAGGATGTTCTTAAAATAAATGTGAAAGGACGAGAAAAAGCAGAAATTATTAAAAAAATATATCCCGTCCAAGAAAATTTTCGAATTACCAGAACATCCAGCTTTAGAACGAGATGAGCCCGATTCTATTTTCCATGAGAACAGCAATTACTATTGCTCTTTGAAAAATGTGAAGTTTCTCCAACGAACTTTTACCGATTTCATTAACGATTGCAGTATGGAATGGATTGAAGAAAAAAGCATGGATACATTTTATTCATTTGTAATTTTTTCAATAATTAATAAATTTTTTAAAAGATAAACTGTCCAAATTTTTACAATCTTGATGATGTGAATAATATAACCAAGGATAAGTGCATTCATAGGCGAATGGACATAGGCGGGGCCTTCCCGCGGACCCCAGAGGGGACCCCACCGCGGGCCCCTCCCACGAAAAATTCAAAGTTCCCCGCAGGAGGGGAAATTTTTTTTAAAATTCGACTAGAAATGCCTTAAAATGCGTTTAAATTTGAAAATCGGTGACCTTGAACACCTTTGAAAAGGGTGCTTTCAGGTACCGAATTTCAATATTTGACCTCGAAATAGACAAATTCTGACCTTGAGCAGGATGAAAATGCCTTCAAACAGGCCTTCTTCCACCCCCGACTCCACCCCCCACCCATTATTTCCCACCATTTCCCCCCACTTTTTATTAATATATACACACGCACTGCGCAGTAACAGTCATTTGTTGTTGTGTTCTCGGTGGTGAAAGTACTACTGCAGTAGAGTAACGAAATGGCCGCGAAGTGTTTTGGTGATTTTCTTGCTAGTCAAAATTCTGAGTCAGAATTAGCAGTTGGTCATTCTGTGAGTGAACCAGTGTTAAGTTCTGAACAGCAACAAATTCCTCGAGTAAGTTTATTGAGAAATGCTCTTTAATGCATAAAACCTTGTATGTAAATGAGATTGAAAGATAATTACCACAATGTGTTCAGAGTCTGGAATAAATGATAGTATAAAAATAAACAGAGGAATGTGTATGGATGAAAATGTTTGATAGTCAAGGTCACTATTGACCAATACACCAGGAGTGGGCTTAATTTTGAATCCAAATCAAACTTTTTTTATCCCTACTCATTCCTCTGCAGTATATATTCTATAATACGCAAAAGAAATACCATACCATATTTCGGGCAGTATTCAATTTAAAAACTGAAGAATGGGCAAGTTTCTATACTATTGCATATTAACATTATATAATTGAATTTCAGCAAATTTCTGCTACGAAGTCTATCGTTTGGTAGAAAAAGATGAGGGGATAGACGGAGCATTATTGTGCCCGTGGTGCATCAGGGACATCAACCAGCCATTTACCATGGAGCATATCCACCAACCATTGGCTGAACCAGATGAGATGCTGTGTAGCATTTGTGGCAGACAATTGACACAGCCGTTGGGGCAGGATAATGTGCCTACATAGCATTCCATCTGGTGTTGGACGATTGTTATTTATAAATTGAAAAAATTAGTATGCAATTTGTAAATACATATATAAATAAATATTCTTTAGTATTCTAATTCCATTTACACTGGATGTTACCCGAAAATGAGAACATAAAAGGTGAATAATAAAATGACAAGTATCAGAAAATCACGGTACTGAGTGAAGAAAGGTGGTTCTTTCATAAATAAGTTGATTGATAAATTACCATACTTCCATTTACGGTGATTATGAAAATCTGAGAAAAATGACACTTTACACTATTTTTCGAAAACCAAACCTTCATAAATTCATTTTATACAAATAAATTTCAACTTATATAACACCAATAATAATTTTAAGGATATATAATAGAGTCGTGTTGGTAACCCAGAAACTATAATTTTTTTATATACTAAAGCGATTCTTTCAGAATTGCAAATCAATCAGAAGACGTCTATATGATCGACAATTTATTTATTATTTAGGATGGTTAGTACACATTCAGAAAGATCACTTCCCTCGCCCCCTGATTCTTATATATTGTCATGCAATTCACACTTTGATAATTCGTTGTTTTGTTCTTAGTTATTTACTTGTGAAACATTTCTGTGAATTTCTTGCGAGTAAAAATTCAGAGCCACAGTTAGTAATTGACGAATCGGTGGGCCAACCAGTGCTGAATTCTGTGCACAGACACGCGACAAGTTCTCGAGTAAGTTTATTAAAAAACGCTCTTTTAGGCATAAAACCTGATAGAATCAAAATTTTATCAAATGTGTTAGTTAAACCTGCAAAACTCGATTCATCCTTCCATATAAGAGAATCGAAAATGCACTCTCTATACACCTGAACATCACCTGAACAAATTACGATGGATTATCCCAATGATATTGATATTTCTATATCTTCAAAACCTTTTTTCGAAAATGTTGATTGTACAAATACTTTCAAAGTTTCATCTGCTGATCCTCAAACATCAATCAATAGTAACAAGACTCAAAATCAGTCAGGTATTCACACCAAATAGGGTGGTGCCCTACCGGATTGATGCAAAAAACAACATCATCAGTATAGATGATTTTTTTTCAAAAATTACTGAATTTATTATTCTCATTATCTGATATCACTTTTGGGATGTACTCATCTTGAATGGATTTTGTATAATAAAGAAATAACATTCATTTACAGATTATATAATCGGAATGAAATATATCATTTCTTTTATAGCGGGGCCTAAGTTTCCAATACTACAGTTTGGCATTAGGAAGGGAGGTAGTACAACTTTGGCCGTTTTGAATCTTGTGTCGCAAATTCAGGTGGTGGTTGAGGGTAGGGGATACTAGTCGGCTGCATTTTGCGACTTAAGCAAAGCCTTCGATTGTGTTCCGCAAAACTGTGTAAATACAAATTTGATGAAATCAGTGTACATCTTATATCTAGTTATCTACCCGGCCGATTCCAAGTTGTGAATGTTGGTGGTGTGGGGTCGTCAGAGAGAGAGAGAGAGATAAAGGTGGGGTGCCACAGGGCTGAATACAGGGCCCTCTGTTATTCCTAATTTATATCAATGATTTGCCTGACATTGACCGCATTAAGAAATATACACTCTTTGCGGATGATACCACCATATCCTGCACTGGTCTAGAGGTTGATGTGGCAGATGCAGCCTCAGGTGAGGCTATACTGCAGTGGATTGGTTCACAGCAAACCGGCTCTTTTTAAATGTCCAAAAAACCCAGAAAATGATATTTTCTATGAGACATATACTGATTTATTCCAAAATTATTTAGTAAATTACACAATTATTGTTTATAATTCGCGAAATGGATCTACTACCTGTTACGAAGGACCGCGTGACCCTAAACGAACAACTCTAAATTTATATCTAGAGAATGGGCATTATAACGTAATTAAATAGTTGACGGGTGCCTTTTCCACACAACTCTTCTGTGAAATGTGTAGCAAAGGATGCTCTAATTTTATGAGGCATACCAATTGCCCTTTCAGATGTCTCTGTTGCCACTCGTTACCCCAGTGCGAAGAATAGGTATAGTCCATTGTATGCGACGCTTGTAACCACGATTTTAGGAGTAGAATTTGTTATGATAAACATAAAAAATCTTTATGCTCACAATTAAAGAGGTGTCTATCATGTTATAAATCTGTTTGGAAGAGTAAAAGGGCACACAAATACGGTTTTAGATATTGCTCCACTTTCGGTTTTGAAAAACTCATTAGACATGATTGTTTCATGAGAGTCTGTCCAAACATTCAAAAAAATAAAAAGTTTGTTTATATATTTTACGATTTCGAATGCACACAAGACACCCCTAATGAAAGAGATCATTTCGAACATTTACCTAATTTGTGCGTTGCTCAGAATGTATGTATGAATTACGGTGATATATCGCAAAGTTGTCAAACGTGCGAGACACGTCAGCATATATTCAAAGAAAATCCCGTGAAAAAATTTCTAAAGTATGTATCGTCGTCATTCAGAAAATATAACATTTTTTGTATAGCGCACAACAGTAACGGTTACGATAGTTTGTTCGTTTTAAGGGAGGTTATGACGAATGTCAAAGCACGGAATCCTAAAATTATAAGCAACGGTACCAAATTAATGTCGATAAAATGTAATAACATTAAATTTATAGATTCGTTAAATTTCATGCCTTTACCTCTATCGAAACTCCCTGCAACTTTTGGATTTGAAGGTCTCAAAGGATATTTTCCACATTTTTTTCAATAAAACAGCAAATCAAAATTATAACGGGCCTCTTCCAAATTACGAATTTTATGCACCTGACGCGATGGTAAATTCAAATTTTATTTGTAATATGGATACAGAAATACAGAAATATTGTGTTTCGGATGTGGATATTTTGATGAAAGCATGTTTGAAATTCCGAGATACTTTTATTTCGTCCACAGATTCAGATCCCTTTTTAGAGACAGGTGCATGTAATCTAGTATATAGACGAAAATTTCTAAAAAAGAATACCATAGGCTTAATACCCCCTAGGGGTTAAAGAATGAAAGATAATTCATCTATAGGAGCAAAAATGTGAATCTACAATAGCCAAACAACGTAAAATTCGTTTACTTAGGTATAATCTCATTACCATATGGGAATGTGAATTCAACGAATTTTTGAAAAGAAATCCTGGTATGAAAGCTAATTTGGACAGACACTATGAGCAATATAAAAATCCCTTGAACCCCTGGGACGCATTTTATGGAGGTAGAACTAACGCTGTTAGGTTACATCACAGCGTTAATTTTGATAAAAATGAAGAAATTCATTATTACGATGTTTGTTCGCTGTACCCATCTGTAAATAAATATAAAAAAAGTCCTATTGGACATCCCAAGATCCACATAGGTGAGGAATGTTTAGAAATAGATTTGAATAAGGTGGAAGGTCTTGTAAAGTGTTTAGTTCTACCTCCACAAAATTTGTATCATCCGGTGCTTCACTACAGATGTAATGGTAAACTTATGTTTCCACTCTGTCGTACGTGCGTTGAAAATCTACAGCAAGACGAGTGTCATCATACGGACGAAGAACGTTCGTTTATGGGGACGTATGTTGTTGATGAGTTACGCAAGGCAATCGAACTAAATTATTCTATAATAAAAATATATGAAGTTTGAGAGTATGAAGTTACACAATATAATACGGATAGTAAGGAGCAGTGGCGTAGATAGCTTTTTGCGATGGGGGGGGATATGACTTTGTGTGAAATTCCATAAGTTTTTCGTCTAAAGTTTTATTTGTTGATAAAAATAATCTTTCATGTAGTACAAAATAAGCAGAAAAAATTTTTTTTGGCTTAACATCGCCTTGACGAATTGAATATTTCTTCCACACTTTTAACTAACGAGAACAGCAGGTGTGGCAGTAAAAAATTTTCTGATAAAACTTGTCACTTCTGATGAATTTATAAGCTGCTTTGTCAACTTCGTATAAATTATGCTTGAAAAACACCGAAAATCATTTTACCTAATATATTTAGTCTAGTCAAGGAGGCCTCTGTAGCCCAGCGGTGACCTGTATCGCTTGCAAACAGAGTATTGTGGATTCGAGTCCCATCTTGCTCTTGAGTGTAGTGTATGTTCGGAATTTAGTGGTTCAAAAATTAATCTGTTGGGTAATGACTTATAGATTCAAGCCCATTGGCCGTTCGGAAGCGGCGTTAAACTGTAGGTCCCTGGAGTTAATAAAAATAATCTAGTCAACAAGTGCTTTTTTGTTCAACTTTTTTCAGCAGTTTCGGAAAAATAAAAGCAAAGTGTAATTCGATTTGGAGTAGCATGTAGATGTTTTTTGAGAAAACTAAAAATTCGCAAGCGAAAATTGTGAAAGTTATAAACAATATATCTACTATCTGAAAAAAAGGGGATTGTTATTTTGCCAATATGTCAAAAAATAATAGGGATTTTTGAAATCTGAAGAAAGATTCAAAAGGAAAAAGAAATTTCCCAAAAGAAAAACTCAACTTCCGGAACTGTAGAATCAATAATTATAATACGTAAAAATACGGCTGAAAAGGTGTAAATTCGTTTGGGCAAGTCACGCCCATTTAGGACACTTCAACAATAAACGTTATTCAACCATATAAAATATGAAAAGGTGAATGTACAATAATCCGGCGATAATAGAAATTTTTCTATTAGTTATACAATAGTTAATTAATTAGGTGCTTGAATATGAAAATTGTGATAACTGTTCAAGTATATATCTGAGATTTTTTCATTCTTGGAGCTATTGAAGTAAATCCCTGTCGAAAAAATAAAAAATTTCAATTTTTCAGTTTTTTATTAACAATTTACGTTTTTGCAAAATCAAAATGAAATTTGTTTTATGAATTTATTGGTCCGCTTTTTATCGGAAGCTACATGGAAATGGTTGTTTTCAATGTTCATCTCCTATTGTTCGAAAAATTGTTATAAATAAATGCGTTGTTTATAAGAGAATCAAGAAATAAAAGTTATGATTAGGGTGTTGAATTTTGCAACTAAGTAAATTGTTAGTAAAAAACTGAAAAATCGAATTTTTTAACTCGGATCTATTCTGAAGTCGAAACTAGTTCCAAGAAAGGAACAAAATATCAGATTTATAATTTAACAGTTAACACACATGCAGTGTTCTTGTTCAAGCAGAAAAAAATATTGCATAACCAATGCGCGAAAAATAGCGATAAAAATTTGATGTCGCTGGATTATTGTTCATTTGCCTATCCAGTAAGAACCTGAAATTTTTCATTCCTTAATTTCCATATTTGATATAGTTAAATAATGTTTATTGCTGAAGTGTCCCAAATGGGCAAGCCAGATTACCTGTTTTCGACCGTATTTTTACCGCTCTGAGAAAATTATAAATATTTATCCTACAGTTCCGGGAGTTAAGAATTTTTTATAGGAAATTTTTTCCTCTTTTTGTATCTTTATTTAGAATCAAAATATCTAATAGTTTATGAGATATTTGAAAACACAAACTGTTTTCTTTTTCTTTCGGTGAATTGTTCATCACTTTCACAATTTTCCCGAACGAAAATTAATTTTTCTCGAGAACTATCTACCTGCTATTTGCTCATATTCTTCCGAGACTGATGAAAAAAGTTGAACACAAAAGCACTTGTAAACTAGACTAACTAAGCCATCGCAAGAAAATTTTTACTTACTCGACAATTTTTATCAACTTCAAAATATTATGGAGTAATTAAATTGACAATCAAATCCACAATTTAGTCCTATTTTTCAAAGAGCTCATATTTTGATACCTACCCTACATTAAAAAATATCGAAATATTAAATATTGATTGAAAATCCTCTATAAGCAGAAGTCACGCTCCTTGAATGTAAACAGGAATTTAATCGGTCACTAGGACCAAAAAACGTGTTTGAAAGAGCTTAAATGGCAGAAACGGAAAATTTTATGTACGAAGAAAGAAGTCAACCAAAACCTCATCGCACTTCTTCTCTTTCTAAATTTTATACTACCTATACTATTGAACAAAACAGCTTTAAAAATAATATTACACCATTAAACAAAAGCTGGAGCACTTTTGTTTAATAGTGAGAATAGTATACAATTAAGAAAGAGAAGTGCGTGGAGATTTTGGTTGACTTCTTCCTTTCGAAATGAAAATTTTCCATTGGAGCCATTTGAACTTTTCAAAAACTTTTTTGCTCATAGTGACCTATTAAACTCACTAATTGAACATTGAATAAAATATGCTCAAAACTACTAGTTACTTTATAATGTTAAAATTATGTCCATTTCTGATTGGTCGGCCTGTTCGAAGCACGGAAAGTATACAATACTCAATTGCACAGCCGTCGCACAAACATATCTAGGTGATTTTTTTAAAATTGCACATACATATAGCAGAAGAGGTGTTAGTACTTAGTAAATTGCATGTAAAGGTACTTAAATACGTACATCGATACGAAGACTTTTATTCAGTTCTATAATAATTATCGTAGGCTCATGGGGGGGGATTGATCCATTTGATCCCCCCCTATCTACGCCACTGGTAAGGAGGGTGGGTTATTTACCGAATATGTTAATCAATTTTTGAAATTAAAGCAGGAAAATAGCGGTTGGTCATCTAATTGTTGTAACGAACAGGACAAAATTAATTATAAAGAAGAATATTTTCAAAGAGAGGGATGAAATTAGAAAATATTTAGGTTTCAGATATCTTGCTAAATTGATGCTTAACAGTTTTTGGGGTAAATTCGGTCAGAGGGAAAATCTACCCCAAACTTCAATCATTATAAATCCTGAAGAACTTTTCAAACTAATTGTAGATACCGCGAAAAAAGGCAAATCCATTTTATTCATAGATGACGAGTCTATTGTAATAAATTGGGATTATGCTGATGAAGCCATTACACCTTTACAAACTGTGAATGTAGCGATTGCCGCGTATACAACAGCAAGTGCGAGGTTAGTGTTGTACGAATAATTGAAGAAATTGGGGGAAAGGGTTATTTATTTTGACACTGATAGTATTCTTGTGATAAAGAAACCTGGTGAATGGATACCTGAAACTGGAGGTTTTTTGGGCATGATGACCAATGAGTTGGAATCATACGGTAAAAATGCCTACATTACAGATTTCATAAGTTCAGGCCCTAAATCTTATAGTTTCAAAGTGTTCTCCACTGACACAAAACAGACAAAGACAGTTTGTAAAGTTAAGGGTATAACACTTAACTATAAGAATGCACAGCTAATTAATTTTGAGACTATAAAATCTCGAATATTGGGGGAGGCGCATAGTATAACCACTCTTAATGATAGGAAGATAGTGCGCTATCGAAATTATCACATAGTGTCGAAACCCGAATCAAAAAAATATTCAGTACAATTTAATGAAAGACGACGGTTACCTGAGAGTTTCGATAGCGTCCCTTATGGTTTTAAGTTTTGAAATATATCGACAAATTTGATACGAAAGGATTTTGTAAATAAAATTTTATATATTTTTTAAAAAGATTTACGAGTAAGTTATTTAATTTCAATAAATATTTATTGTTAAGTTTATCCTGTACATTTTATTTTTTCTATATTTTTGAAAGAGTAGTTCTAGTCATGTCATGATTGGAAAAATAGTTTTGTATTGTTACGTTTATCCTCTGCATTTAATAAAGTTTTATATATTTCTTCAAAAGAGTAGTTCTAGCCATGTTATGATTTGAAAAATATTGTTTATTGTTATGTTTATACATTTTACTTTTTTTTAATCAAATAAAGTACTTTTAAAAAAGTAGTTGTAGTAATGTTCCGATTCGGAAAACATTTTTTATTGTTACTTTTATACATATATTTTTTAAAGAGTAGTTCTAGTCACGTTACGATTTGAAAAAATTTGTTTTGTATATGTTTGTCCTGTAGCTATTTTTATACAGTGTTATTGTTAAACAAAATTTATTGAATCAAATAAAATTATACATATATTTAAAAAGAGTTTTTTATTTTATACTTCGAAAAATAATACAATCTCGAGACAGTGTCATCATTTCTTCCTAATTCTACAGTGAAATATTCTAAAAAATCATGTAAGCAGTAACGATTCAACATGAAACATTGAAAAAACAAACAATATTGGCCACACACTAAAGACTAGAGATGAAACGGATAGTGGTTTGGCCGGATACCGGATATTCGGCAAGCTACGAGGCCGGAGCGCCGGATATTCGGCTACCGGATATTCGGCCCTTTATCAAGTTACATGACGCGATCGGGTGTTACCGCACGTGAGCGGAGATCATTGATCAAACTACCTAATTGCTACCGTTTTAGACCCAGGGTTCAAGTCGGACTATTTAGGAGTTCATGAAACTGAAAAAGCGAGACAGAAAATCATAATAAAGTATATAAAAAACTCTTACGACGAATCTTCTTCTCACAGTAACAGATCATCTCCGTCTTCGAAACCTGCTACACAAATGAAAGAAGATGAAACTGGATCCAACTTCACACGTGAAACTCATGACACTTTTTGGGACTGTTTCAATGAAGTGGCAAAGGATAATAGTAGTGATCGTGGCGATTAAGAAAAACAAAATCCAATTGCTAACGAGATTGACTCTTTATTAAAGAGATCTCGAATCGATTGCACTTACGACCCATACATTTGGTGGTAATTTGAATCACTACCCGCAGTTGTCAAGATTTGCTAGAATTTATCTTTCAGCACCTGGCAGTAGCGTTTACAGCGAAAGGCTATTTTCAGAAGCTGGTCTGGTATATGAAGCCAAGCGGAGTCGCCTCTTACCAACAAATGCGGAAAATTTGGTATTTATTCCCCACAATTTGCTACTTGTTAATTTTGAGTACTGAACTAATTACCTAATAACAGAAATATTTTTTGAATTTTACTATCTGGAATCCGGCCGGATACTGAATTACTATTCGGTATCCGGCCGGATAGTGAAAACAAGGCCGGATACCGGATAGTTACCGGATATCCGTTTCATCTCTACTAAAGACTCAACACTCTGAACAATGAACGAATTCATATTCCATACTTCTAATTTCTCAATATGAATCTCTTGATTAATAATTTAGATGATCTGCCATAACTATCGAAATAACTGCATGAACCATATTCCTCAATGTATAATGCCAACCAATGACCTCCAGGCCTGTTTGCAGTATCCTCATTAATTATTATTGCAGATGGTTTACTAACAAAAATAGGTAACTGATCAATAGCATAAATCCTAATATGATTGGTTCTGGGAGCTATCACATCCAGTATTTGGGCCAATTCCAATGAATTCATTCTGATATCAATTTTTTTAATTGTGCACGTTTCTCAGAGAGCATAAGTGTTCGTGTTTCTTATGTGAACCACGGTGTTTACACAGATATTTTTCGGATAAATATTGGAGAGTCGGACAACCAATGTTCTCCAAATCTTCGATTACAGTGTTACGCGCGTGCGTTATTTCTGATATAATATCCTTTTTCTAGGAACCTTTAACAAAAATTACTCCATACTCTGTACACACACTGTCAATTAAATTATTAAATTCTGTATTTGGTACATAACCACCTTCCCAGCAGAGACCATGATGATTATTTTCGAGCCATCTATTAGTTTTGCAGCATGATGAGGTTAAGGAAGCCCAGTCACATACAGGTTTGAATGAACAATGTTGTACCTATATATATATATATATATATATATATATATATATATATATATATATTATATATATATATATATATATATATATATATATATATATATATATATATATATATATATATATATATATATATATATATATATATATATATATATATATATATATATGAAACAAGCAGAATTATCGGTCTAGCCCGCATATGTCGAAGCAGTCGTGACACGTGTTTCGGACTCTTTGGTCCTCATCAGAACGGCGTAGCCAAATATGCGATGAGGACCAAAGAGTCCGAAACACGTGTCAACGGCTGCTTCGACATATGCGGGCTAGACCAATAATTCTACTTGTTTCATATACAATTTCCCCGATATAAATATCCTCTTTGTACTTTATATATATATATATATATATATATATATATATATAACTATATATATACACCTATATTATATATATATATATATATATATATATATATATATATATATATATATATATATATATATATATATATATATATAAAATTAATTGAACTAGGACATTTATTTGAAACAAACCTCCTAGCGGAGCTGGTTATAAGAGTTCGAAGCATCGAAATATCAACATCTACCCTAGACGATAATTGTTCGAAATGTTAATTTGTTTATCATAATCGATGGAAATTGATAGACAGACTGTTTCGCCCTTATCGGGGCTCATCAGTATCATCCATCCACCGAGAGTGATAACCAAACCAACATTTCAAACGGTCATACATATTTCTTCTAGTAACTCCATGACATATAAATATGACACAGCGCCACCAGTCGGAAACAATTGAACCACATCTTTCAGACAGACGAAAACATTTCGGCAACGACAACTAGTACGTCCGGAACACCCGAAGGTGGCTACCATGTTCCGGACGTACTAGTTCTCGTTGCCGAAATGTTTTCGTCTGTCGTAAAGATGTGGTTCAATTGTTTCCGACTGGTGGCGCTGTGTCATATTTATATGTCATGGAGTTACTAGAAGAAATATGTATGACCGTTTGAAATGTTGGTTTGGTTATCACTCTCGGTGGATGGATGATACTGATGAGCCCCGATAAGGGCGAAACAGTCTGTCTATCAATTTCCATCGATTGTGATAAACAAATTAACATTTCGAACAATTACCGTCTAGGGTAGATGTTTTTATTTCGATGCTTCGTGAACTCTTATAACCAGCTCCGCTAGGAGGTTTGTTTGATTAGTTTCAAATAAATGTCCTATTTCACTTAATTTTATAACCACGGGCGTGTTTTCCGTTTAACACGAATAATTCTTACTTATATATATATATATATATATATATATATATATATATATATATATATATATATATATATAGGGGAAGCCGGGGTTAAGTGATCCACTGGGTTAAGTGGTCCTCGGAAATAAAAAAGTCATAATATATTTAAATCTCGCGCCGTTACCATATTTTAGTTCCCAAAGGTTGCCTTTACTGTTTCATGTAACATGGCAGCATTTGTTTTGTGTTGTTTGTGAGTTGTGAATGAATTCCTATATTTTCACTGAAAAGTAAGTATTAAATATTTTTTAAAAACTTTTATAGAAATTTTAATGTACGCAAAATGCATCGAGTGTCTTTTTAGTAGGATTTAGCGTTGAGTAAACCTTAGAAATGCATGAGTTAAATTTGATTAGGCTTTTGTTACAATTAGTATTTTACAACATCTAGTAAATCATGGCAGCCGGGGATAAATGGTCTGGGGTTGAGTGGCCAGGGGACCACATAACCCCGATATATTTTTGAATATGTTTCATTTATTTTCATGGTTGAAATCAATACAGGTTAAATTTTTGTTTTGTTTCAGAAAATGCCACGAAATCGAAAACGTACAACCAATCATCGCTCTTATTCAGAAGAAGAACTGAAAAATGCTACTCGTTTAGTAATAAATGGTACCCAATCGATTAGGGGGACTTCACGGTTGACCAAAATACCCCGCACTACTTTGAAGAGATTCGTTCTAAAATGTAGAGCTGTAGCTGCAGACGAAGCGACAACACAAGTGAATTTTAGGCCCATGAATGAACATTTAAAAATATTTTCAAATGACGAAGAACTATTACTTGTTGACTATATAAAGAGGTCATCAAACATTCATTACGGACTGTCAATAGTTTCAACTCGTCGCCTTGCATACGAATTTGCAGTGGCAAATAATAAGAAAATTCTTCCTAATTGGGATAGAGAGAAGATGGCAGGGGAGGATTGGCTTATGCAGTTCAGAAAACGTCACCGATTATCACTTCGGACACCAGAACAAACATCTTTAAATAGAGCAACAAGCTTCAACAGAACGAACGTCAAAGCATTTTTTGATAATCTAGCAGCTGTAAAGACAAAATTTCGATTTGGACCGCAGGATATTTATAACCTTGATGAAACTGGCCTTACAACCGTTCACAAGCCTCCGAAAGTTTAAGCTGTAAAAGGCAAAAAACAGATAGGTCAGGTTACAAGTGCCGAGCGTGGACAAACTATTACACTCGTCTGTATTGTTGGGGCAACTGGGAAAGCGGTACCACCGTATTTTATTTTCCCAAGGAAGAATTTTCAAAATCATTTTTTAAAAGGTGCACCACCGGGCAGTGCTGGAGGAGTTAGCGACTCTGGTTGGACAAATGGTAAAATATTCCTCTCAATTTTAAAGCATTTCAAGCTCCATGAAAGACCAACCAAAGATAATCCAAAACTCATAATACTTGACGGGCATGAAAGTCATGCCAGTGTAGATGCTCTTAATTATGCGAAAGACAATGGCATTATTTTGGTTACATTTCCCCCGCACTGCAGCCATAAAATGCAGCCATTAGATCTCACAGTATTCGGACCTTTGAAAATGCGATATAATAAAGCATGCTCTGATTTTATGAATAACTTCTCTGATCAATCCAGCGTGCCGAGAATTACAATATATGATATCGCAGAAATGGTGGGAAAATCATTTCCTCTGGCAATGACGCCTTCTAATGTCATAAAAGGATTCCAAATTAGTGGTATTGAACCATTCAATCCGGATATATTTACGGATCAAGATTATTTATCATCCTTTGTTACTGATAGACCCGTCCCTTGCCCAGAAGAGGAGCACATCCGTCATCCAGACGAAGATTTACAGCAACATACTCTTACAAAAACGCATACACCACCACGAACATCGGATACAACTACTTTAACCAGGCTTTCACCTCTACCTAGACCATCTAACATAGATGTCTCTGAGAGCGCGTTAACTTCAATAAAATCTCCTGAAGATATATGGCCGCTTCCCAAAGCAGGGCCCCGAAAAGCTACTAGAGGTCGGAAAAAGAGAAAGTCTCTTGTGTTAACAGATACGCCGGTCAAAAACGAATTGGAAGAGGCGTAAGGAACGAAAAAAAAATTGCAATTAAACGTAAAATTGAGGAGAAAGCTGCAAAAGAAAAGGTAAAACGTAAGGTTATGCAAGACAGCGATAGTGAGTCTTCAAGAAGTAATGTCGAATATGATGACTCCACAGACTTGGAATCTTTTGATGAAGAAGATCAGGTTGAAAATTTAGAAAATATTGAAAATGAGCGATTTGTGGTTGTAAAGGTTTTTGGCAAAACTTTTTATTCTGGTAGAAATTATGTTGCCCAAATTGTTGGCCGTCAAGGAAAGGGCTACCTTGTACAGTTCTACAAAAGGGTTGTATCTACAACTAAATTTGAGATCGCAGATGAACCAGAAACATATGTAGAAAAAACTGAAGTAGTTGCATTATTACCGACTCCTATACATGGTTCAAGAGCACGTTACGAGAATATGATATGGTTTTCTATTGACTTAACAGACTATGGAATCTATTAGTTGACGCCACTTAACCCCTTCCTATGGACCACCTAACCCAGTACGTTGGGGCTAACTGGTCTTTTATCCTTTTATTAAAAAATAAAAATATTATTACTAAAATTTGCTTATTATTCAAACAAACCTGATGTAAGGGTAGCAAAAGTTATAAACTACGATAAAGTCGAACGGTATTTAAAAACATCCTATATTTTCCTAAATATGAGCAAATTAAAAAAAGCGGACCGTTTGACCCCGGCTTCCCCTATATATATATATATATATATATATATATATATATATATATATATATATATATATATATATATATATATATATATATATATATATATATATATAAATCTTTGATGGATGTTGTTGATGGGCTGACTGCTGCATTGGAGGGGGGAAGCTTTGCTCGGATCACATTATGTGACCTCAGCAAGGCTTTCGACTGCATTGATTTGCAGATACTTATTGGAAAGCTCGGACATTATCATGTGGGGGACATGGCGCTGAGACTTATTCATTCATATCTTCAAGACAGGTCGCAGTATGTGGAATGCTGGGAACAAAGATCTGAGGTTTTGTCGGTACAGCAAGGTATTCCTCAGGGGTCCATCTTGGGACCAAGTCTTTTCATTATATATACCAATGACCTGCCTAACTGCATAGAGAAGGCAGATACCTGTATTTATGCAGATGATACAACCTTTATTAGTGTGGAAAGAGACATGGACACCTTGAACACATCCTCAGAATCCACAAAAGTACGAGCAGTAGCATGGTTTCAAACAAACAAATTAAAGCTCAATACTGCTAAAACACAAAACTTAATTATAACACTCAAGAACACCACCGGGTATGAAGAGAGGGAACCTGTGAGGCTTCTTGGTTTCCATCTGGATAGAAAATTGACATGGAATGCTCATACTGATGCTCTCGCTTCCAAATTAGCCAAAAACCTCTTCCTTATTAGACAACTAAAAAGATCCGTCTCAAATGAACTGCTAAGAATGGCATACTTTGCATTTATTCATTCACACATTAGCTATGGAATTCTGGTATGGGGACATTCAACAGGTGGGCAAACACTTTTTAGAATTCAAAAATCAGCTCTTCGTGCTATTGAGGGAGTAAACTGCAGAACACACTGCAGACCACTTTTCAAAAAACTTCAAATCATGACCTTTAGCTCTCAATACATTCTGGAATGTCTAGTATATGTTAGGCAAAACATCAATAATTACAATCTACACTCAGACATTCACTCTTACCAGACAAGAAATCGAGACAACATACAGACCTCCCAATTAAGACTCAAAAGATCCATGAGCGGAACAAATTTCTATGGACCAAAATTTTACAACAAATTACCCAATACGGTAAAAGTATTGAGTTTAAAGGCCTTTAAAATCAGAGTTAAAAATTTTCTGCTCGGGAAGGCATACTATGATGTTGCTGAATTTTTGAATGAGGATGTGGTGGAGTTTTAGATGTCTTATGTCAGATTTTAGCTGTGTTGCTTGTGCAGAATTCAATTGTTATCTTGAAGTGTTATGTATGTAAAACATTTTTGTACTTGATATTAATTTAATTTTAACATATTTTAGAAAATAGATATGTAGCGTACAGTTAGGAATAGGTTTTATTACTATTCTTAATTTTTATTATTTGACGTGTGTAAACAAAAATTATATGTATTTGTAATAGCACCAATAAAAACCTTTAACCTTAAAAAATAGTACTTCGAATTAAGAACCTCTTCAATTTCGAATAACTTTCAAATTGGGAAGTTAACTTTGGGTATAGGTACTAAAATTCAATTTGTAGACAAAAAAAAATATTTATTCTATTGAATGAAATAATTTCATCATACTTAATTTACATCAGTCTTGGCAGAAGCAGCCATCACTTGAATGTTCTGATATCCAGTCCAAATATCTCGTCACTCTAGTATAAACACCTGGGTAACCAGGACGGGCACATCCATTTCCCCAAGAGACAATACCTGCATGTAACAAAAGTATTGAAATTTATATGTACCTACATACCTACCCGAAAAGTTTCTACCGAGAGTAAATGTGAGAGTAACGTGAAATAAAAATTTGTTATCAATCACAATAATTTATCTCTGAAAGTAAGCGGAATTTGGAAACAAATAAATCAAGTTTGATTATTAGCAAATCTGAACTTTCAATGTAACGAATATTTTTCCACGTATCAAAAAGTGATTTATGTTTGAAATAACAGAAAATTTGATGATTTGATGAAGAAAAAAATATCAAATTGAAAAATGAATTTTATTGATAAAACACTACAAAAATCTTTTTTTTTTGTAATTGTAGCCAAATACATTTTCCCATACCACATCTAACTCTCGTTTTTATCCGAAATTAATCATAGCAGCCTATTCAGATACTCTCCATTTATTTCAATATTTCAATTGATTCAATATGAAATTATTTACTCACCAATCAATTCATATCGATGGTCTTTGGTTGGTCTCTCCACAACTAAGGGCCCCCCACTGTCACCCTGAAAGTACAGAATATTGCTATATAGAAAAGTGATACAATACGAGGTGATTATGTTCTCCATATAATTATAATTTATGAAGACGATTTCCATACAACATTCAGGCAAAACATTAAATCAAACGAATTATATCAATACCTTAATATCAATATATATATATATATTATATTATATATAAGTATGTATATATATATAATATATATATATATATAAATATATATATATATGTATATATATATATATATATATATATATATATATATATATATATATATATATATATATATATATATATATATATATATATATATATATATATATATATATATATATATATATATATATATAACTTTTTGATAATTATTAGCAATAACAGGCTTGGTGAATCTCAAAAACTCGATTTTATTAAAAAGTTATCGTTTTGCCACGACATTCGTGGCTTTTTCAGAAAAGTTCTGAAAAAGCCACGAATGTCGTGGCAAAACGTTAACTTTTTAATAAAATTGAGTTTTTTGAGATTCACCAAGTAGACCGTGAGCTAGCGCACATGAATTTGGAGTCATAGATAAATGTCTGGCATTTAGAGGTATGAAAAGTGTGATTCAGTTGATGAAAATAAGGCTGGTTTGAAGGGCCGACCCGTGTTCGAAAATTTGGAAAATTAATTTCCTTTTGCATAAATAAATTAATTTTTCACTGATCTCAAAGTGTCTGGCATTTGATACAGAAATAGACATCAATAAGTAACTCCCAATTTTCAAATGCCAGACGGTTTCAAATAGTCGAAAGGGTGATTCATAGGGGTGAAGTTGCAGAACGAAGAACAAAAATTCATCGTTTTCTTTTTGTCTGGCAATCGAAACAATGAGAATTATCGTCATGAAAATGATGAAAAAAAATTGCCAGACGGTTTCCAGTGTTCGGAGTCAAGTTTTTCTGTGGAAAATTATGTGAAAATTTTCTACATTTTTCAATGATCTTAATGTACAAAATAAGAGGGCCATTGTGTTTGCGGTATCATAAAATGTTATTAATTTTTCAACGCCAGACAAATTGCCCGGTTCGAAAATTTATAAATAAATAAATAAAAAAGTTGTTGAATGATTCATAAAAATTTCATTGATTTATTTTCGTCTGGCATTCTGTATTTGAATTAGAAATAAGCCTAAAAACACAATTTATAAATGCCAGACAAGTTGAGCTGTTCGAACACGTATAAATAATTAATTAAATAATTAAATAATAAAAATTAATGAAAACATGTTTTTTTTTTCTAATTCAAACGATTCAGTTTTGTCTGGCATTTTGCATTTCGATTGAAAATATATTTTTATACCTTAGGTTGAAATGCCAGACTAATTGGCTTGTTCAAAAATTAATGAAAAATTGAATTAAATACTGGTAAAAAAAATGATGAAAAATTTCAGAATTTTTTTTGTTCAATTTAATTTCTCTTTTCCTCTCGACTTTTTCCTTATATATATATATATATATATATTTATATATATATATATATATATATATATATATATATATATATATATATATATATATATATATATATATATAGATATAAATATATATATATATATATATATATATATAGTTATATATATATATATATATATATATATATATATATATATATATATATATATATATATATATATATATATATATATATATCAATGCCGTAGCAGGAAATATTTTCAGAAGGGGTTAAATTATATAAAAATAAGAAAACGATATTATAAATGCCCAATTTTGTTGAATTTTCTTCATACAAAATAAGTTTTGGGACAAAAATTCAACAAAATTGAACATTTATAATACCATTTTCTAATTTTTATTTAATATAATCCCTCCTCAAAATATTTCTTACTACACCACTGTAAATGAAAGTAAAGTAATGATAAACCTTATATATGAGATATATCTTGAATTAGAACTCATTTATTTGATTATATAACTCATGTATGAATAAGCCAATAGAATCCGTGAATTTTGCATAACGACGTAGTATAGATAAGTGAATATACCCTTGACGACGTGATATAATCGTTTTGGTGTTTCGCCTCGTGTCAAAATGTATATATATTTTCATATTCACGGTGTTTTGACGTTTGTCAAAAAAAATTATTATTTTTTATTCGTTATATAATCGTAACGAATACCACTCGAGCAATCGAAAATAATCGATTATACTGACCTCGTCACTCGGCGTATTTTTTTAAAACACGCAAAATACGTCTCGTGACTCGGCAGTATAATCGATTATTTTCGATGCTCTTGTGATATTATTACTGATTATATAACTCATGTATGAATGAGCCAATAGAATCCGTGAATTTTGCATAACGAATGCGTTTAGATAAGTGAATACCCTTGACGACGTGATATAATCGTTTTGGTGTTTCGTCTCGTGTCAAAATGTGAATATTTTCATATTGACGATGTTTTGACGTTTGTCAAAAAAAATTTATAATTTTTATTCGTTATATATTCGTAACGAGTACCACTCGAGCAATCGAAAATAATCGTTATACTGACCTCGTCACTCGACGTATTTTCTTGAAACACCACTCGAGCTGCGCTCTCTTGGTGTTTCACAAAATACGTCTCGTGACTCGGAAGTATAATCCACTATTTTCGATGCTCTTGTGATATTATAACTGAATATTTCACTTCAGACAAACCATTTTATTATTGATGAATTCTGCTTGAAAAAATATTCCAAAGATTTTGCTTAGTGTTGTTTTTGTAATATTTTTTTTCTACTACTGAAACAAAATTATACTAAAAATTTTCATGATCCGAATTTCGTTTTTAGTGAAGATTTGATTTTTAAATCAAATGGAATAATAATTTCAATCATCTTCAATGATTTGTAGTTTTACAAAGTATTTCAAAAGAATGAATTTTAATATTAATAATTTCGACAAACACTAGTTTCTCATAATAAAAATTGATTAGATAACCAACAATACCTAGTGATTTATTATTGTGATCAAGGATATAATCGATTATTTTCGATGCTCTTGTGATATTATAACAGAATATATTTGTTTCGGTACAGTGTACCGAAACGTTGATCCATATTCAATTCAATTAGAAAAAATGTAATATATATTTTACTTATCACGATGTCAATCAATTTTAACTAAGTGTAGGTTTTCTCAATTGAACTAATAAAAAACAAAGATTTTCACCTGACAAGAGTCTTTTCCTCCAGTTGCAGGATATCCTGCACACAACATATTATCGGAAATCATCTTTGCTGAGTAATTCGTATTTCTACACTCCTCGTTACTCAGAACTGGAACTTCCACATGTTGAAGAATACAGCTAGGCTTACCGTCTTCTTTCAGGGTACCCCAACCCGCTGCTATAGCTTTCCGTCCAACATAACTATTATCTGGAAAATGAAATAATCCCTTACGATCAAATCACATATAATCAATACTATATTTCCCTAAATCTGAATTTTATTTCTTATCTCTATATATAAAAATGAATCCTTATTTCCGTTGGTCACGCCATCACGCTTGAACGGCTGGACCGATTTCACTAATTCTTTTTTTTTGTTGTGTTTTTTATTGTCAGAAGAAGGTTCTTATGATAGAAAAATTTAAGAAAATTGCGCGGGAAATTAGAAAATATGAGAATACTTAACCACCATATAAAATTATTTCTAATCTATGTCATTTTTATTCATACAACTCTCAATTGTTTACCCTTCTACGATCAACCCCTATTTTTGCATCGCGATTTTCATTGTTTTTTATTTTATCCACAAATCCGCAATAGGGCTGCAAGATGGCAATCGAAAATAACAATAGTCGGTTTGAGAATAGATCGTAATATATTTTTCATACTCCCAATTATTAACATTTTTGCCGGGTCAGATAGATTGATAGATCGATAGTTAGATAGATAGATAGATAGAAAGATAGATAACTAGATAGATAGATAGATAGATAGATAGATAGATAGGTAGATATACATCGGCAGATAGATCAATAGATAGAAAGATAGATAGATAAAAATAATTTATATGGCAGAACGTTTGCCCGGTCAGATAAATTGATAGATAGATATGCAGATAGATAGACAAATAGATAGATAGATAGATAGAATGATAGATAGATAGTTTGATAGATAGAAAGATAGATAGATATAGATAGATAGTTAGATATATAGAAAGATAGATAACTATCTAGATAGATAGATATATAGTTAGATAGGTAGACATACATCGGCAGATAGATGAATAGATAAAATTTATATGGCAGAACAACGTTTTCCGGGTCAGCTAGTATATTATATTTCTTCATAACAAGGCTAGTACAGGAAATGAAGCTCAAAAAATGACTAAACCTCGCAATTTTTCCGTCCATCATCGATTTGAATGAAAATTTGGAATTAAGCTTATTTCACCCTCTAGTTCATTTTTTACATCATGATGTTGTACGCTTTTTATTTTTAAGGGTGAGAACAACCCCTAATTGTAAAAAGTTAAGATGGGTAAAATTTGGTTTGGATTAGTTGAATAATGATTGTTCCATGCTTTGGAATACAATTCCTAATGTTTTAACCCTTAAAAATCCACCCTTGTTAGAGCTTGATATAAAAAATTATTTATCTTAAAATAAAGATTTCGTCTTTCATCGATTTGCATAAAAATTTGGGATTAGGCTCATCTCACCCTGAACTTCATATTTTATATCATGCTCATGGGCGTTGATCAATTTTAGAAGTGAAAACTAGACCTTATTGTAGAAAATTATAGAATAACATTGCAAAACCTTGATATGGGTAACATTTTGTTTGAATTCGTAAAGTGATGATTGTTTCATGCTGGATCATTAATCATTTTTTAGGATAAATAGTTTTTCTATATCATGCTCTAACAAGGGTGAATTTTTGAGGGTTGAAACATTAGAAATTGTATTCCAAAGCATGGAACAATTCAACTGATTCAAACCAAATTTGACCCATCTTGAGTTTTACAACGTTTTATAATTTTTGACATTTGGGGGTAGTTTTCACCCTCGAAAAATAAACAGTGCCTATGAGATATAATTCAACTAATCCAAACCAAATTCTATCCATCTTAAGATTTACAACGTTATTTTATAACTTTTTACGATTAGCGGTAGTTGTCACCCTTAAAAAATAAAATGCGTACAACGGCACGATGTAGAAAATGAAGTAGAGGGTGGAATAATTCCAATGGTTTTTTAAACATAGCTCCTTCATTTTCTGTGATAAAACGATTTTGTCGGGCTTTTCAAGAGCTATGAGACTATGTGAACTAAATTCCTTAAGATCTCTTAGTTTATAAATGGGGTGAGTTTAAAGGGCCCGAATAAGGTGGCGTTCGCTTGTAAAAATAGGTTTTAAATGGCTTCATCTCACCAAATATTCACTGTACAGAAAATGTATGCACAGAAAAATTAAAGTCATTGAAAAAGCTACAATTTTATCATTTTTTTCGTATCTCCAGTAATTTCGGGGATATTCTAAAGAAAAGAGCGAAAAATACGAAATCACAAAAAATCGTTTTCTATATAAACTCCAATTTTTCTAAAATTAGGCATTTTAAATTGGTAAAACTTCTTGGGTGTTTTGGAAATACATATATGAAGGGAACTGCAGAAGGGTGAGCATCAATTTTAATTAGGGGGTTTGTTAGGGGGTTGTTTTCACTGATTTTTCCGTAAAAAAAAGTAGGTACCGACCTTATTTCGATAATTAGTCGCTTAAATTTCATGCTAGAAATGTTTTGTTGTTGTTGTTTGGAAGGTCTAATTAAATACTTCAAAAAAGATTGAATGAGTTTTCCTAGCAAAATGCAAATTTTTCCTGTTATTTGACTTTGAATATTTCAAATTATGCATATGGCAAAACAAGTTAACCATTAACATGCCGTATCTGGATTCGTATTGGTCGTAGAAAAATAATTAAAAAATGATTTTGTTATTTTTTAAAAGCTACAATTTTGTTCTTCACAGTTTTTTTGATAGAATGCATATTTTTCGAGCTATTCGCAGGTAAACTTTCAAAAACATCGATTTTTTTGACGAAAAACTGTTACTTTCAACCGCGAATAACTCAAAAAAAATTTGTTTCACGAAGAAAACGTAAAGAATATATTTTTTTAAAAATTAATTTTTCCATTGATTCCTATAGTTAAAATGTAGTAAAAAATTTCCAACCCCGAGATGGGGTGGAAACCACCCCCAAGGTTTTAGCGTACAGCGGCCGGATGTAGAAAATGTTCCTTGGGCTATTTCCTACCTTCTGTGAAAATTTCACGTAATTTCATGCTGGACGAAAAAATTGCGAGCCAAAATGCTTCATTTTCTGTACTAGGCGCAGTTTTGCAATATTCTACTAATTTTAATTCATAATAGTGCCGATGACCGTTGGTAACTTTTGAATCAACTCATAATTTGTTGTTTCCATGTACCTTATAATAGTCCTGTTAAGATGTACATCCGTGCTTGCAAAGGGCCCGGTTGTTCTGAATTTTTTATAATTTGTTTGGAGCTAAACCAATGTTAAAAAAACATTTTTGTAATTTCCGAGCGGCGGTGTACCCAAAAAACCATGAAATTTGTTTCAGTTTATTTTCAATATCTCAGTGAAGGAAGGGTATGACCGGTATAGTTCTTGTACATGGTTTCGAAGTAGACTAAATTTGCTACAGTTTGAGACTAGAGTTAGCTCAATACAGCTATTGGTTCCCAAGATACACTTTTTTGAAAATGCGCCATTTTTTCCAAAAATTAATTTTTTCGAAATGGTCACTTATTTTGTGTAATATCTTCCAAAATAAGCATCCAACGTTCAATATTACTCAAAATGAAGTTTTGGTAAATTTAATAAGACCAGACAGGTATCTATAGGCCCAGCGGTTCTCTTAAAAACGGTAGATGACTAAAAACAGTCATAAGTTGGTTTTTCGTTACTGAGAAAGACATACAGGCAACAGAGGAGGAATTCGAATACTAATTTGAGTGAGTCAAAAACGTGGTCTCACCGAAAATAAAAATTTCCTACAAAATTGCAACCAAGTCAGTGTTCATGATGCATACAGAAAGAAATATATAGCTGTGTGTAACGTTGAAAGAAAAAAGATTCTGCCTCTCAACGGAAGACTTTGTCGACAAGATTATAAAGTAAACTGCTCTTGGCAAGAAGAAATGAGTCCATACAGTAGATAAGTTTGGCATGAGGCAAACTGTTTTAGATGCAGCTAAAAGACGAATTGACGATTGGAGAAGGGCCATTGAGGAGCGCCCCTTCGCCATTGATGACCTGGTTGCTGCAGACGAGACGTACCACAGATTATGCTACAGACGCCTGTTTAGAATATCACTTGCTACTGACAATAAGAGAGGCTATCATCCAGCCAGTGATACTGAAGAAGCGATGGAGTGTGTGTACGATCACCTATTGGAAAACAAGGAATAAAAAGGCGATGCGCAGCAAGAGCGGTTGAGAGTTGTGAAGGCAGCAGCAGAAATCATTCTGGAAGATACCCGCACACGAGTGTATGATAATAGTCAGTAAGATTTCTTGAAGAATGGTGATTCTGTCTTACCTGATTCAGTACAATTATATTTTGAGCCTGACGTTTTCAAAAACATGCGTGCTTCCTTGCAGCGTCGAAGAAAAAGTGTGTGTTATTTTCTCATGCTATGATAGCTGCTGTATGACCTCGATCTTTTGTTTCCTCTCTTCTGATTGGAATTGGTACCTACTTATACCGAGAATATAAACCTGGTAAATATGTGAGCTGCGCTGAGTTTCTCTGAGTGCAACTTGAAACTTCGGCGATCTTACGAAATAAATCTGCACTACCAATGAGAAAAGGAGCGTTTATCTAATGACCATGAAGCTGGATGGTGATAACACATTTCGTGAGATGGGAAGCATTAGGTGCGTAACCTCCTCGAAAAGAGTATTGCGAGACAAAAACATCCCACGTATACAGAACAATTTTTTAATGATAACAAAATTAAATAAATTGTAACTGTTTGATGAATGAAACCATAAAAATACGCGAGAACTGTTTATTTGCATTTCCATCCAAAACCCACTTATTACTACTTTTGATTATGTACAATATTTGACGTGGGCCAATGCGTATTTCAGAATATATATTACAAAATAAGAGACCATTTCGAAAAAAATCCATTTTTTCGAAAAAATTACCCATAGTCTCAAATTGTAGCAAATTTAGTCGACTTCAAATGTATATAACAACTATAACGGCCCGACCTTTTCTTCACTGAGATATTGAGTAAAAATTGAAAATCTGGTTTTTTAATAAGATTATTCAGTGATGCAGCTTCAAGTCATGAAATGTTTGTAGTTTTTATATATTTCATAGAGGTGCTAGTTATGCTGCTATTTAATGAGTTTTCCTATATAATACCACTAGAGATGAAATTTTGCCGGCAAAATTTCTCGATTGTAATATGAAAGTTTGTCGCTTAGGCGATTTCGCGAATGAAATTTGTATCAAAATCACGAGCCGTCAGGCGAGTGATTTTGGAAAAAATGTCATGAGCGAAATTGTCTAAGCAACAAACTTGAATGTTACAAGAGAGAAATTTTACCTGCTTAAATTTCATCTCGAGTGGTATTCGACATGACTATTTCACGAGAAAATATGTCTAACAGTAATATGGTCACATTTCAGAAAGTCAAGGAAATAACGATTCATGTGAGAAATGTCAAAATATTGTCGGGGGTAATACCACTAGAGCTCAGATTTAGCCGGATATTTTTTCGTCGTACTTTCATTGGCAATTTAACGAGAGCTGTTCTGACAAAATCACGAGAGCGTAGCTCGAGTGATTTTGTCTGAACAGATCGAGTTAAATTGCCAATGAAAGTAAGTATGAGAAAACAACCACAAAAAATATCCTGCTAAATCTGAGCTCGCGTGGTATTTGGTACGACAATTCCATGAATTATTGTTATTATTAGACATTGAAAAGGCTGAGGACCGAGGTCCCTTTAAGCCTAATAACCTACTCAACATAATGAACATACTGAAAATAAGGAAACAAAGTTCTATTAAACTTTATTCAACAAACTAAAATAACAATAACTAGAAGAATAATGTTTAGAAAGAACAATTGTTAAAAATACAATTATTATATACAATTGGTTCAGTGGACAAATTCGCCTTTACTGATGCAGATATTGTTTTCGACATTGACATGGATGTTGTTGACACTGTGGCTAATTCATTATCCAAAATTTTATCTCGGAGATTTGTTACAAGATGCGAATGATGCTCATTATCAAGTTGTAAATAGGGCTTTATAGACTTGGAAGAGGAATGTCTAGTTATTTTAATTAATTCTTGTTCATTAATACCTGCTTTAGCTAAAGTTGACACGGCGCTTGAGCGATGAGAATGATTAGAAATTTTTTTATTCTGTGTATCCAGTCCAATTTTTCCAGCTGAAATTTTCGTTCACTTAAGAATTTCGTTGACTCCTATAGGAATATTTTTGTACCAGCTTCTTGATGAATTATTTTTCCAAAACGGATTGGGAGTTATAAATAATCTATCAGTTGTAATATGGTTCGGTCTATGTGATAATATTTTATAAAACAATGTTACTGGGCATATGCTAGGGTTTTCTATATTTTTTATTAGCCATTTACTATCGCAGCACTTGTTTGAGCCACCCTGACATGTTTTGGAAAAAACTGTATTATATTCAATGCGACCAGTTAAATCACCTTTATTTGATTTTTCTTCTTTAAAATAGTGTACTTTACAAATTGCAGCTTCGCCTCCTCGCCAAGCTAACTCATATGCAGCTATATGAAAAAATCTTTTTAAGAGATCTATGGGACTATTTTCATCCCATATTAATGCCATTTTAACAATTTCACTTTTAGTTAATGCTACTGAACTATTTTTACGTTTTTCTAAATTACCTTGTAAGTTTTTACGTTTAGAGTTACGTGCATCACGGGATTTCTTAAATACCAAATCAGTGAAAGGGTTGAAAGTAACATTAAACTTTTCGAAATACATGGTTTGCAACATTTTCGCGGTTGTGTTCCACATTGTTTTCACCACGTATTCTTTATAATCTTTCCCATTCTGTTTCTTCATATTAAAGCCCCAGTCCATCAATATTCCTGCCACATTTTCCACTGACTGTTCGGTTTCCAAATTGAAGTTTCGTTGTTCACAAAATTCACTAAATTGATTCCAAATGGAAGAATGACTTTTTTTTGTATTTTCAGGAGTTGATTTTTCGATCTCCCTTATTATTTCTGCCTCGCTAATATTTCCAAATCTCAACATATTTACTGGAATATTAGGTATTTGTTGTAAAATTCTGTTTTCGACATTTACAATTGTCAAACTGATGCAACGCTTGCTAAACGAATAATTGCTAGCGTTGGTAAGGTAACGTAATTTATCCGATATTTTTATCCACTTGCATTTCTGTTCCTTCCTATTTATTCGATAGCAAACTACGATTTTCGTTCTCTCAAATGGGAATTATTATACATGAGTGGAATTGTCGGGGGTAATACCACTAGAGCTCAGATTTAGCCGGATATTTTTTCGTCGTTGTTTTCGAATACTTACTTTCATTGGCAATTTAACGAGAGATGTTCTGACAAAATCACGAGAGCGTAGCTCGAGTAGTTTTGTCTGAACAGATCGAGATAAATTGCCAATGAAAGTAAGTATGAGAAAACAACCACAAAAAATATCCTGCTAAATCTGAGCTCGCGTGGTATTTGGTACGACAATTCCATGAATTATTGTTAATGCCAAATCAGTGAAAGGATTGAAAGTAACATTAAATTTTTCGAAATACATGGTTTGCAACATTTTCGCGGTTGTGTTCCCCATTGTTTTCACCACATATTCTTTATAATCTTTTCCATTCTGTTTCTTCATATTAAAGCCCCAGTCCATTAATATTCCTGCCACATTTTCCACTGATTATTCGGTTTTCCAAATTGAAAATTCGCTAAATTGATTCCAAATGAAAGAATATAACTTTTTTCTGTATTTTCAGGAGTTGATTTTTCGATCTCCCTTATTATTTCTGCCTCGCTAATATTTCCAAATCGCAACATATTTACTGGAATATTAGGTATTTTTTGTAAAATTCTGTTTACGACATTTACAATTGTCAAACTGATGCAACGCTTGCTGAACGAATAATTGCTAGCGTTGGTAAGGTAACGTAATTTATCCGATATTTTTATCCACTTGCATTTCTGTTCCTTCCTATTTATTCGATAGCAAACTACGATTTTCGTTCCCTCAAATAGGAATTATTATACATGAGTGGAATTGTCGCTGAAATACTAACAGTAAGTTTTGCCGGCTTGCATGTTTTATCGCTGTGAAACGAGAGTAGCTATGGAAACTTTCTCACTAAAAATGGAATGAGTGAAATAGTCATTATAATTTTTTTGTGCATTCAAAGTTTGCATAATGAAAAATTCCTGATGCCACATTGAATGTGTACCCTTTTTTATATTGTTATAATTTGTCTAGTATATACTCGACTAAATTTTATATTCCGATTCTGATGAATCAGTAACTAAATTCCTTATATTATTTTTGTATCTATTAACTAATGCTTATATTTATAATTTTTGATTCTAACTTGCTGTAACACCATTTTATAGTTTTTGTAATAGAACTTTGAGGAACTTTATATTAAATTCATAAACTTGTTTCAATATAGTTTTTGTTTCAATAGCACAGCTATGTTTTCGGTTACCTAAATGCTGTAACACCATTTTATAGTTTTTGTAATAGAACTTTGAGGAACTTTATATTAAATTCATAAACTTGTTTCAATATAGTTTTTGTTTCAATACCACAGCTATGTTTTCGGTTACCTAAATGCTGGAACAAATTTTTGAATAACATTATTTTGCTCTACATAGCTATACTATAGTATAGAGTATAAAAATTATAATAATTCCATAAAAAACATAAAAAACCCACCGAAAATGCATCAACACGAATAATTTACTGAGGAAATATTTTTTTTTAACTTTAGAGTTTCAGACTTTAGTAACTTTTTGTTTTGGTTATATAATTTATTAAAACAAAAACGACTTACCTTTACTCTCAGGTTTGGGCAGACAAATAGGTTTAATATTAGTTGTAATAGGAACTCTGTCACTCAAACGAAGCAGAGCAATATCATTATCGAAGTTTAAAAAACTAAAGGCTCCAGCTATGGACCTGAGAACAAACCTCGATTCTGGTCTGACAGTGTCATTGCACCTGTCATGTTCTCCGAATGAAACCTTTATCATGAACCACATGAATCTGAAAAAAAAATGGAAAAAGTTATTATGTTAGAATAAAACATTTTCAACAAATTAACTCAAGAAAAGTCGGTAGTTATAAATATTTGAAAACTATCAAACTAATTCTTAGCACCAATAACATGGATGTACTTGATTGTTGGCAAATTTTGAGTTACTGTTTTTCTATTATGCCGATATTAACGTATTAATAAATTTTGCTTTTTTAGGGAAGAACAAAATTTCTTTCATGTTTTCTCTTTGAATTTTTGATCAGGCGTTTAGATAAAGCTTCACAACTCATGGAAGATGATTTTCTACAGAAAAACTTAAAATTCATTTGTGATAGGTTTTGTTTTCATTTGTACTATTATGATTTATATTCGACTTTGACTACATAAGAAAGATACTTAATTTTGATGAATTATACCACTACTTTTCTTCACAGAGAATGAACAAAATCAACCGGTTGGAAAACAGTCTAGGGCACAGACAGTAGGTCAATCAATCAGTAGCGCAACAACCCTGGTTGGGTCTCGGCTTTCGCAATTTTTTCCCTCCAGACATCACGCAGCTGGGCTTTTACTTTCCAGTTTGATGCCGCTAGTTTTTTGGCATCACTTTGGACGCTATCCTCCCATCTGAGCTTGTGTCGACCTGGTCGTCTGGTGCCCTATGGTTTTGAGTTTAATATGAGTGTTGGCAAGCTGTTGTCTGCCGGTCTCACTATGTGACCTGCCCACCGAAGACGTCCAGCTTTAATGGTATTAACAACATCCATACCACCAGATTTGTAGTACCACTCGTATAGTTCGTGATTGTATCTTCTTCTCCAAATTCCTTCCACGCAAACTCCTCTAAATATGGTTCTTAGTACATTTCTTTCAAAAATTGATGGTAGATCGGCGTCCTGTTTCGATAGAGTCCATGCCTCTGAGCCGTAGATCAGTACTGGTTGTATGAGTGTTCGATACAGGGACAGCTTGGTTTTTCTACTTAGGTTTGTACTTCTTAGTTGTTTACTAAGTCCGTAGTAGCTTCGGTTTGCAAGCATTAGGCGCCTCTGAATCTCCGGATTCTGATTATTCTCGGAGTTTACAAGGGAACCCAGATAAGATGGTAGCTACCAGGTTCGAATCCAGGGTAAGATATGGTTGTTGTGAATATCTATGGTTTCGATAGTTATTATTATTCATTTATATTTACTGGGCAATGTACACAGCCTTTGTAGACTGTGTAAAAAGCACATGAGAGTAGAAGATGGAACACATGCGAAATACTCGTATGTATCCCACCATCCGCTTGAACACTTTTTAAAAGTGCATAATTTTTTTTGTTATTGAAAAATTCTTCCTATTTAGTTTTCCAAACTTGATCGTTATTTGTTATGGCAAACACTGATTAAATTTTAATATGCACTATATACTATCAAGAAAATGTATTTATGAAATGAAGTATGAATTTGGGATTATACTCCCACGATCGTATCAGTGCCGTAGCCAGCATTGCTTTCTAGAGGGGGCTAAACAAATTCTTGAGAGGGCTTGTTTTTTTACAAAGTACTAAAATATACGTGAAAAAAAGACAGGAATATACAGCTTTTTCTGTCTTTTTACCTAGAAAAGTATACTGAAAAACGAATATTCATTCAAAAACATTTTGAAAAAATAAAAAAAATTATTCTAATAAAAGTAATAAACAAAAAATCTCTCATAGAAAACTGTAAATGAATAAAACAAATAGCTTATAAATAGACAACCAAGTTAATATTCTCTCTCTTGCTTCGTCACTTGTTTGCGCTTAATCGTTTTTAGTTGTGTTTCTATTTCCACTTACGTGAAATATAATATTCAGAGTTTGAAAAGGAATTAACGACTAATAATATTTTATCTGAAGAGGTTGAAGAAATTAAAGGAAAATGTGTGGATTCTATTGAAGAGTTTTCACTTGAATTAATCAGAGGCATGCCCTCGCATTTAAATGTTTTTCGGCCAATAAGAAGTTAAAGTCGTGCTATTATTTCAAATCCAGTCCAAAGACCAACATTTTCTGAGCTGCCAATTACTTTTGTAACTCCCAATAGAATATCTGACATAGAGATACACTACAGAAACTTGTTAAATGTCGATTGGAGAGAGATGTTTGGTGAATCAGTCTCTGATAACCCTATTATTTTTGGAGGAAGGTTATAGATTAAAAAATGCAGCCTACCAATTCATGTTTAAAGATTTAGCTGTATTTTCTCTTCTAAGCTTACCGTCATCCAATGCATTCGTGGAGAGGATATTTTCATTGATGAATATTGTTAAATGTAATGTACGAAACAAAATGATACTAAAATGTTAAATTCTGTTTTGTCTATTAGATCTCACTTTGCAATAAATGAGATTTGCTGTAAATAATTTGAACCCAGCAAAGCTATGTATGCAAAATTCAATTCTGATATTTATCAGTAGCAGAACCAATCCACAACTTCAAGCACAGACAAAGATGATGTAATGATGTTTTGTGAACAGTTTATATAAAAATAAAGATATTTGTAACAGAATCGTGGTTTTGATTGAAAAAGTTATTTAAGTAAATTTATTTAAGTCCCGAAAATACCTATTATTGTGATTTTGGGCGACAAATTAGCAGCCAAACACGTATGAAATAACTGCTAGAATAAGTGAATTTTATATGCAATAATACTTATTACTAGGGTTGCCATCCGTCCGGGTTTCCCCGGATTTGTCCTAGTTTAGGGGGCGTCCGGGGGTCGTCCGGACGGGGCTTTCAAAATATGTCCGGGTAAAACCCGGACAAATTTTGTGTCCGGGTGTGTGAAGCTTGAGTGTCAGTGACGGAGATGAGCTATTAAATACAAACCAGTTGTGGCCGATTTTTTTCGAATCATCTATATTCTAAACTGCTCAAAATTGAATAGTAATATTTTTGTATCAGCTCACATTGCGAATGTAGAGTGAGTTTTTTCGCTAGGGTCGCAATAATGGAGGAAGAAGAGAAATTTGCTAAATACACATACCGTTTCTTCTCTGATCAAAATAAAGTCTAATTTTAAAGACTTGAGTTGCTCCGACTTTTACAAATTCATGATGAAAAATAAAGACATTTTGTGAAAAATTGTTAGAAAAATTCCAAGTTGAGTTGAATTAGTAAAAAGAACTTGATCTCGTTAAAATTAAAACTTGCTACTTACTTTTGATTTATAGTTAATAAATAATTTATACTTTTGGGTACCTTACCTATCTAACCGAACTAGATGACCTATTCTATAATTTGCTATTACAATGTAGAATCTAGTCTATTTGATTTTTGATCTATCAAAAATTATCGTTATAAGTTGTTTTTTATTTGATGATACCAAAAAAAAAAGAAAACTGTAAACTGTGTATATTAGAATTTTATTTATTTTCTGTTGTTTTGCTTGTATGGCAAACAAGCGGTTTAAAGTTCAAATAAATGAAAAAATTAAAATATAAACGATGTTTTATTTTATTCAAAAAAAAAATTTTACGGGGTGTCCGGGGAAAAAACAAAATTTCACAAAAATGTCCGGGGTTTTTAAAATTTTTGTCCGACTTCGTCAATTTAGGTGATGGCAACCCTACTTATTACCAATGTTTCCCCGTTAACATGTCGCAACCACGGTTGCGGTTTTGGGCGACAAATCCTCGTCTAAAGTGGTACACATCTCTGAGAAATCTGACAACCCTGCTAGTAGCCGCTCGTTTGTCGCTATTTCATTTTAGGATAACAACGTCAACATGATTTGCGGGTTAGAAGATGCCGCAATTAAATAATTTTAATTTTCACTTGTATATCATTTGTTGATTTTACCTTAGATAAGGTTGCTATAAATACAGTCATTATGCCCTAGGGCGTTATGAGCGGGTATTATATATCATAAGGCCCGCTCATTGTACGAAGACAACTGAAGCAACTTCCATTGATTGAATATTTCATAATCCTTGTCGTATACGACTTTACATTTCTCCGGCAATGAATTATTCGCAGCTTTGGCTGCATTTTCTATGATATTCTTGGGTAAATTCATCTTCATTTCCATTATTTCTATGAGACTATACAAAGAAAGCAGCAATGACATTCACTAAATATGATGACAAAAATATGCACAAAGGTCAAAATATCAATAAATGACATGCCTGCTCTGAGAAGAAAAATGGAAAGTGTAGGAGCAATGAACCGATTTTAAAATCGATTTTTCATTATAATATAGTATATTATATTATAAGGATTAAAAGTGCATATTTTTTTTACGAGCAATATTTGCAGTTGCGAGGCGGAGCGCAGCGCAGCCGAGCGAATGCAAAATTGCGAGTAAAAATAGGCACTTTTAGTCCGTATGATATATACTATTTTTTCTCCAACCAAGTCAAAATTAAAATAATATTAGTTTTATTCAAAAATCGTTAATAATTTGGTAATAAATTTGAACACCTATTAATTATAACAGCGATAGTAAGTCGGTAGTCATGGATATCTGGTATTGTTGGTGAATATTGATTGTCAAGTAGACGTCAGTAGACGTACTAATCATATAATTTTTGTAGTAGTTTTTATGCTGCTTTTAAAATGAATCCCGAACACGATGAAAATATACCTGCGGATATATTGGAAAGTGCCGAAGCAGTATATCTAAATCTTTTGGCACCCAAATCTCGCCAAGTTTATGAACTTGCATATCAGCGATTCATGGATTGGTGCAAAGAAAAAAATGTGCAAAACTATGCGGAGAGTTTTCTTATGGTGTATTTCTCAAATTTAACGAAGACCGTCAAGCCATCCACTCTTTGGTCACAGTATTCAATGTTGCGATCCACACTGGATATCAAAAATGGTGTGAATATTAGTAAATATTCAAAATTACGAGCATTGTTAAAAAGGCAAAGTGATGGATATATACCTAAAAAGTCTAGGGTTTTTACAAAGGAGGAAGTGGATCGGTTCCTGGATATGGCACCTGATAATGTATATTTGATGATAAAGGTTGTTCTAGTATTAGGAATTGGAGGTGCTATGCGTTGTGACATTAATGAAAATCTTTTGAATTGTTCGAAAATTGTTAGTGATAATTTCAGTGGTGCTTTGAGTTTTGGCAATAATTGTTCCAATTGTACATTCAATATCAATATAAATAACAAATAAATACCTATATATAGTTGCCCAATTAGTTTGTTTTACTAAGTTTGTAAGAGACAATGTTTTTTCTTCAAATTTCAATAATTAGAGAGCTCAAATGCAATTACTTTTGGTCCTAGGATTAAAAGTAGCGTTTTTAATCCTAGGATTAAAAGTGTTGCTAAGCAACGAGCAAATTTTTGTACGGTAAGGGAATTGATGGCTTTTGCACCTGAAAATAGTACAAAAATGTCAACATTTTTTGATGGTTGGAGAAAAAAATAATTTTTTCGTGAAAAATAAAATCTTGTATACACCACGTGCGTTACTAGATCCTAACGCACATCGCTCGTTAGGATCTATATAACGCACTTGGTACATAAATAACTATTAAGTCAGTTTTACAATTAGGCAGAGTTGTTTGTAACTAGGCTATTTTTATGTTTCAACGCAGATATAAACATTTTTGGTTTGTAATAATTCTCGTATATTTTCTAGAGGAGGCTTGAATAATTCCAGAGGGGGCTCAGCCCCATCTGGCGCCCCCTTGGCTACGGCCCTGGATCGTATAATATGATTATCAGAGGAAATTGAAAAGAAAGTAAGTAATTTCTGCTACTGGTTTGATAATAAATTAGATGATTAAATTCACCTATTGTGTTCTATTACCGTTTTTGATGTTAATGAGTCATAAATATGTACTTATCCTAATCATTTTAATTTCGATACATTCAATTTGTTATCTTATTACAAAATGGCGTGAACACAAAATATCATGTTCAATCAAATATTTCGAAGGTCTTAAAAATTCTGAAATTGAAGTGATATCTACTCATGATTGATATGGAAATATGTACCTGAATCTGATGGCGGAGCTAATGGTCGACGTAAAAAGAAAATATGTGGGCAGTAGAGCTATTCTTTTCTACATACAAGTTTTTAACCCTCTAAGCCAATTTTGAGGCGGACAAATTAATAGAAAAACATGAAATGTGGTTGAGTAAAAATTCGATTCACATACAAAATTTCAACCCTTTATTAGTTAAATTTGGAGGAGCGGTAGAGCCGCGCAAATCCTTAAAAACCTCGAAATATCTACACAAAAATGGCAACAATAAAATTTTTTTTATCGCCAATCACTATTGTATATATATATATATATATATATATATATCAGTGGCGGCTCGTGAGGTTTTGGTTTGAGGAGGCTACAAGAGGTGTTGAAAAATACACCATAGGCGAAAATTTTTAGGATTTCAAGGTCAACCGCCTTATAATTCAAAGAAAATCAAAGTAAAACAAGCATCCTAAGCTATTAATTTGTTTTCATTTTCGAGTGTCTACCTTGAGACCTACAACTCCCATTTACAATATTCACAAAAACTCTTCTCAGCCAATTAATCAATTCATCTATTCATCAAATTTTTTTTCCTTTCACAAAATAGGAACCTACCTACCTACTTAACGAATTTGTTAACAGCTGGTGAGAGCAAATAAAAAGTTATTATATATTTTTGAAGATTAGCGGGATTCTGCGATCTTTAACGTTAGCAAAATGATCTATAATGTCCTCATAAAATTTTTTGTCTTTCGCCAAAAGTTTTACCAATTCCTTTTCAATAGACAACAAACTATTATTTTTCTAACGATCCTGGCTCATTGAATTTTGTAAATAAGTTTTAATTCTCTTAAGAGTGGAAAACGAGCGCTCTACGGAAGCCGATTTCACCGGGATAGAAACAATTAGACATAAGTGTCTATAAACTTGGGATAAATCTTGATTCAAATCATTATCAAAAAGGTATTTAATAGTCCTCACATGATTTTCATTTTACCCCATAATTTCATTGCCATTATAAACAACACATAGTTCACTTTTTATGGCCACCTTATCAAAAAAAGTGTATTTTTGACGAAAATTTTCCAAAAGGTTATCTGGAAAATTAGCCGAAAATCCGGTTAACAAATTTTTATTGAGTAAGTCGAAGAAATGCAGTTCTTTCAAATCAGAAAACCTTATTTCTATTTGACCCCTAATAGTATCCAAAATTTCATAAAATATTTGCTTATAGTGAAGCTCCATATCTGCGTAACTGAATTTCTTTCGTTTTGGGCTAAATTGAGTCGTATCATCAGTAGTTTGAAATACAGAAAATAGTTTTTTAAAATAAACTTCTGCCCGAAATTCTGAAATTTTTTCCAAAGGAAACTTGAGCCGATTTCTTGAGTAAATTACATCTGAAAACTTGTGCTGTAAGATTTGAAAAACTATTTCTGTTTGTTCAAAAATTAATTTAAAGATGTTTAAAAACTATATAAATTCCTTATCTTGTAAGTTAGATATTAATCCGCGTGCTGTATTTAAAGTTACTTTATCGGTGAAAAATTCCTCACTTTCAACTAGGTATAGAATTAAATCCTCAAATCCTAAGCGGCCCCGAACAGAGACATTTTCACTAGTAAAAAGTAAAGACTGCCAACAAAATAATTTATTTTTTACCTGTGATCCGGTTAGGCAAGGATGTCTCTCATAATTCCTTGTATTAAAATCGCGGTTTTGTTGTCTGTTACGCTGCACCAAATTGTTTAATTCAGGGGTAGGTCGCAATGTTTTTATCAAAACTTTATCCTCATAACTTAGTGCACTAAAGTTATGGGATAACAAATATTCCACTGAGTCACCATTGAAATTTTTGAAATTAACTTCAGTAACCAAACTCATTTTAAAACAATATAAACACGCTGCCATTAGTAACTACGATCACACTACGATTCAATTAATGCTTTCCAACGAATTCACTCGATGTCACGCGAAATTCTATAGTTGTGATTGGTCGACATTGTATAAGACTGGGCTCTATCGGTGTTGCCATTTACATGTGTTTTGCTTTTCTATTGCAATGAAGTATTCATTCGGAGTATTTGCACCGTTGTTTGCTTTTCTGTGGCAGACATAATGAACGTTGAGAATATACCTTTCCATGCCTCCGCAGCGTTGCCACAAATCTTGAAATAAATGAAATGCAGTAAATGTAAATACCTTCTATCTTAATTAATAAATTATATTATATAATGTAGGTTGAAAAGAAGGTAGGTGCATAAAATAATATGATTTTGATTAATATGAATATGCTGAATAATGCTGACTATTCAATATAATATATTAGTGATACACGAAATATTATTGAGGAGGCTTAGCCTCCTTAGCCTCCTTTGACTAGCCGCTCCTATATATATATATATATATATATATATATATATATATATATATATATATATATATATATATATATATATATATAATATATATATTACTACAATCGGGAACCGATTGTAGTAAATGTGCGGCCGGCCTAAGGCGTGACTAATTGTCACATTTTTATAATGACATCTTTCTTGACATTTCATAGCTACCTAATACAAAATATGGCTAAATAATCCGATTTTTATAGAAACTTGCTTTTATTTCGAAAACCTGACTTTTTAGGTATAGGAACATGATATATCATTTGAAAGAAAATTCAATTTTCTTTCGAGACATTCAATAATATATAGGGTATTACATTTGAAAAAATGAACTTTTTACTATTTCTGTATTTATCGTTAAAATCGCAAATTTTGAAGGACCCTGTATAATAGAGAACAATGTCCTTAGAATATTCCTAATACGTCGGAACTTGGTACACTACACCTTAAATTTCAGCGTCCTACGAATCTGAATACTTTAGTAATGAACATTTGATTGAAGCTATGTTTTGCACAAAAAAATGAGGAAACCATTTAATTTCTCGAAAACCTCTGGAGATAGGTATAGGGAAGTATTATACAAAAACAATTGAAAAATGGTAGAGAAGCAAAAAATGGAATAATATATAGGGTGTCTCATTTGAAATTTCACAGTTGCTGCTACTTTTTAGTATAAGCGGCAACGCCGCAGCGCCACTATTATTTTAGGTCGATAGAGCAAAATTAATTACCCATGAAACCAAATTTTCAGAATAATCTCATGTCCCGTTCTCCGTAAACGTCTAACCTACCATCCACCGTGAGTGACCCTGTATATATTCAATCTGAAGCGGTGATGGCTCAGGTGGCATCGCTCTCGGCTGACAACCGAGAGGACGTGGGTTCGACTCCCACGAAAAACCAATACCATCGCTACCGAGTTTCGGAGGACACGTTAAGCCGTCGGTCCCCCTGGGTTAGTACGCCTCGGTACTAATTACCTAAAATAGGGTTAAAGAGGCAATCGGCGCCGGAACATCTCACATAATGTGTGTAGACTCCCCGGCAATAATGCCATACGCTAATTTAATTTAATTTATTCAATCTGAGGTGTATGCACTCATACTTGATTGTGAAAAAATTGAATTGACGCAAAGTTCTCGCTTTTGTTATCCCAATTCAACACCAAAATTGAATTTTTGGTGGTTATAATAAACTCAATAATTGTTTCACCTACCCTTTCACGCAGTGGGCTGCTGTGAGTATATAACGGTCATTTATCAGCATACCGCCGCAGTAGAATCGATTGAAATATGACAGCCGCGCCATCCATGGATATTCAGAAGGGGAGACTGGTTCACCACCCACTATTTTAGCACTGTCTCTGTGTTCACCACATGCTGAAAAAATAAAATGTGTTTTTTATACTGTTTGATTTTGATCATTAAGACAACACTTATTTTTATTTAAAATATAATTTTGTTACCATAGAAGTTTCCTACAAAGAATATAAGTGATACTTATGAACTATAGACTGATATGAGTAAAAATGTTTCTAGCTTCTTCCTTCTTGAAAACAAAATTTTTACTACTGAATAAGCAAGCATGTTGACATGTGTCTAATGATTGATCCAACAATCACTTTCACTGTTCTTCACCAATAAAAGATATGTCAAAGTTCTAGAATCAACTATGTAATTAGGTCCTCAGTTGAAACCTTGATTTTTACTGTAACTTTGATACTCTGTTTGAAAATCACAACGCAATCGAAAGTATAAGCTTCATTAAATATAAAAATAATGTCAGGATGAGAAAAATCTTTATAAGTTTCTTAAAACAACACCGTATGTATGCTGAGAACTTTGTTTCATTATGAGCCTGAACATTTCCTCCATTTCTTATGAGGTTTTGTGCTATTGTTGAAATATAATATATATATATATATATATATATATATATATATATATATATATATATATATATATATATTTATAATAGCGGGTCATTTACAGGCTTTATTGCTAATTTTTTAATTAGGTCAAGAATGCGCAAGGAGTGCACAGGCACAGAGCTCCAAGCATAAGATTAGTCTTCTTATGCTTGACGACCTTGAGCCTTCTGAAGCAGCAATGGCTGAACTGGCACAAACAGAACTTTGGCACGAAATAGATTACTAAGATTATGTACTGCTGACTTGGCAATCGATTGCCAGCGAGCCATCTCTTGGATGGTGAGGTTGTATTTATTTCTAAGATTCTTAAGAACTTAATTTTATTCATCTAATGGTTTCGAGTACCATTCGCTAGAGGCTCTTTTTTTGCAGGCTGAAACACAAAGAACCATCTCTTGTATAGCGAGGTTGTATTTATTTCTAAGATTGAGAAGAACCTAATTTTACTCATCTAATGGTTTCGAGCGTCATTCGCTAGAGACTCTATTTTTGCAGGCCGAAACACAACGAGCAATTTCCTGTATGGTGAGGTTGCATTTTATTCTTAAGATTCAGAAGCACCTAATTTTATTCATCTAATGGTTTCGAGAACTATTCGCTAGAGGCTCTATTTTTGTCGTGTGAAACACGCAATCTTTGTGAATCCGTTGCTTATAATATGGTAGTTTTCTGAAGTTGGAATAAAGAGGTCCATATCTGGAATAATTATTCATTGATCAGCATCTCTGCCTCTGAAACAGTCATGTGAACGCCGCGCAAACGACTACTAGCTCATTTCAATGACATCATTTTAGTGCCACACCAAACGATGATTTTCGGTTGATCGATTACTTCCGTAATATTTGGACATAGGGCAGATATTGAGACTTGATTCGAGAGGGCCATTGGTATTGTTATCATAGCTATCAAAATTTGAGATTAGGGAACTCTTGTTGGACTATTAATCAACTGATCTAAATTTTAACGGATTCTGAATCCTTCACTTTGTCTTCCATCTTATTCAGCTTTGTTGGAGTATGCTAGCCAACTGGAATTATGAGAATTGGAATCACCAAATATAACAATTTCGTAACATGCATAGTTTATTTGAAACCAGTTGAACATCTCTGATAAGTGTTAGAATAGCTGGTGAGATGAACCGTTTCCTTCTTTTAAGGAACAGAATCACCAGCCAAGCAAGCTGAGAAACATGCTCAAGGTATTATTGAGGAGGCTATGACTGGTGTGATGGTATCTCATCGGCGACAGGTAAGCATAAACTTATCATTTACCTTCCAAACTATCATCAAGCCATAATTCACTACTATTCTACAATACTTATCAATAAAAAATTAAGTATTTTGAATATGAAATGAATGTTATCTATTTGAGCAATAAAGACTTGCCAAGATACAAAACTCTATCTATAGAATAATTTCTTTATAATTTCGGTACGTGCTAATATATTCCAGGTACCTTTTATAACTTTCAGTTACAATACATATTATGTATTACCAACATTTTCTTCCCTTGAAACGCTTGTCATGAAACAAACATGTCTTGAAATAAACTCTGTTTTGGTCATATAATATATTGGTACCTCAAAATTTTATTTCAGGAATAAAAACATTTACATGATTAATACTTACTGCAATTGCAGGTCGATGATGGCGTGTCGTGTCGAGGAGGTGGCTTATTCCCATTTTCTCTGGAAGGGAACCAATTGAATCGAGCATTTTGTGAAGAACTTGTTTTGGTTAATTCCAACTGAAAGACGAAAAAAAATAAAACGACTGAAATTAATACACAAATTTCAACATGTTTATTCATGTTTATATTAATTATTCAATCCTTGGAAACGTTAGTAGTTTCCATAAATTCGTAAATCAATAATTCACTAGTGCTGACAAAGACCGGTAAGAATTACTCAAAATACTAAACTATTGGTACCTGCTAAATCTTCAAACGTAATGTTTGGAGATGTAGCAGGTACTAATAGTACCGCCCGTTTACGAGATTCAAAGTGAATTAAGCAACAATCAATTCATAGACCAACGACATTTCTTGTGCCATGGTATTTCGAACTCATTCCATATGATTTTAATGCTCTGAATTTGAATATGGCATTAGTTTTCACCTGAGAGAGATCATAAATAATATTATAGTAACCTCTTTCTGTCCAATATGTCTTACCAGCGTTGTATGGAAAGTTTGTGCCAGGTTGATCCTGGGCAGAATCCTGGAGGAAATAGAGGGGAAAGGGGTGTTATCCGACAGTCAGCACGGATTCAGAGCGGGACACTCAACGGTGAGTGCCATTGCCGAATTGAAACACAGGGTAAAGGGTTCAAAAAGTAGGTGGTGTACTGTAGTAAATAGTTGATGGAATCTCTCGTTACTACGTGATAATTTAACATGATGAACAAAAGCTAAATTTGAATTTACTACGTCTATTATCACAAAAATACTTTTTAAAAAAATAACACTGCGATTGCAATTTCGGTCACTAGACCATCATCTGCCCGATATATTATAAATTATTTGAAATTTTAAATATTGATCAACCGTTAGGTATATACATGTAAATAACGTTAACAAGTTAATACATTCAATTTTAGAACACAATAGACTGTGAGAATATATATATATATATATATATATATATATATATATATATATATATATATATATATATATATATATATATATATATAATCTCTTGAAAATTATTAGCAATAACAGGCTTGTTGAATCTTAAAAAACTCGATTTTATTAAAAACTTTTTCAAAAAGTTTTGATAAAGCCACGAATGTCGTGGCGAAACGTCAACTTTTCAATAAAATCGAGTTTTTTAAGATTCAACAAGCCTGTTATTGCTAATAATTTTCAAGAGATTAGAAATAGTTCACAGGCAACAACAATTCGAATAAATAATTATATATATATATATATATATATATATATATATATATATATATATATATATATATATATATATATATATATGTATGTATATATTCTCACAGTCTATTGTGTTCTAAAATTGAATGTATTAACTTGTTAACGTTATTTACATGTATATACCTAACGGTTGATCAATATTTGAAATTTCAAATAATTTATAATTACTTTAGGTTGTGCATGATTCGAAAGTGGAATGATTTAATGAATAAAACTTCCAAGATTCTAATTTCAATGTACAAACGGTTACGTTGTCTAACAGGTACCAATATACTTAATAAAAAGGACTAGCTCAAGCCACCAGCAGAAACAAACCATGAAACTGGAACACTTATTTAAAATTCAAGACCAAGGTCTCACAAAATCCAAGAAACATAAAGCAATCGCAAGAACCAGATGAAATCTGTGTCAACGACTGCGAAATCTAACCAAACTAAATCAAACTGAACAATCAACTATGTTAACTGCAATGTCAGAGTTGAGATGGCAGAAGAATTATTCTAGTTAGAATAATGAAATTTGTTTGTTGCGGTTTTCATTGTTCAAACATAAGTTATTCAATCTTCTTTCAATATATCATTGCGGCTTTATGATATTTTCTCTATTCAATGATATGTGGATTGAGATAATCAAGTTGTTTGAAAATGGGAACTGCAATAGTATATTGTACAACGAGTATGGAATAACATGTATTTCCTACGAGTATGACGTTTGCAGCACGAGCCGCAGGTGAGTGCTGCAAATCATACGAGTAGGAAATGGTCATTCCATGCGTGTTTTACACTATACTTTTTCTACGAATGTTACTGTTACATAAAATGGGATAAGTAACAATGTGAACTTTGTAGTTCACTCATAATGGTGATAGAAGCACAATGAAAATGGGTATTTTTAAAAGAGAAAAATTGAAAATAAAGATTAAAACAATCGAAACAATTAAATGATGTTAATAGAGAGTAATATGTATATTAAACAATCAAAAAAACATAGTAGGGATAAAACGTGATTAGCAAAAACGCGTATGTGAGCTAGATAGTGAGCTACAAAAAGCGATAGGACTAGATAGGCGTTCGGGAAAAATACCTTTGAACAAGTCGGGAATGGTGTAGATTAAAACCAAGAAGTAGTGGCCGGTTGTGGTGGAAAAATGCGCAGACGATACACGCAGTAAAATACTTTTCAATAACTATCGACTATACTCCAGATGTACCTATTATCTAAATGTTGATTGATAGACATTATAATATAAACTGTAGTACTCGTATGGTGAGATTATAGAAGGTCACACTGAGTTTCATAGACGAAAAACAATCATAAAAAAATTGTTGATATAGTGTAGTGCAGTTGTTGATATCCTTACAGGTCAACTAGGTAGAAGAAAAACTGTGAATGTTGAACTCAGAGGATTTTTGAGCGTTTTATAGACCTTGTATAAAAAAGACGAATCCGAGTTAGAAGAAAAAGCACTTAACTTGCTATATGCATATTCTTTCGAGTTGGACCATTCTTCCCCCAAACAATCTTTACTACTTGAAACAATTTTACAAAAGAAGAAACATTTTATGTAGAAGAATTCAGCAATTTCAGAATGGGAATTGAATGTGAGTCAAAGAATAACAATGGAGCTGGTATAGACTTTTGGATACTTGAAATTCTTGAAATTTTAGTATCTGTTTTGAACCATAGAAGTGACTTTAAGAATATTTTTGAGTATGACTGTCACCAATTCTAGTGGGGAAACATCTCTTATCTCCCTTCGGCAGATGATATTTTCTTGAAAATAAACTATACGCCCTTGCACTATTTTCTGTTGAAGAGGAAATTTCTTACTAGATCAAGAAAGATATATTTTACATTATTGTATTGTTTTTAAAATTTTTGTTGGTGCAGTGCCGAGAGGCCTTTGACTGATTTTATAATTTTTTTATTATTATTAAATGTAAAAAAATCATTTTTATCTTATTTTTAGCATATATATTACTTGTTCATTAATAATGTACAATCTACCTTACTTGATATATTGAAGAGTTTTTGTTGATTTTTAGCATGACTTTTTCATTTACCTTAACCCATTAGTGCATGGCAACTTTTTTCATGGAAATTTTGTAATTTTTTCATAAAAATGCGTCGAATGTATTGTTTTCATCATGTTTTGATGAGCACTTTTTCAGTCTCATCCCCAGTTGAAAAATTATAGCACATCCTTTTGAAAGGACTACATGCATAATATCATTTCTACCTTGAAAAAATCGAAAAATCAAAACAACATTTTTTTCTCAGGTATTTATTGTTTTTTATGGTAAGTAATGAAACAGTGTTTCGGGTGAAGCCCTACATTACATTTCACACAGATGAATTTTGTATTTTTTCCACAAATCTTACATTTTTTATCATTCTCATGATACTGAATGAGATGATATATACCATCAAATCTAATATCTTCAACTGGGACAGATGATTTGTACCTTGAAGGCTTATCACCATGAGTTTGCAAAAAACTGTTTTCAATATATCGTCGAAAAGTGAGAAGGTTCACACAATTAGGATCCTGTGGTTTTCTTCTTTTCATAAGCAACCAGGAATTCACAACGCTCACATCTAACAAATATTGAAAAATTGGTCAGTACCACTTCCTTTGTCTGATTCTAGATCGATATGCCGACACAAGTCCATCCATCTTGTCACACCCCCCATCCTCTGATTATAGTTGTGAATTACTTTTGGTTGGAGAATATTCTTTTTCGATTTCGTCTCCCCGCACCATCTTTTCGCAGATGTAACACTAGTGTCTTCGAAATTGGTAGCCATGGTCACCACTTTGTTATCTTTTCATTGCGTTAGAAGAAGTTCACCATGTGATAAAAATTTATAGGTACCTCTTTCTGATTTGTTCCAGCTTCCCTTATCAGGAAATGGGCAACCTTCCATCCTATTAGCACTTATGGTACCTGTTGCACATATATTATTCTCTGCCAAATGGGTCAATAAAGTAATGCTCGTGAAATAATTGTCAATATATAATTTGCAACCTTTATTTGGAGGTATTTCTGTTTATCAGCGATAATACAACATCTCCTCCCAACTCAAATTGTTTTTAATTTGAGGATCTGCCTGTATAAATATCAAAACTAATCATATATCCATTACTAATATCAAAACTAATCATATATCCATTACTACTACAGAGGGCCCAGTTCTTTCTTATAGCCGAATGTGATCGATTTTCCCTTTATATACTGCTTTGCATGATGCTTCTCATAATAGGGTATCATACTTTCGTCGATAGAGAGGAATTCATCTAGACCTCCATGTTCTCGGAAGTTCTTGTTCAAGACATCGATGAGGGGACGCAGTTTATAGAGTTTGTCAGTGAAGTCGTGTTGAATTTTATCATTGAAATGCATATGTCTGATGAGTTGTTCGAACCGATTCAATCTCATAGAATTCAATAGTATTTTTGGCGTATCTTCTCCACTATTCCAGAACATTCTCTTGTTGGGATATTTGGCATACCCAGAGAGTAATATAGCCCCAAGAAGAACGTATAACTCTTTTTTGGAAAAGCTGAGAGTTATATTTTTATGTTGTCCATATATTTCAGTTTGATTCACAATATTCTCTAACATATCATCATCAAAGAATAGTTTGAAAAAACCTACTGGTGTCTCTGCCATTTGAGCCTTATTTGATGGTAATTTAGGGTCGCAGTGGATATTCATATCATAATCTGGTGTATTCATGGACCAGTTATGTGACTTCTTTCTTTTTTTATTCGAATTATTTTGTGAAGTAGAAGTTAGTACTTGAGATGTAGAAGTCCTTTGTGATGATAAATGTTCCCTAAGGAATGATAGTGGAAGATTAGCCTCATCGTCACTGTCACTGTCATTATTTTCATAACCGATTTCACATGGTTGATTGAGGATACCACGAGGTAAGTGGTTTATATTACCTTCTTCTTGGTCAGATAGGTCACTGTCCTCGTCTGTATCTGCCCTAGTATTTTCAGGTAGTTGGATATATATGCTTGCACTATTAGAAGAATTGATTTCTTGTTCATCATCCTCTTCCAAACATAGCAGTAATTCGTGAAGTGATAATCTGAAAATAACAATCAATATGTTCATTATGCATGGAGTCCATTTTATAGGATCTGTCATAAAAACGTCAATATTGAATAGCTATAATACGCAAATGCAAATAAAACGCCATTGATTGTTAGGAGAGAGGTTATGTTATATGGTTATCTTGTTTATGGAATTGATTTTTAGATACAAATATCAAGTACTTACCCTCCATTCTTAGTTGAATATAAATTTGGATCCATAATAGGAAATTCCAACACTCAAAGCGTACTACGAACGAAACTTGTTACTTTATGCAATATCAGTAAGTTTCTGAAAGGCGTTACCGATGTTTCGAGGTGGGGCTAACCTCAAAGTACAGCACTGTCAAATTAAACATCAACATCCTTTAGAAAGGATCATATGCACTAATGAGTTAATCTGGAGTTACTAGAATCTATAGGTTACATAGTAATACCTAAGTCATAATAGAAAGAATTATTCATTTTGATTTAAAAAAAAAAAATATATATATATATATATATATATATATATATATATATATATATATATATATATATATATACAGTGTGTCCACTATAAGGATTCACCATCCCTGTGAAATCGGTATTATTTGATTGATTTTGAAAAACTTTTTTTTGTTAGATAGGTATTAGAAATGTCCATCTAACAAGAGAGTAATTATATTTTTGGACTGTTATCGTGGCCAACTGCGACCAATCTTATTGACTTGTATTTCAAGAAGTACTATGAGGGATTTTTTTTTCAAAAAAATAATGATGAATTCTGAATCAGGATCATTGGAAACATACCTATACCGATTTTTATCATCATAAAATGAAGGGTGTTCGAGAAAATTAATTATCATATTTTTTTCAACATGTCATAAAGAAATGTAAGTACTATTATGGTATTTATGGAAAAAACTAGTGACAAAATTGAGAATTGCTTTTAACATATGCAATGTGTCTGACGGAAAACAATAAAAAAAGGATAAGTGAGCAATCTTTTTTATATATGATACTTCTTTCAACAATAAGTGTTATTCTCAGTCAAAACTTACAACTCCATATAAGAGTATAAACCTAGATTATATTCAGTCCAAACGCAGAAATTTGAGAAAAATTGCACTGGGTTTAGTTGATACTTAGAGCCTATAACATATTTTCTGTTGTACATTATTGACTGTCCTATATCGGCCTTGTGATTTTATGTTATAAATATTTCGTGTAGAAAAAAACAACTTGATAACTCTCCAAAAATATTTAGAATCAAAATCGTCTAGAAATAAGAATTATTCGTGTTAAATGATTGACCAGTAATTTAGACTCTCACAGTAACAGCATCAAAAAGATAACACGAAATTGTTATTTGAAAATTGTAAAAAACTCTAGTTTTGTAAATAGGTACCTACTTAGGTACCCGTTATTTTTTAATAAACTTACTATTACTATTACTATTACTATAGATATATATATATATATATATATATATATATATATATATATATATATATATATATATATATATATATATATATATATATATATATACATATATAATGTCCTCATTATAACGACGAAGGTACTTCATCAAGATGTTTTTTTCTTGTATAATACTTTAGATAAATAAAACTCCATTTTGATTAGACATGAATTAAAAACAAAAACACCTTTCATTAAAAGATGTAGGTACTCTAAAAATTAACAAACATGAAGTAGTTCTACAAATGAATAAAATCATTCATTGCAACCAAATTATTCCCCCAGTCGAAAATTTCAAATAATGCATTCATTAAATGAAGGTATATAACTAAACCTTAGGATGTGTTGAGAAATTTCAGTCTTAGTGCTCGAAGAACCTTCAGTAAATGTGAAATGACCGTCATTTTATCATGAAATTCAATATAAGTATCCCAAAAACTAGTTTTTTCGCTTTTATTTAATTTCTGAATGGAATTTTTCATTTCAAAATCAGTAATATAATTCAGTATTGATATTTATAGCAATTAATATGAAGTTATCTATTGGACACCGAATAGTTAATTCTATTTACTGTTGTTATATATTCCATACTATCAGATATTAAATACTGTGTGAACACCAGTGAACACTTGTGAGTATTCTATGTTCAATAGTTGACAAACAATAATTAACCTTTCATTTGTAATGACTTAACTAAACTAGTAACACTTTAACGCTAAATCAAAATTTTGCTTCTATTCCTGCCTATTTAAATGAAACTCATCTACATGTTCGAACATATCTTGTAATTTGTACCAGTAGTCTAGTCAACAAGTGCTTTTTTGGTCAACTTTTTTCAACAAACTCGGAAAAATATGAATAAGGTGTCATTCGATTTGTAATAGAATTAAGATGTTTTTTTGAAAAACATACAGTTCCGCTCGCTTAAATTGTAAAAGTCATAAACAATTTACTGAAAGAAAAAAGAGAGGTTTGGTTTTCTGCAAATAACTCAAAAACCAACTGAGATTTTTGATATCTACAAAAATATTCGAAAAGAGAAGAAAATTTTCTATAATAAAGTCCTGACTCCCAAAACTGTAGAATCAATATTTATAATTTTCTCAGAGGGGTAATAATACTACCGAAAACGGGTAATCTGGCTTGCGCAACCTAAGCCCATTTTGGACACTTTAATATATGAAAAAATTAAGGCGCTGGATACGTAAATGAACAATTATTTGGTAGCAAAAGCTTTTTATCATGATTTTTCAATTAGGGGAGACCGGGTACAAAAGTAACATTGTGTACTTTCGCCTTGGTTTCTCGTTAGGTTTTATTATTTCGGTGAAATTGATATAGCCATATATAAATTTCGTTCATGTTTTATACATTAGCATCTCAAATTACCTTATTATTGTGTATTTTGCATGAATCACTGAAACTTGTCATTTGTTACTTTCGACCACGTTGGCGGGCCGAAAGTAACACGTTGTGGGTCGAAAGTAACAGGGCAAAAGGGTTTGTATGCATATGATACGAGTATGACATATTTAATCAAACAAATATTTATTGGAAAATTCAGTGTCAGCCTTCTCTATTCAGACTCGCAATTATGGCGCACATAATTCATTAACTCATTCAGTACCTATGAGACCACATCTTACATTCGAAACAATGTAAACTTTGCTCATTCAGTCGACTATTGCTAAAATTTTTTAAACCAACGACGTAGAAGCAAATTTATTTTCCTTGTCTACAATTGCGCTAGTATTTCTAGCTTAAATTTTTTTTATATATCTATGCAATGTAACATGACAGACATTCAATTTTTTTTGCCATGGCTCTAATTTTTTCATCATCATTAAAATGCTCTTCAGCCGCTTTTCGATAGACTTCCATGTTAGTTGTTATTCGTGCGGTGGTTATTATGAGTTGTCGCAGCATTTTGTTAAAATAAACACACACACACACACATACAAAGTTTACTTAGAGTAAATCAATACGGGGACAAAAGTAACATGTTACTTATGTACCCATAGGGCTGCGTTACTTTTGTACCCTACAGCACTTTTGTTAGAACATGAAAGATAAACTTGAAACGGAACATGCTAGACAAAAACAAATTTAAGCACTGCAAAATCAATCTAATCTAGTATCAATATGCAAATATTCAGATTAATATCATCCCTTTAATACTACATAAACATTAAATGTGTAAACGTCAAAAAATTTACTTTTGATTTGTGAAATCACGTAGCGTCCTCTCAAACGATCTAAGAGTGCGTGGCGCGAGCGGCGATTGAATGCAACTGGAGGTGGCGCCACTGGCTATCACTTGACAGCAGCTAAGAGGTGTTTTGACAATTCTTTAAACCTACAGAGCATTTGTTACTTTCGACCCGCAGTTACTTTTGTACCCGGTCTCCCCTAGTTATGCAATTGTTGATTATTAATTTTTTTGGACTTGAACATGAAAATTGTGTTATTACTATTCAACTATTTTTTTCCTTTCGTGGAGCTATTTTTGAAAGGCTTCAGAATAGATCCCCGTTGAAAAAATTCAAAAAGTTCAATTTGTCCGTTTTCTATTAACAATAATTCACATAGTTAAAAAATAAAATAAATTTTTTTATATGATTTCAAAGAACCGTTTTTTATAATCGAAAGCTGCATGAAAAACGTTTTCTCAAATTTTCATCTCCTATTGTATGAAAAATTGTTATAAACAAATGCGTTGTTCATAAAAGAATTTAAAAAAAATTTAAAATTAATTAATTTTTTTTATTTTGCAACTAAGTAAATTATTAATAAAACACTGAAAACCAAAATCTTTCGAATTTTTCCAACGCGGATCTATCCAAAAGTCTCTCAAAACTAGCTCCAAGAAAGAAAAAATATCTCAGATTTACAGTTCAACAGTTATCACATGTTCTTGTTCAAGCAGCAAAAAATTATTAATTAACTGTGGTATAACTAATTGAAGAACCATGATAAAAATTTGCTGCCACGGAATTATTGTTCATTCAACTATCCAGTTAGTGCCTGATTTTTTTCATTTCTCAATTTTCATATTTAATATGGTTTAATAATGTTTATTGTTAAAGTATCCTATAATTGCGTGTTTTGCGCAAGCTAGATTAGCCGTTTTCTCCTTATTTTGAATCTGTTTTTGGATATCAAAAATCTCGATTGGTTTTTGAAATATATGCAAAAAACCAAACCCTTCTTTCTTATTTCAGTATATTGTTTATAACTTCAACAATTTTTGCAAGCGGAACTTTATTTTTTTCAAAAAATATCTACATTTTATTCCGAATCGAACGACACCTTGCTCATATTTTTCCGAGACAGATGAAAAAAGTTGAACAAAAAAAGCACTTGTTGACTAGACAACAGTTACCCCTACCATTCACATATATTGAACACTATTATATAGTTAAGTTAATTAATCATTCCTATAGATTCCTCCCAGGATAGGAAGCTAATGGAGCATAGTAGAAGGAATTCGTACAATTTTGAAAAGAATTCAATTCTTTGACTATACCTCTATTATAAATTGATATTTAGGCGGGCTGCGTGGGCCATTCACGTAGCGCAAATCGTGTCGAACGCTTACTGATTAGTGAAGTGACGATACCTGAAGTAACGGTAAGTTTACATTTGTATTGAGTAATTCAAGCAACTTAGACATCCACTATTGAATATAATCAGTGTATTAGTTTATTTATCGTAATAAACAATTCGTTGAATTGTCACCTTATATATATATATATATAATATATAATAATATATACACAGCAACAAGAAAAAATTCTTCAATAATTCAAAAAGTATCAAAATTTTTTCCAAGATGTTTCGATTCTGATTAGATCTCTCCAGTGCAGCTTATTTCAACTCGCAGTGAATTAACATATTGAATGAAGTTTAAGCTTTAAAATAAAACACACTTGGCTTAAGTTTCACTATATAAAAATATTTGGATACTGTATTTAGCAGTAAAGGATGGTCGACATGTTTCGAGTTATGAACTCATTATCAAGACTGCCTACAGGAGAGTATTACATATTATTTTATAAAACAGACAAAAGCAAAGGTGATACCTGAAAGTCAATTTGTTCGTTTTACATGGGGTAATTTACCATTATGGGCGGATCTCATTTCAAGAGGTCAAAGGCGCTTTCCTTTGTTGCCTGAATTCAAGAATTGGGTTTTTGTTGAAATCCAGGAATTGATTAGATTTTATACAATGTTCAGAGGAGCCAGTGGTATTTTTATTCTGTAAAATTGACTTCTAAAAAGTTCTTCAACAAGAATGTTTTATATTTTTTCCTGTTTGTCCAATATAGAAAGCAGGTCA